>CM026402.1:64284272-64330662 GCA_014843695.1 Archivesica marissinica
TGAGGGAAAGGTTAATGTATGTCGTATTGGTAATGGTGTCAAGAGGTGCTTCTATGAGGGAAAGGTTAATGTATGTCGTATTGGTAATGGCGTCAAGAGGTGCTTCTATGAGGGAAAGGTTAATGTATGTCGTATTGGTAATGGCATCAAGAGGTGCTTCTATGAGGGAAAGGTTAATATATGTCGTATTGGTAATGGCATCAAGAGGTGCTTCTATGAGGGAAAGGGTTAATGTATGTCGTATTGGTAATGGCATCAAGAGGTGCTTCTATGAGGGAAAGGGTCAATGTATGTCGTATTGGTAATGGCATCAAGAGGTGCTTCTATGAGGGAAAGGGTTAATGTATGTCGTATTGGTAATGGCATCAAGAGATGATTCTATGAGGGAATGGGTCAATGTATGTCGTATTGGTAATGGCATCAAGAGGTGCTTCTATGAGGGAAAGGGTCAATGTATGTCGTATTGGTAATGGCATCAAGAGCTGCTTCTATGAGGGAAATGGTTAATGTATGTCGTATTGGTAATGGTGTCAAGAGGTGCTTCTATGAGGTAAAGGGTTAATGTATGTCGTATTGGTAATGGCATCAAGAGGTGCTTCTATGAGGGAAAGGTTTAATGTATGTCGTATTGGTAATGGCATCAAGAGGTGCTTCTATGAGGGAAAGGGTCAATGTATGTCGTATTGGTAATGGCATCAAGAGGTGCTTCTATGAGGGAAAGGGTTAATTTATGTCGTATTGGTAATGGCATCAAGAGATGCTTCTATGAGGGAAAGGGTCAATGTATGTCTTATTGGTAATGGCATCAAGAGGTGCTTCTATGAGGGAGAGGGTCAATGTATGTCGTATTGGTAATGGCATCAAGAGGTGCTTCTATGAGGGAAAGGGTCAATGTATGTCGTATTGGTAATGGCATCAAGAGGTGCTTCTATGAGGGAAAGGTTTAATATATGTCGTATTGGTAATGGCATCAAGAGGTGCTTCTATGAGGGAAAGGTTTAATGTATGTCGTATTGGTAATGGCATCAAGAGGTGCTTCTATGAGGGAAAGGGTCAATGTATGTCGTATTGGTAATGGCATCAAGAGGTGCTTCTATGAGGGAAAGGGTTAATGTATGTCGTATTGGTAATGGCATCAAGAGGTGCTTCTATGAGGGAAAGGGTTAATGTATGTCGTATTGGTAATGGCATCAAGAGGTGCTTCTATGAGGGAAAGGGTCAATGTAGGTATTGGAATGCTCAAGAGGGCTCTATGAGGAAAGGTAATTAAAACCAACCAAGGGAAAGGGTTAATATATGTCGTATTGGTAACGGCATCAAGAGGGCTTCTATGAGGAAAAGGGTCAATGTATGTCGTATTGGTAATGGCATCAAGAGGTGCTTCTATGAGGGAAAGGTTTAATGTATGTCGTATTGGTAATGGCATCAAGAGGTGCTTCTATGAGGGAAAGGGTCAATGTATGTCGTATTGGTAATGGCATCAAGAGGTGCTTCTATGAGGGAAAGGGTTAATGTATGTCGTATTGGTAATGGCATCAAGAGGTGCTTCTATGAGGGAAAGGGTTAATGTATGTCGTATTGGTAATGGCATCAAGAGGTGCTTCTATGAGGGAAAGGGTCAATGTATGTCGTATTGGTAATGGCATCAAGAGGTGCTTCTATGAGGGAAAGGGTTAATGTATGTCGTATTGGTAATGGCATCAAGAGGTGCTTCTATGAGGGAAAGGGTTAATGTATGTCGTATTGGTAATGGCATCAAGAGGTGCTTCTATGAGGGAAAGGGTAATGTATGTCGTATTGGTAATGGCGTCAAGAGGTGCTTCTATGAGGGAAAGGGTTAATGTATGTCGTATTGGTAATGGCGTCAAGAGGTGCTTCTATGAGGGAAAGGGTTAATGTATGTCGTATTGGTAATGGCATCAAAAGGTGCTTCTATGAGGGAAAGGGTTAATGTATGTCGTATTGGTAATGGCGTCAAGAGGTGCTTCTATGAGGGAAAGGGTTAATGTATGTCGTATTGGTAATGGCATCAAGAGGTGCTTCTATGAGGGAAAGGGTTAATGTATGTCGTATTGGTAATGGCGTCAAGAGGTGCTTCTATGAGGGAAAGGGTTAATGTATGTCGTATTGGTAATGGCATCAAGAGGTGCTTCTATGAGGGAAAGGGTCAATGTATGTCGTATTGGTAATGGCATCAAGAGGTGCTTCTATGAGGGAAAGGGTTAATGTATGTCGTATTGGTAATGGCATCAAGAGGTGCTTCTATGAGGGAAAGGGTTAAT
The DNA here is from genome assembly GCA_014843695.1 of Archivesica marissinica. Taxonomy (NCBI): domain Eukaryota; kingdom Metazoa; phylum Mollusca; class Bivalvia; order Venerida; family Vesicomyidae; genus Archivesica; species Archivesica marissinica. Next base: position 64,286,555 of record CM026402.1, read on the forward strand.
GTATGTCGTATTGGTAATGGCATCAAGAGGTGCTTCTATGAGGGAAAGGTTAATGTATGTCGTATTGGTAATGGCGTCAAGAGGTGCTTCTATGAGGGAAATGGTTAATGTATGTCGTATTGGTAATGGCGTCAAGAGGTGCTTCTATGAGGGAAATGGTTAATGTATGTCGTATTGGTAATGGCGTCAAGAGGTGCTTCTATGAGGGAAAGGGTTAATGTATGTCGTATTGGTAATGGCATCAAGAGGTGCTTCTATGAGGGAAAGGGTCAATGTATGTCGTATTGGTAATGGCATCAAGAGGTGCTTCTATGAGGGAAAGGGTTAATGTATGTCGTATTGGTAATGGCATCAAGAGATGCTTCTATGAGGGAAAGGGTTAATGTATGTCGTATTGGTAATGGCATCAAGAGGGGCTTCTATGAGGGAAAGGGTTAATGTATGTCGTATTGGTAATGGCATCAAGAGGTGCTTCTATGAGGGAAAGGGTTAATGTATGTCGTATTGGTAATGGCATCAAGAGGTGCTTCTATGAGGGAAAGGTTAATGTATGTCGTATTGGAATGGCATCAAGAGGTGCTTCTATGAGGGAAAGGGTAATGTATGCGTATTGGTAATGGCTCAAGAGGTGCTTCTAGAGGGAAAGGTTAATGTATGTCGTATTGGTAATGGCATCAAGAGGTGCTTCTATGAGGGAAAGGGTTAATGTATGTCGTATTGGTAATGGCATCAAGAGGTGCTTCTATGAGGGAAAGGGTTAATGTATGTCGTATTGGTAATGGCATCAAGAGGTGCTTCTATGAGGGAAAGGGTTAATGTATGTTGTATTGGTAATGGCATCAAGAGGTGCTTCTATGAGGGAAAGGGTTAATGTATGTCGTATTGGTAATGGCATCAAGAGGTGCTTCTATGAGGGAAAGGGTTAATGTATGTCGTATTGGTAATGGCATCAAGAGGTGCTTCTATGAGGGAAAGGGTTAATGTATGTCGTATTGGTAATGGCATCAAGAGGTGCTTCTATGAGGGAAAGGGTTAATGTATGTCGTATTGGTAATGGCATCAAGAGGTGCTTCTATGAGGGAAAGGGTTAATGTATGTCGTATTGGTAATGGCGTCAAGAGGTGCTTCTATGAGGGAAAGGGTTAATGTATGTCGTATTGGTAATGGCATCAAGAGGTGCTTCTATGAGGGAAAGGGTTAATGTATGTCGTATTGGTAATGGCATCAAGAGGTGCTTCTATGAGGGAAAGGGTTAATGTATGTCGTATTGGTAATGGCATCAAGAGGTGCTTCTATGAGGGAAAGGGTTAATGTATGTCGTATTGGTAATGGCATCAAGAGGTGCTTCTATGAGGGAAAGGGTTAATGTATGTTGTATTGGTAATGGCATCAAGAGGTGCTTCTATGAGGGAAAGGGTTAATATATGTCGTATTGGTAACGGCATCAAGAGGTGCTTCTATGAGGAAAAGGGTCAATGTATGTCGTATTGGTAATGGCATCAAGAGGTGCTTCTATGAGGGAAAGGTTTAATGTATGTCGTATTGGTAATGGCATCAAGAGGTGCTTCTATGAGGGAAAGGGTCAATGTATGTCGTATTGGTAATGGCATCAAGAGGTGCTTCTATGAGGGAAAGGGTCAATGTATGTCGTATTGGTAATGGCATCAAGAGGTGCTTCTATGAGGGAAAGGGTCAATGTATGTCGTATTGGTAATGGCATCAAGAGGTGCTTCTATGAGGGAAAGGGTTAATGTATGTCGTATTGGTAATGGCATCAAGATATGCTTCTATGAGGGAAAGGGTCAATGTATGTCATATTGGTAATGGCATCAAGAGGTGCTTCTATGAGGGAAAGGGTCAATGTATGTCGTATTGGTAATGGCATCAAGAGGTGCTTCTATGAGGGAAAGGGTTAATATATGTAGTATTGGTAATGGCATCAAGAGGTGCTTCTATGAGGGAAAGGATTAATATATGTCGTATTGGTAATGGCATCAAGAGGTGCTTCTATGAGGGAAAGGGTCAATGTATGTCGTATTGGTAATGGCATCAAGAGGTGCTTCTATGAGGGAAAGGTTTAATATATGTCGTATTGGTAATGGCATCAAGAGGTGCTTCTATGAGGGAAAGGGTTAATATATGTCGTATTGGTAATGGCATCAAGAGGTGCTTCTATGAGGGAAAGGGTTAATGTATGTCGTATTGGTAATGGCATCAAGAGGTGCTTCTATGAGGGAAAGGGTTAATGTATGTCGTATTGGTAATGGCATCAAGAGGTGCTTCTATGAGGGAAAGGGTTAATGTATGTCGTATTGGTAATGGCATCAAGAGGTGCTTCTATGAGGGAAAGGGTTAATGTATGTCGTATTGGTAATGGCATCAAGAGGTGCTTCTATGAGGGAAAGGGTTAATGTATGTCGTATTGGTAATGGCGTCAAGAGGTGCTTCTATGAGGGAAAGGGTTAATGTATGTCGTATTGGTAATGGCGTCAAGAGGTGCTTCTATGAGGGAAAGGGTTAATGTATGTCGTATTGGTAATGGCGTCAAGAGGTGCTTCTATGAGGGAAAGGGTTAATGTATGTCGTATTGGTAATGGCGTCAAGAGGTGCTTCTATGAGGGAAAGGGTTAATGTATGTCGTATTGGTAATGGCGTCAAGAGGTGCTTCTATGAGGGAAAGGGTTAATGTATGTCGTATTGGTAATGGCATCAAGAGGTGCTTCTATGAGGGAAAGGGTCAATGTATGTCGTATTGGTAATGGCGTCAAGAGGTGCTTCTATGAGGGAAAGGGTCAATGTATGTCGTATTGGTAATGGCGTCAAGAGGTGCTTCTATGAGGGAAAGGGTTAATGTATGTCGTATTGGTAATGGCGTCAAGAGGTGCTTCTATGAGGGAAAGGGTCAATGTATGTCGTATTGGTAATGGCATCAAGAGGTGCTTCTATGAGGGAAAGGGTCAATGTATGTTGTATTGGTAATGGCGTCAAGAGGTGCTTCTATGAGGGAAAGGGTTAATATATGTTGTATATATTTGAAGCCATGCTTTTGTCAAAACATGTGCCACAAAAAAAACATTTTAAAAAAAAGGTACGCCAAATATTTTCGCCAATCCACAAAATTTAGCGTCAGTATTTGTTTTTTTGGCGCTATTGGCGACTGCGTGTGTGTTTTACGTTTATTTATCGTCGCTACCGGTCGCCCATATGAGCGACGCCTCCTGAAGAGATTAGTCATTTTAGATTTTGGAGGATAGTGCAATGATACAGACAGAGACCCATTCCAGAGTCTCCTCTTGTTCTTTTATGTGCACAGTGTAAAGCACCGACACGAGACCTCGGTTTAACCTCCCATCTGAAAGACTGTTAATTTTATTAGGGTCAGACGGGGGATCGAACCTGCGATCCCTGGATTACCAGTCCAGCGTGTTACCACAGATCCGTCTGTTTGGCGACTGCCAGCGGGAACCCTGCTTATATATGAACTTCAAGCATACGATCTCATGGGTACCGTAGGTGTGGCAGACTTTAGTACATGTTGCTACATCGGTCTAAATTGTCAATCTATTTTCTATGTGTTTATTGAAGGGAGCCTGGAAGCCGTGTTTGAACATCAGTACAGTGCTGACGTCTATACAGCTGCTGATGGCAGAACCCAACCCAGAGGATCCACTGATGGTGGACATCGTGAGTATAAAAAATCTTCTCACGAAACCGACAGCCGGATTTTGACGAATCTTTGTAGGAATGATCGATGTCCAGGTGTTCAAATGGTGACCCCAGGGTAAAAAATTAGTCGGATGAGTGATACAGGGCCGTCATGGCCCTCTTGTTCCTATAATAAACTTTGAACCGCTGGTGGTGGTCTTGAACCGCTGGTGGTGTCTTGAACCGCTAGTGGTTGTCTTGAACCACTGGTGGTGGTCTTGAACCGCTGGTGGTAGTCTAGAACCGCTGGTGGTGGTCTTGAACCGCTGCTGGTGGTCTTGAACCGCTGCTGGTGGTCTTGAATCGCTGGTGGTGTTCTTGAACCACTGGTGGTGGTCTTGAAACGCTGGTTGTGGTCTTGAAACGCTGGTGGTGTTCTTGAAACGCTGGTGGTCTTCTTGAGCTGCTGGTGGTGTTCTTGGACCACTGGTGATGGTCTAGAACAGCTTAACCAGCTTAAATTACTACATTACAGGATTCCCACTGTCGGTCGCCAATTGAGACATATAGACAATAATGGCGCTAAATTCTTTTTAAAAAAATGTTCTAGTTTGGCACACCATGTTTTGTCAATTGGCGACGGAAGTGACGCAGACAGAACTTGGCAGTTCTAGATATAATCATACTTCATACATCCCTCACTGGTCTTGTTCTTGAACCGCTGGTCGTGTTCTTGAACCACTGGTGGTGTTCTTGAACCGCTGGTGGCAGAGTTGTTTGGCTCTGTGAGTCTGTCTGTGTATAGGATAACTCAAAATGTTGTGGATACATTTTAATCAAACTCTGTTTGGCTCTCATTGGTGCGGATGAAAGCGTTCGTGTGGGAGGAACCTTCTGTACCCGGAGAAAACCCACATGTCAGATCTTGCAGCCACCGTACCATCTCACATACTTCCCGGTCCGAGGATCGAACCCGGGTTGCATTGGTGAGAAGCGAGCGCGCGAACCACTGCGCTAATCGGACAACCGACATGTAGCGCTGTAAAATCAAGTAAATCAAATATCAGCATGGCGGCTTGTATCTCTCAGGCTGCTATCCTTTAGTTGCAATGTTGCATTATTATTAATTCTGTGTATATCAAGTCCAGACTGCTATCCTTTAGCTGCAATGTTGCATTATTATTAATTCTGTGTATATCAAGTACAGACTGCTATCCTATAGTTGCAATGTTGTGTTATTATTAATTCTGTGTATATCAAGTCCAGACTGCTATCCTTTAGCTGCAATGTTGCATTATTATTAATTCTGTGTATATCAAGTACAGACTGCTATCCTATAGTTGCAATGTTGTGTTATTATTAATTCTGTGTATTTCAAGTCCAACGAGTTCAAGCATAGCCAAGCCCTGTACAAGGTCAACGCCAGGAAGTGGACAGATAAATATGCCATGCAGGTAAACACATCGCAATGTCAGCAATTATATATACAGTCAAACCTCGTGGTCATCTCCATTAACCCTTTGCCTGCTGTGTATATAAAATCACGTTTGCAAACAACATAGATCCAGATCAGCCACAGCGCGGCGTCACATCTGATTAGGATCTATGTTGTTTGCTATACAGCTATTATGTTTTAGCTCCACTATCCGTGCTGTTCTGTGCTGTATGATCTGGCTCTATACTGTTTGCAAAAGTGATTTTAAGGGTTAAGCAGCCAATTTGTATTAAGCAGCCAGTTTCCAGATTCCCAATATGTTGTTTTATTATACATTTGCCCTCTTATTAAGCAGCCACTTTCTGAGATTCCATTGGCTGGCTGCTTAAGACAGGTTCAACTGTATCTGGAACATATCCTGCTAATAACCACAGGGTTCGACATTAATTTTTTTTATCACTAGACCAGTCGGACCAGAAACTGACTAGCCCAGATCTGAGATCAACTAGACCGTACTTTTAAACTACGATAATGCTACATGTCAATGAACTGGTCATTCATTTAGATTTAGTTTGTTTACGTTTACGCTTTAGTTCGTATTTTGCTGCTGCCTCTTTCTCTTACCAATTGATGCGGGCTCAATGTTATCAGAGCTAAAGTCATAGTTTAACGGGCTCATTCTCGATGTCTTTGCTCTAGCAGATGATCTGTTTTCATAAACGTCCGCCTCCGTGGTCGAGTGGTTACGGTCGCTGACTTGTATACCACTGTAACCTATCATCACTGATGGTCACGGGTTCGAGCCCCGCTCAGGCCGTGTCTCATTTATATAAAAAAGTTGGCAGTTTCTTATGGAGGTTGGTGCACCCAAGTACTGGTTAACCGCTGGAGCCTGCCCAGGAAAGGTGTAAACTGCCCGCCGGCGATATAGCCCGAAATGGTGCTGATGCAGGCGTAATACCCGAAATATAACATTATGTTGTTTGTGTATAATATATATATACGTACTTGTAAAATGAATACCTTAATAAATAGGTAATCTAAGCAGCCACCCTGTATTAAGCAGCCAACCTGTATTAAGCAGCCAGTTTGCAGATTCCCAATATGTTGTTTTATTATATAGTTGACCTCTATTACCGTAGGCAACCACCTGTGCTAAGCAGCCACTTACTCAGACTCCCTTTCTTAAGACAGGTTTAACTGTAGTTCCATTGCTACAGTAAGTCAGGCACGTAGCTGACTACGCAAACATGTAGCTGTGCATTAAACATTTCCGATATAAAAACCGCCAAAAATGCTATAAAGTATAAAGAAGAGGTAGTGTGGATTTGGACTTATGCTTTACCTTGCATTACCTCCCCTTGTAGTGGACATTCGATCACTCATTTATATCATTTATACCAATTGCATTCTAGAAATGAAAATTTCCAAGTTGAGATCCTCTGGAGGAGGACACACCACTCCCACACTCTCCCAAACCGGTGATTTGCACATCATTCTGCGTAATTAAAATGTCACTCTGGCTACGCACCTGTAAGTTGGAACCAAACCTATTGAAATGGCCTTGACACCATTTTTGATGTCGTATCATTCTTTACATTGTTTACTGTCTCATTTTAGAAAGCATCTGAGAATCTGGAAGAACCAGTTGATAAATCCACATGTGCGTCTGAAGAACCAGGTGTGTTAGATGAATCCAAAAATAATACAAATGAACCCAAGTATAGAACAGATGAATCCAAAGGCATAACAAATGAACCCAAGTATAGAACAGATGAATACAAAGCTGGAAAAGAAACATGTACTGAGAAAGAGTCGTCTAGCATTACTACTCTAAGTAGAAAAAGAACATTACCAATGTGTGACGTCACAAATAATGAGGGGAAGAAGTTGTGATGCCACAAGTTATGAGGGGAAGAAGTTGTGACGTCACAAGTTATGAGGGGAAGAAGTTGTGATGTCATAAATAATCCTGATGGGATGAATCCATCGCCACGAGGGAGAGAAGAGGCAATGCGGAATTTAAATGCTGACTAAGGGCACAATCGTAACGGCTCAAGCGGGGCTCGAACTCCGGGCCTTTCGCATTTGTGGCGTCCGTGGTCCAGTGGTAGAGTGTCGGATTTGGAATCGAACGGTCCCTGGTTCGATACTCGGTCAGGCCACGTATGTAGTGTCATTGAGCAAGGCACCTCACACACATTGCTTAGTACTGGTTAATCGCTTAGGTCGGCTAAGCCTGCCCAGGAAAACATGTCTAAGTCCCCGCGAGGGGTTTGACATTAAAGGAACATACATACATACATTTAAAGCGATTGCGCTACCACTACGCTATCACGACTTCCCAAGCTCACTTGAGAATAAAGTCAATGAAAATGATGCTGCTTCCATTGTTCAATTAGCAACTGTCAGTAACTTTATATGACTTCACTGCCTTTCCCTTAAAAATGTGCCAGCGTTATTAAATGCTATTAAATATTGCCAGCATCGTTATTAAATGCTATTAAATATTGCCAGCATCGTTATTAAATGCTATTAAATATTGCCAGCATCTTTATTAAATGCTATTAAATATTGCCAGCATCGTTAAATGCTATTAAATATGGCCAGCATGCTAGTAAATGAATCAAGCGTTGCCAAATGCTATTAAATGTGGCCAGCATTGTTAAATTCTACCAAATGTAGCGAGCGTTGTTAAATGCTATTAAATGTGGCATCATCGTGCACGTGTTGTTAAATGTGGCATCATCGTGCACGTGTTGTTAAATGCTATTAAATGTGGCATCATCGTGCATGTGTTGTTAAATGTGGCATCATCGTGCAGGTGTTGTTAAATGCTATTAAATGTGGCATCATCGTGCACGTGTTGTTAAATGTGGCATCATCGCGCACGTGTTGTTAAATGCTATTAAATGTGGCATCATCGTGCACGTGTTGTTAAATGCTATTAAATGTGGCATCATCGTGCACGTGTTGTTAAATGTATTAAATGTGGAATCATCGCGCACGTGTTGTTAAATGTGGCATCATCGTGCACGTGTTGTTAAATGCTATTAAATGTGGCATCATCGCGCACGTGTTGTTAAATGCTATTAAATGTGGCATCATCGCGCACGTGTTGTTAAATGCTATTGTGCTCTATATGCTACGTATCTTTGTCACGGAAAATACAGTCAATTCCAGTGTTTGTGTAAGACTGTATTGTTACCCCGACAGTCAATTCCAGTGTTTGTGTACCCCGACAGTCAATTCCAGTGTTTGTGTACCCCGACATTCAATTCCAGTGTTTGTGTACCCCGACATTCAATTCCAGTGTTTGTGTACCCCGACAGTCAATTCCAGTGTTTGTGTACCCCGACATTCAATTCCAGTATTTGTGTACCCCGACAGTCAATTCCAGTGTTTGTGTACCCCGACATTCAATTCCAGTGTTTGTGTACCCCAACATTCAATTCCAGTGTTTGTGTACCCCGACAGTCAATTCCAGTGTTTGTGTACCCCGACAGTCAATTCCAGTGTTTGTGTACCCCGACAGTCAATTCCAGTGTTTGTGTACCCCAACAGTCAATTCCAGTGTTTGTGTACGGCTGTTTTCTCAGTCGTTTTTGTTTATTTGTGTAAGGCTTGTACTTGCTGGTGTAAATAGCCTACCTATACTTAGTCCAACACGTGAAACGATATTATCACATTCTTATCTGTGATGGGAACGTCAGGGGAGGTAACTAGAGCCACAGCGTGGGGCTAACCTGTCGAGCATTAAGAATGGAACCTTCGTGTATACATGATTTAGTTTATTCAATTGTGAAGCAGTATAACATGACTATGAGCTTTTGTAGAGTATTCACTTTCTACCACTGTATCCCATTTTGGCGAGGAAATCCTTGTACCCGGCTGGAAACATAAAACACATATAATAGGCCTATGAAGATAGTTATAAGACTGAGAATTTAATGTTAATCGTATTTAGACATTCATTATTTATATCATATACACGACGACAGCCCCATCCACCATCCATCACCCGCCCCCATACCACAGAAATAAATATATCCGGATTAAATTTCATTCTACCCCAGAAAAGGTTCGCAAGGACTGTCCTGTATGTTCTATTGAAATGTGTTTATGCATTCTCAATACAAAGTTTATAGGAACAATTAGTTCTGTTGCGTGTTTCCACACATTTTGTGATGTCAGCTTGCAACATATGAAGGGGGAATCATCTGGCTTGTTCCAACAGTGTGACATCATTGATTTGTATATTACTATTACCTCCCTTGGTAGATAAAGTCCGAGTTATCCCGAAATGTATATCGGTCCTTTTAGTTAGAAACCTTTGTTTTTACTGATGTTCACTCACCCGATGTTACAGTATGTTCAATTTGATTTTATCAAAATCATGTTAACCCCTTCAACGCTACAGACCTCTAATTAGGCTTATACAAAGTGTAGATCCAGATGTGCCGAGCTGTCTCATCAGGATCTGCACTTTTTGCCAGTAATATTACTATTTTTAGACAAAATTACCCATTTTAATAAATGAACTGGTCTAAATGTAATTTTCTTATTAATTGTTTGGTCTAAAAACATCATGTACCGGTCCATGTCAGTTACTTGGTGTTGAAATGGTTAATGAATTGATAACATTTTAAAAATATATATAAGTATATATTGGATATCTGTAAGAGATATAGTAATTTAATAATTATAAAATGAGAAAGTGAATGTTGTGCAAAAAGAGACAACGATATAAACAGAGGAAACTTCTTAAGGGGACCTATCTACTATTAGGGAGTATGCAGGGACAGTAACTCTCTGATGTCTCTCGTTCCATTCTCACAACTTATTATCCCCCCTCCCAACCACCCGATTGTTCCACGAGACTTACCTGGCTGGTAGTATGTTGTAGGAATGTAACCTGTCCCCGATTGTTACACTAGACTTACCTGGCTGGTAGTATGTTGTAGGAATGTAACCTGTCCCCGATTGTTATACTAGACTTACCTGGCTGGTAGTATGTTGTAGGAATGTAACCTGTCCCCGATTGTTATACTAGACTTACCTGGCTGGTAGTATGTTGTAGGAATGTAACCTGTCCCCGATTGTTATACTAGACTTACCTGGCTGGTAGTATGTTGTAGGAATGTAACCTGTCCCCGATTGTTATACTAGACTTACCTGGCTGGTAGTATGTTGTAGGAATGTAACCTGTCCCCGATTGTTACCTAGACTTACCTGGCTGGTAGTATGTTGTAGGAATGTAACCTGTCCCCGATTGTTATACTAGACTTACCTGGCTGGTAGTATGTTGTAGGAATGTAACCTGTCCCCGATTGTTATACTAGACTTACCTGGCTGGTAGTATGTTGTAGGAATGTAACCTGTCCCGATTGTTATACTAGACTTACCTGGCTGGTTGTAGGAATGTAACCTGTCCCCGATTGTTATACTAGACTTACCTGGCTGGTTGTAGGAATGTAACCTGTCCCCGATTGTTACACTAGACTTACCTGGCTGGTAGTATGTTGTAGGAATGTAACCTGTCCCCGATTGTTATACTAGACTTACCTGGCTGGTAGTATGTTGTAGGAATGTAACCTGTCCCCGATTGTTATACTAGACTTACCTGGCTGGTAGTATGTTGTAGGAATGTAACCTGTCCCCGATTGTTATACTAGACTTACCTGGCTGGTAGTATGTTGTAGGAATGTAACCTGTCCCCGATTGTTATACTAGACTTACCTGGCTGGTAGTATGTTGTAGGAATGTAACCTGTCCCCGATTGTTATACTAGACTTACCTGGCTGGTTGTAGGAATGTAACCTGTCCCCGATTGTTATACTAGACTTACCTGGCTGGTAGTATGTTGTAGGAATGTAACCTGTCCCCGATTGTTATACTAGACTTACCTGGCTGGTTGTAGGAATGTAACCTGTCCCCGATTGTTATACTAGACTTACCTGGCTGGTAGTATGTTGTAGGAATGTAACCTGTCCCCGATTGTTACACTAGACTTACCTGGCTGGTAGTATGTTGTAGGAATGTAACCTGTCCCCGATTGTTATACTAGACTTACCTGGCTGGTAGTATGTTGTAGGAATGTAACCTGTCCCCGATTGTTATACTAGACTTACCTGGCTGGTAGTATGTTGTAGGAATGTAACCTGTCCCCGATTGTTATACTAGACTTACCTGGCTGGTAGTATGTTGTAGGAATGTAACCTGTCCCCGATTGTTATACTAGACTTACCTGGCTGGTAGTATGTTGTAGGAATGTAACCTGTCCCCGATTGTTATACTAGACTTACCTGGCTGGTAGTATGTTGTAGGAATGTAACCTGTCCCCGATTGTTATACTAGACTTACCTGGCTGGTTGTAGGAATGTAACCTGTCCCCGATTGTTATACTAGACTTACCTGGCTGGTAGTATGTTGTAGGAATGTAACCTGTCCCCGATTGTTATACTAGACTTACCTGGCTGGTAGTATGTTGTAGGAATGTAACCTGTCCCCGATTGTTATACTAGACTTACCTGGCTGGTAGTATGTTGTAGGAATGTAACCTGTCCCCGATTGTTATACGAGACTTACCTGGCTGGTAGTATGTTGTAGGAATGTAACCTGTCCCCGATTGTTCCACGAGACTTACCTGGCTGGTAGTATGTTGTAGGAATGTAACCTGTCCCCGATTGTTATACTAGACTTACCTGGCTGGTAGTATGTTGTAGGAATGTAACCTGTCCCCGATTGTTATACTAGACTTACCTGGCTGGTAGTATGTTGTAGGAATGTAACCTGTCCCCGATTGTTATACGAGACTTACCTGGCTGGTAGTATGTTGTAGGAATGTAACTGTCCCCGATTGTTATACTAGACTTACCTTGCTGGTAGTATGTAGTATGAATGTAACATGTCCCTGATTGTTATACGAGACTTACCTGGCTGGTAGTATGTTGTAGGAATGTAACCTGTCCCCGATTGTTACAATAGACTTACCTGGCTGGTTGTAGGAATGTAACCTGTCCCTGATTGTTATACTAGACTAACCTGGCTGGTAGTATGTTGTAGGAATGTAACCTGTCCCCGATTGTTATACTAGACTAACCTGGCTGGTAGTATGTTGTAGGAATGTAACCTGTCCCCGATTGTTATACTAGACTAACCTGGCTGGTAGTATGTTGTAGGAATGTAACCTGTCCCCGATTGTTATACTAGACTTACCTTGCTGGTAGTATGTTGTAGGAATGTAACCTGTCCCCGATTGTTATACTAGACTTACCTTGCTGGTAGTATGTTGTAGGAATGTAACCTGTCCCTGATTGTTATACTAGACTTACCTTACTGGTAGTATGTTGTAGGAATGTAACCTGTCCCCGATTGTTATACTAGACTTACCTGGCTGGTAGTATGTTGTAGGAATGTAACCTGTCCCCGATTGTTATACTAGACTTACCTTGCTGGTAGTATGTTGTAGGAATGTAACCTGTCCCCGATTGTTCCACGAGACTTACCTGGCTGGTAGTATGTTGTAGGAATGTAACCTGTCCCCGATTGTTATACGAGACTTACCTGGCTGGTAGTATGTTGTAGGAATGTAACCTGTCCCCGATTGTTACACTAGACTTACCTGGCTGGTAGTATGTTGTAGGAATGTAACCTGTCCCCGATTGTTACACGAGACTTACCTGGCTGGTAGTATGTTGTAGGAATGTAACCTGTCCCCGATTGTTACACTAGACTTACCTGGCTGGTAGTATGTTGTAGGAATGTAACCTGTCCCCGATTGTTATACTAGACTTACCTGGCTGGTAGTATGTTGTAGGAATGTAACCTGTCCCCGATTGTTATACTAGACTTACCTGGCTGGTAGTATGTTGTAGGAATGTAACCTGTCCCCGATTGTTATACTAGACTTACCTGGCTGGTAGTATGTTGTAGGAATGTAACCTGTCCCCGATTGTTATACTAGACTTACCTGGCTGGTAGTATGTTGTAGGAATGTAACCTGTCCCCGATTGTTATACAGACTTACCTGGCTGGTAGTATGTGTAGGAATGTAACCTGTCCCCGATTGTTACACTAGACTACCTGGCTGGTTGTAGGAATGTAACCTGTCCCCGATTGTTATACTAGACTTACCTGGCTGGTAGTATGTTGTAGGAATGTAACCTGTCCCGATTGTTATACTAGACTTACCTGGCTGGTAGTATGTTGTAGGAATGTAACCTGTCCCCGATTGTTATACTAGACTTACCTGGCTGGTAGTATGTTGTAGGAATGTAACCTGTCCCCGATTGTTATACTAGACTTACCTGGCTGGTTGTAGGAATGTAACCTGTCCCGATTGTTACACTAGACTTACCTGGCTGGTAGTAGTTGTAGAATGTAACCTGTCCCCGATTGTTATACTAGACTTACCTGGCTGGTAGTATGTTGTAGGAATGTAACCTGTCCCCGATTGTTATACTAGACTTACCTGGCTGGTAGTATGTTGTAGGAATGTAACCTGTCCCCGATTGTTATACTAGACTTACCTGGCTGGTAGTATGTTGTAGGAATGTAACCTGTCCCCGATTGTTATACTAGACTTACCTGGCTGGTAGTATGTTGTAGGAATGTAACCTGTCCCCGATTGTTAACAGACTTACCTGGCTGGTAGTATGTTGTAGGAATGTAACCTGTCCCCGATTGTTATACTAGACTTACCTGGCTGGTAGTATGTTGTAGGAATGTAACCTGTCCCCGATTGTTATACTAGACTTACCTGGCTGGTAGTATGTTGTAGGAATGTAACCTGTCCCCGATTGTTATACTAGACTTACCTGGCTGGTAGTATGTTGTAGGAATGTAACCTGTCCCCGATTGTTATACGAGACTTACCTGGCTGGTAGTATGTTGTAGGAATGTAACCTGTCCCCGATTGTTACACGAGACTTACCTGGCTGGTAGTATGTTGTAGGAATGTAACCTGTCCCCGATTGTTACACTAGACTTACCTGGCTGGTTGTAGGAATGTAACCTGTCCCCGATTGTTATACTAGACTTACCTGGCTGGTAGTATGTTGTAGGAATGTAACCTGTCCCCGATTGTTATACTAGACTTACCTGGCTGGTAGTATGTTGTAGGAATGTAACCTGTCCCCGATTGTTATACTAGACTTACCTGGCTGGTAGTATGTTGTAGGAATGTAACCTGTCCCCGATTGTTACACGAGACTTACCTGGCTGGTAGTATGTTGTAGGAATGTAACCTGTCCCCGATTGTTACACTAGACTTACCTGGCTGGTTGTAGGAATGTAACCTGTCCCCGATTGTTATACTAGACTTACCTGGCTGGTAGTATGTTGTAGGAATGTAACCTGTCCCCGATTGTTATACTAGACTTACCTGGCTGGTAGTATGTTGTAGGAATGTAACCTGTCCCCGATTGTTATACTAGACTTACCTGGCTGGTTGTAGGAATGTAACCTGTCCCCGATTGTTATACTAGACTTACCTGGCTGGTAGTATGTTGTAGGAATGTAACCTGTCCCCGATTGTTATACTAGACTTACCTGGCTGGTAGTATGTTGTAGGAATGTAACCTGTCCCCGATTGTTATACTAGACTTACCTGGCTGGTTGTAGGAATGTAACCTGTCCCCGATTGTTATACTAGACTTACCTGGCTGGTTGTAGGAATGTAACCTGTCCCCGATTGTTATACTAGACTTACCTGGCTGGTAGTATGTTGTAGGAATGTAACCTGTCCCCGATTGTTATACTAGACTTACCTGGCTGGTTGTAGGAATGTAACCTGTCCCCGATTGTTATACTAGACTTACCTGGCTGGTAGTATGTTGTAGGAATGTAACCTGTCCCCGATTGTTATACTAGACTTACCTGGCTGGTTGTAGGAATGTAACCTGTCCCCGATTGTTATACTAGACTTACCTGGCTGGTAGTATGTTGTAGGAATGTAACCTGTCCCCGATTGTTATACTAGACTTACCTGGCTGGTAGTATGTTGTAGGAATGTAACCTGTCCCCGATTGTTATACTAGACTTACCTGGCTGGTAGTATGTAACCTGTCCCCGATTGTTACACTAGACTTACCTGGCTGGTAGTATGTTGTAGGAATGTAACCTGTCCCCGATTGTTATACTAGACTTACCTGGCTGGTAGTATGTTGTAGGAATGTAACCTGTCCCCGATTGTTATACTAGACTTACCTGGCTGGTAGTATGTTGTAGGAATGTAACCTGTCCCCGATTGTTATACGAGACTTACCTGGCTGGTAGTATGTTGTAGGAATGTAACCTGTCCCCGATTGTTATACTAGACTTACCTGGCTGGTAGTATGTTGTAGGAATGTAACCTGTCCCCGATTGTTATACGAGACTTACCTGGCTGGTAGTATGTTGTAGGAATGTACGAAAGACCCGTAGTGGAATTTGCTGTTTCATCACGAATTCACGATATCAACTTGACAAATTCATGATATCAACTTGATGAATGACGATATCAACTTCACGAATCCACGATATCGAATTCATGATATCAACTTCACGAATTCACGATATCAAATTCACGATATCAAATTCACGAATTCGCGATATCAACTTAACGAATTCATGATATCAACTTGACGAATTCACGATATTAACTTGACGAATTCACGTTATATCAACTTCACTAATTCACGATATCAACTTCACGAATTCACGATATCAACTTCACGATTTCAAATTCACGATATCAACATCATGAATTCACTATTTCAACTACATGAAATTTGTGAAGTCACGTACCTAGTTAGATGATAGATCCTGGTGAAGTTGTAAATCGTGAAATGATGAAATAGCAAATGTCACCATTGGTCTTCCATAGAATTGTACACGATTGTTGCACCGACTTACCTTGTTGATTGTATGTGGCAGGGTTGTAACCTATCCCAGCTTCTGCAAAAGAAAGAATAAATACCAGAAACATGTATGTGGAATGTTTCAACATTTACTACAATTTGCAGTACCGTAGCTTGGGGAAAATTTCAACCGAGGAAATCTAGGGGGGGGGGGGGTCCGTGGGCAGCTCCCCTTTAAAATTGTTGGAGTATAGAAGCAATTTCCTGCGTTTTCTGATTTAATGAATTTAGACATATTCTTATGTGCTGACCTTTCAACAGTTTTTTTCACCTTGTTATACAGCAAAGTGATATTTTTTGCATTTTATTGATTGATTTTTTGGTTGCTTTGGAAATTTTAACCGAAGCAGCTATCTATAGGCATGATTTGTATATAGGAGAAACTCAATTTTCAAAACAATCAACGTCGCGCCCTAGTGGAACATTGAGGCGGCGGTCGATGGGTATGGGAGGATATATCTCCTCTCAATTCAAACATTTTCACTCGTAACTGTTTCCAAGCCGAGCCATGGCAACGTATCGATATCTGACTTATTGAAATCCACGACGTGGTTAATGGCATCCACATAGCTTGAATCACCAGTATTAAAGTGATGGTAGATGTTCTTCGAGACCTCATACTGTATGTAATCCATCGCCATGAGCGATAGAGAGAGAGGGGGGAGGGAGAGAGAGAAGGGGCAATGTAAATGCCTTGCCTGCAGGCACAATCGAAAAAGCTATAGCTGGGGAGGCGAACTCCATACCTTTCACACCTGAAGTGAACGTGCTACCACTGCACTATCACGATTTCCACACACTCGAACATGTTTCACTATTATAGTTTTTTCGCAATTGCTTGTCGAATCATTTTTTTCGCCGTTACTTGCCGATCATTTTTTCGCCGTTGCTAGCCGAATCATTGTTTTCGCCGTTACTTGTCGAATCATTTTTTTCGCCGTTACTTGTCGAATCATATTTTTCGCCGTTACTTGTCGAATCATTTTTTTCGCCGTTACTTGTCGAATCATTTTTTTCGCCGTTACTTGTCGAATCATTTTTTTCGCCGTTACTTGCCGATCATTTTTTCGCCGTTACTTGTCGAATAATTTTTTTCGCAGTTACTTGCCGAATCATTTTTTTCACCGTTGCTGGGCGAACCTTTTTTTAAATTGTGTTTCGCCATTGCCCACCGAATCGTGTTTTTGTTTGCCGATGTGTGCCGAATAACTGCAGAAGGCGCGATACCACTGATTAATACGAAGAAATATCACATGTTTTCGCGGGTAACAGAAATAAAAGGTATGTTCAGGTCAGACACCGCTATTGAAATTTCTATAATACAGTGCCTTAATATGTTCTCCAAAATTAGTCCGGCACAAAGGACTGTATTTTTCATTTGTGCCACAAGAAAATGTCAACTTTCAATAGGGTTGACCAATTGTGGGTTTTTTTACTTCCCACTAAAGGCACCCACCCCCTACTCTAAAGGTAATTGTAATGTATCTGTTTATTTTTCTCCAAATATTATGCCAATATTTTAAAATATTCCAAAATGCTGCTCATATAGTGTATTTTAATTCTTAGAACTATTTCACTATTGGTGACAATACATACTCAGCCAATCAGTTGATGTATTAATCAATCCAGAATCGTGTCACTATGCGGTAATCTCGTTAGTTCTCGGTCGTCAGAGATTTTATGAGATTTCATCGACTCGCTGTTATTAGTTATAGTGCCGGTGGCTGTCCGATTTAACCCTAATAAAATTAACAGTCTTTCAGATGGGACTGTAAACCGAGGTCTCATGTCGGTGCTTTACACCGTGCACGTAAAAGAACTAGAGGAGACTCTGGAATGGGAATTTGTATCATTCCACTATCCTCTAAAATGACTAATCTCTTCAGGAGTCGTCGCTCATATAGGCAACCGGTAGCGACGATAAATAAACATAAAACACACACTCTCTCCCTAGTTGCGATGGATTCCATCAGGAATGAGGTCCCGAGAGTGATTACTATAAGTTGTAAGAACATTTCGCAATCATGCTCAAATACATTTGTTTAAAAAAGAAATTGAAAACCTTATAAAAACAACAGAAAATTCATAATTCGCATCAGTGGATTATTTATTGTCATGTCACTCGAGGAAAGTAAAACCGCATTTATAGAGGAATAGTGAAAATAACGATTTATAGAATCTGATAAATAACGTGTGGACGTTAGAGGAATCTTTAACATCCTCTGTATGTAGATTGACGGAATTTGTTTAATAGCTTATCAATCACTGAGGTATCTTGAATACCCCCCTGTGTGATGATTTATTAAATTTAAGCTTGATTTATTTTACAATTGCGAAACAATCTTTAACAACTTGTATTAATCACTCTCGTTAGCGCGGATGAAAGCATAAATGTTGTCATTCGTGTGGGAGGAAACCGGAGTACACGGAGAAAATCCACTAGTCCGATCGGGCGACCACCGTACCATCTCGCATACTTGCCAATCCGAGGTTCGAACCCGGTTGCATTTGTGATAAGCGAGCACGCTAACCACTGCGATAATTGGGCATACTACTGTTTAATTTAAAGTGTTACATTTGATTTAAAATTATATTTTATATAAGATTCATGTAATTATGTTAGAAAGTCGACAGAAATGCCTGCGACGGATGCTGAGAAATCGGCTGTATTAATTTTCAGTTTAATCATATTTTATTGAATTCATCATATACTATACAACACAATGTTACAACAATATAGCATTATAATACAAATGGTTTGGGCCACAAGTTATAACAACATTAGAAAACGGCCCACACTAGAACGTCACATTTATGCATAATTAAAGAAAATGACTGATTTTGACAAGAATGAATGAAAAAACTAAAAAAGTCACGAATTAAACGAAATCACTAAATATAAATACAGTCCACGTTTTCCACCCGCTGTTCCATCCCACCACGATATGACCACAACCCAAGACCCAGATATCACCAACAAAGTACTATTAATATAGGGTGACAATGCTACAAAAACCGACCAGTACTCTTTATATATGTTTGTACTTGTAAGAATAAAGCGGTGTTCTTCTCGTCAGATAATGCCTCAATGCCATGAAGTAATTTATGTGAACTAAGTTGATGATACGAGTATTGGTAAATAGAGAATGCCGTTTGTTCCTATAAAGGATACATTGAAGAGGAAATGTTCCGCATCTTCAATGCCACGAGCACAAGAGCACTCAGGAGAATCACGCAATGGTTGAAAGGTCACTATTCAAATTACTGCATCGGTTTCTAATACGAGTTTGGATACCATTACAGCGTCTCTCTCCAGTTAAATAATATGAAGGTACTGCTGGAGATTTGAACTTATTTTTCAGTGTGCTTAAATGAGTGTATGGTATTTGCATTACGTGTAGATTAATCGAGGTCATTCCATAATTTTATTGAATCTGGAATAACAGATCTGGAGTAGGTTTCAATTCAGTTGTTAACACGCTGGACTGGTATTCCAGGGATCGTAGGTTCGATCCCCCGTCTGACCCTAATAAAATTAATAGTCTCAGATGAGACAGTAAACCGAGGTCTCGTGTCGGTGCTTTACATCGTGCACGTAAAAGAACCAAAGGAGACTCTGGAATGTGTCTCTATCTGTATCATTGCACTATCCTTCAACAATCTAAAATGACTAATATCTTCAGGAGGCGTCGCTCATATGGGCAACCGGTAGCGACGATAAATAAACGTAAAACACACACACACTCAAGGCGCAAAGTGACAAAGTCGTATTAATGTATATGTTTGTATGTATGTCAAGCTGATAACACTAAAGGATGGGCTAAAATGAGGCCACATTTTCAAACTGATAGGGTTAATTAATATACATGTAGGTCAATTAGATGGGCTAAATTAGGAAATACGGCAGTCTACTAATTTTCTACACAGCGCACGTTCGTTTAAACATATTTTAGTCTTAAAGATGGGACTTTAAACCGAAGCCTCGTGTCGGTGCTTTACATCGTGCACGTAAAAGAACCAGAGGAGTCTATGGAATGGGTCTCTATCTGTATCATTGCACTATCCTCCAAAAATCTAAAATGACTAATCACTTCAGGTGGCGTCGCTCATATGGGCAACCGGTAGATAAATAAACGTAAAACACACTATTCTAGCTTAAATGGAACATATGGTTTTAAACTAGACCAATATAATAAGAGACGATATACTAGACAAATATAATAGCACTCGTCTATGAGACAGGATAAATACGTGACGTATGCATTTCAATAGTTTATACAAATTAATTTAGCTCGATTGCGAAACAAGTTCTTACAACTTATATTAATCACTCTCGAGACCTCATTCCTGATGGAATCCATCTCCACAACGGAGAGAGAAGAGATATGTAGAATTTAAATGCCTTGCCTAAGGGCACAATCGTAACGGCTCCAGCGGGAACTCGAACTCTGGGCCTTTCGCATCCACTGCGCTATCACGACTTGATAGTTAATTGCTAATCAATAGTAAATATATGGTGCACAAAACGATGCATAGCATGTAAATACAAATGGTTTGGGCCACAAGTTTGTCACACATAGCCCGAAAAGAGTACGCAAAAATAGAATAGAAATAAAAAGAACCCAAAGGATTAGAAAGAGAAGCAAAGACAAACATATAGAAAGAAAAATAATAAGTTGCTTAGATTATAATAATAATAATAAAGACTTTTTTAACGAGAGAACTCATTTGGGCAATTACGTCAATCTACAATGAGGCCCTCAACAAATTTAAACACGAAATAGCATAATGAAACATGCAAACAGTAACCAGTAAAACTTTCATAGGAAATAAGATATAAGCTGCAAGAACTAATACTTAGATTGATACATGTAGCTCACGATTCCACCTGTTGTTCCCCCATACCACGCCAAGACCCGAACCAATATTACCGTCTCACAAAGTTTAACCCTTTATTTATTTTACAACGATTGTGAAACAAGCTTTAAAAACTTATATTAATCGCTCTCGTTAGCGCGGACGAAAGCGTAAATGCGGTCATTCGTGTGGGAGGAAACCTGAGTACCCGGGGAAAACCCACTTGTCCAATCTGGCGACCACCATACCACCTCACATACTTTCCGGTCCGAGGATCGAACCCTGGTTGCATTGGTGAGAAACGAGCATGCTAACCACTGCGCCAATCGGACAGGCACAATCCCGCCTCACAAGCAAATAGCAACTACACGAAGAATAGCAACACACATGTAGTCCACCAATAATCTAATTGGGCACACAGATGGCTTAGATTTAAGTCATATATTGAAGCAGGATTAAGATTTAAGAACAGTATTACTAATTTAGTAGGCCAACTTTTCAAGCTGATTGAGCTCAAAACTACCGACATGATGGAACAACTAATCTGTATAGGATATAAGCCGAACACAGTGCCAATATTTTACATATTGGATAAGCTTGAGGCTTATGCATAGGGCATAAGTCGAACACAGTGCCAATATTTTACATATTGGATAAGCTTGAGGCTTATGTATATGTTAATAATGTTAATAATATTTTATTGCATTTTTTTCCATACAATACATTACATATATACATACAATTCTAAGAACAAATCAGAGATTAATATGTAATTATATGATTGCAGTATACGTTACATTTGTTTTGTCAAGGGAAAAAAAGCAAATGGGTTGGGCTACAAGTTATAACAACATTATTTACAGCCCTCCCCGTTATGTATAGGGCATAAGTCGAACATAGTGCCAATATTTTACATATTGGATAAGCTTGCGGCTTATCTATAGGGTATAAGTCGAACACAGTACCAATATTTTACATATTGGATCAGTTTTAGGCTTATCTATAGGGCATAAGTCGAACACAGTGCCAATATTTTACATATTGGATCCGTGTTTGAGACGTATATCTTACTTAAAACACACACTTATATAACACGATCTTACTAATTAAATTTGTTAATTTCGTACATTTACGCACATAATTTAATATAATACTCTGGCCTATACATACAGGAAGATATAAAATAGACCATTCATTCAATCTAATAGAGTTAAATACAGGACAGACCAACCATTCAATCTAATAGAGCTAAATATAGGACAGACCAACCATTCAATATAATAGAGCTAAATATAGGACAGCCCAACCATTCAATCTAATAGAGCTAAATATAGGTAAGACCAACCATTCAATCTAATAGAGTTAAATACAGGATGGTATAAAATTGACCATCCCTTCAATCTATTAGAGCTAAATACAGGGTGGTATAAAATAGACCATCCTTTCAATCCAATAGAGGTAAATACAGGGTGGTATAAAATAGACCATCCTTTCAATCAAATAGAGGTAAATACAGGATGGTATAAAATTGACCATCCATTCAATCTAATAGAGCTAAATACAGGATGGTATAAAATTGACCATCCCTTCAATCTAATAGAGCTAAATACAGGATGGCATAACATTGACTATCCCTTCAATCTATTAGAGCTAAATACAGGATGGTATAAAATTGACCATCCCTTCAATCTATTAGAGCTAAATACAGGATGGTATAAAATAGACCATCCCTTCAATCTAACAGAGCTAAATACAGGATGGTATAAAATAGACCATCCGTTCAATCTAACAGAGCTAAATACAGGGTGGTATAAAAATATAGATCATTATACTGTGCTAGTAGTGTTCTGGTAAATGTAACACCACTGTCGCAGATGGAGATGTTTGTGTCATGTTAGATATCTATTTGTATTTAGTACCCTAATATCTACTTACGCCCAGTACCGAGTTGACCAGACATCATGGATCCAGGGTTGAA
Source organism: Archivesica marissinica (assembly GCA_014843695.1). Lineage (NCBI taxonomy): Eukaryota > Metazoa > Mollusca > Bivalvia > Venerida > Vesicomyidae > Archivesica > Archivesica marissinica. The sequence continues at coordinate 64,309,371 of CM026402.1, forward strand.
CATATTGGGCTTCCATCCGCTGGCCCCTGTGAAGTCCGTACCTCCGCCGGAGCTGCCACCGGATGACGAACCACCACTACTCGAACCAGATCCTGGTGATGACCCTCCACTGTTGAAACTGCCACTCACAAGATTTGTACCTCCAACGCCTATGCTACCGCTACCAGAGACCTGTCCGTTACCTACTTGCAGACTTCCACCCGCGTTCAGAGGACCGGTTCCAACATGTCCAGATACCCCACCAGATACCTGCCCTTTGCCATTTATGTTTATATTGCCACCGACGTTTACTGGCCCAACGCCTATTGTTCCAGTGCCTCCTCCGCTAACCTGACCTTTGCTATTGACATCAACATGCCCATTGAGCTGCCCAACCGGTCCTAGATCTACATTGCCACTGGCACCAGCATTTACTTTACCATGTTGGTCAACATCAACGGAAGCACCTGCATGTAGAGGACCTGCGTCGATGTGTGCACCTACTCCAGTTTTGACACCATCTGGACCAGCCGCGACATGCACATCTACTCCACCTAATGGCCCTAGACCAAGTCCGACAGACGCTCCACCTGACACGTGACCATCCTTGTCCACGGCAACATTTCCACCGACTTCCACACCATCAACATTCACCTTACCACCCACTGCACCGCTAACATGTCCGTCTTTGTCTGCATCTACCTTAGCATTGGCATCAACAACCCCGGCATGTATCGCAGCGTCCACCTTTCCACTAGCACCATCGGGTCCAACTGCAACATCACCTTTCACATGCCCAAGAGGGCCTGCATTCACATTAACCTTGCCGCTAGCGCCATCTGGGCCTACAGCAACCTCATTTCCAAGTGTACCCACGCTGACACCGCCTTTACCTACGCCCACCTTTGCAACACCAAGATCTACAGTAAGACCTTTGTGTCCGCTTACTAAAAATCGCTTATTCGGCTGACCTGCAAAGAGTTATGATACTACAGGGTATGTGTTTTGCTAAGACGAATTCAACAAATAACGTTCTACCATTTTCCTGACCAATATTACCAACACGCTGGACTGGTAATCCAGGGATCGCAGGTTCAATCCCCCGTCTGACCTTAATAAAATTAACAATCTTTCAGATGGGACTTTAAAACCGAGGTCTCGTGTCGGTGCTGTACACCGTGCACGTAAACGAACCAGATGATACTTTGGAATGGGTCTATGTTTGTATCATTGCACTATCCTCCAACAATCTAAAATGACTAATCTCCTAAGGAGGCGTCGCTCATATTGGCAACCGGTAGCGACGATAAATAAACGTAAAACACACACACTAATATTACCCATTTCTTTCGAGCACTTATTTGACTATTAACGTTGTCTAAATCGCGCAGCCAAAAGAAATGTAAAACTACCTGATATATAAGTGAAAACATTGAAATATTAAATATAGAAATGTTAATTTCGTCTAATAGCATGTTTAAACAATTTACCAGCGCATAGCCTGTAGGGGTGTGTCCTGATGGTTTCGATTTGTAATCGAGATTCCTGGAAAGAAGATGTTTAATCGCATAGTTACAGCACCAAAGACGGAGATTTATAATAAATAAACAAATAAGTATTTTAGTGTAGATATAATATCCTATATGTCATTTATAATTAGTATGTGGTAATTATAAGTATATGAAACGTTTCCTATATTATAAGTCATGTACAGTCTACATCCGTTATGTCAAAGTCGGTTATGTCGAATTGTCCGGTTATCTCGAAGTCGGATCAAAGTCCAGTTCCAGACACTATCATTTTACATATAACTGGATCTGTTTATATCGAATTTCGTTAAGTCAAACTTCGGTTATGTCGAAGTATTTTTTATCCGGTCCGACGGAATTCGACATAAAGGGTTGCAGACTGTACATGCATCTGTGTTTGGGAACACCTACGTAGCCTGCATGAGAGTTGAGTCTAGATAGCTCGGCTAACATTAAAGCTGTCGGTGTTCTTTGTACATGTCGTGGAGCACTCAGTTTTTCCGAACAAGCATTAAATTATTATATTTGGAAAGGTTTATTTATCATCGCCTACTGTTTTATCCTGGCAACTCCCTCCAGAAATACAGTAGTATTTTTTATTATTTGGAGGAATCCCAGAAGTATCCCTGATTATTTTATTCAATGTATTTTAACCATTAACCTGCCGAATAAAGAGACGGAATATGTAAACAACATAGATCCTGATCAACAGCGTCTGATCAGGATCTATATTGTTTGCTATTCAGGCTTGTATTTTAGCTCCACTGCCCGAATAGTAAACATCATAGAGCCTGATCAGACGCTTGTGCTCTGGATCTATGTTGTTTACATATTCCGTGTCTTTAATCGGCACGTGCCGTCTGATCTGGCTCTATGTTGTTTGCAAAAGCGACTTTTGTTGTGATTGGCAGGTTACGGGTTAAATTATGCTATTATCTTCGAATAAAGGTAAACTAAGGGTACTCAATGTGTTCTAGCGTACATTATTCTCTTCGTCGACAAATATGAAGGAACCCTGGTGGAATATGCCTTCCAGAATTCCACACCGCTGCTCCTCGACCGACTCTCCTGTAAGAAAGAAGGGACGTTAGCTAACGCAATCATTTCAAATCAGATGAGGTGCACGTTTTACGTGGTTTCAACAGACGCTGCAATTAGCTAAGCGCGTGTGTGTTTTATGTTTATTTATCGTCGCTACCGGTTGCCCATATGAGCGACGCCTCCTGAAGATATTAGTCATTTTAGATGTTTGGAGGATAGTGCAATGATACAGGCAGAGATCCATTCCAGAGTCGCATCTGGCACGGTGTACAGCAGTGCACGGTGTACAGCAGTGACACAAGACTTCGATTTAAAGTCCTACCTGAAATACTGTTAATTTTATTAGTGTCAGACGGGGGATCGAACCTGCGATCCCTGGATTACCAGTCTAGCGTGTTACCACTGGCCTACAGATCTGTCTGTAATTAGCTAAGCCTGAAACGGACTCGTATTTAATGGTTACCGATTGCCTCTCAGCATGGCGTCTGGCACACAAGGATATGAATCGGGAAGTACTGAATAATAAGGCAGATGTTCGTAATAAAAAAAGATGTCTCATAAGTCAGTAGTTTATACCAATTTATTTTAGCTCGATTGCGAAACAAGTTCTTACAACTTATATTAATCACTCTCGAGACATCATTCCTGATGGAATCCATCGCCACGAGAGAGAGAGAGAGAGAGAGAGAGAGAGAAGAGGCAACGTTGAATTTAGATGCTTTAAATAAGGGCACACTCGTAACGGCTCCAGCGTGGCTCGAACTAGGGGCCTTTCGCACCTGAAGCGAACGCTCTACCACTACGCTATCACGACATATACTTGTCTGACCTGTCAAGTACCAGTTCGGGGGTTTGCATCTCTCGGAGTAGGCTCGCAAAGAGATCTTGCAAATATGTATACATTTATCTACAACATAGATAAGCATTAACGTTACTAGAAGGTATATCGGGAGGGCCGTAACTAATGTCGCTAGAACTTGTGGCCTGACCCGTTTGCCTTTATTTAATTTGTCATGTTTTGTATTCACATGTATATGTAAAATGAATCGAGCAATACAATATTATTAAACTAAATAATTAATTATAGTAACTGAAACCAAAACTGTGGTTTCCGTAATAGAACATTTGCAGTGAACACGAATATCGATTTTCTGCACCCGTCATGAAATTCTCGTGCATATTGATGTAACCATACCCGTTTCCACGTGCACGTGTGGGCAATCGTCACAGTGTATGATTCTACCAGTTTTATCTTGTCGTTCTAGTTTTATGATATATGCAATAATTCAAACCAATACTTTTAACCATATTTGAAGAAAATCAAAATGAATTCTACTTAGAATATCCTTTCAGTGTATGCCTATGGCAGCTTTGATAGCACGCACATGTCATCTAAGATTTACGTAGTTCAGGTTTGAACGCAGTTAATGTATTTTATAATGTATTTTATAGAAAAGACACTTATTTCTCTGTGTGTAAAACGAATCCAGCAATAACATATGATTACACTAAATAAATGGCTAGATGTTTTTGTTTTGGGTTTTAACGTAGTACCAAGCAGTATTTCATGCACACCCTGGTAGAACCACCAACCTTCTACAACGAATCGAGCAATAACATATGGATAAACTAAAGGTATATTACTTACATGTACAGCTAAGTGGCCGAATATAAGTTGCTATATCTTTTATGATTTCCAGTGAATAATTGGGTTTTATTATTGAATGCAAAAGCGTTATTTCACTGTTTTGAAACAGTGGAAGATGGCATTTTTCTTTCCACTGCTTGTGTTTTGTATTCCTCCGCAGTTGCATGTACCTTTGTATTTTAGCAATTTTCTGATAATTATTAAATACTAGTAGTATGTTCTAATGAATTTGTTTTGTCTGACGTTTCCAATTTTGACAGCGGACAACTTGAAAAAATACCAGAGCTATTTCTTATTGCTAACGTTCACATAAACATAAATGGTTGTGCGGTTGTGTATTGTAGTGAAATGAAGCACTAAAATGAAAGCAGTAAAATGAAAATATGTGGATAACCCAAAGATCGTTTGAAAAATATTTGTGTAAGATAGGATTTTATTTTACATCATGATCAACCGCTGATTAAATTTTAAGTTTCAATCTTACAAACATATACACAAATATTAGAAGAACTTGATTGTGTGGAGAAACTGCAAGCCTTGACGCCAGCAGATTATGTCAACTAAGTCAGCTGTGGTTAAGGTCGCTGACTATTATACCACTGTAGACTATCATCACTGATGGTCACCGATTTGAGTCCCGTTCAGACAGTGTCTTTTTACATGAAAACAGTTAGCAGTTTCGTACGGATCAGGCTGGCTCCAGCGGTTAACCAGTACTGTGTACACCAACCTCAGTAAGAAACTGCCATCTTGTTCATATGGTGCTCGAACCAGTGCCCATCCGTGATGATAAGTTACGGTATCGAGAGAGATTGATATAAGTTATAATTTATCTAAAATAAATTTGTCTAAACTAAAAGAACCAGGAATGCTTCTTGAATCTGTATATTGCACTATCCTCTAAACTATCCTCTAAACTATCAAAAATAAAAAATATCCTTCAGGAGACGTAGCCCCTATTAACCAGGGGGCGACACGATAACTACAAGTATGAAAAAAAACGAGATCAATATTACAAATTTAAAGATCATCAGAAAGTTTAGCCTACCTGTGCTACGCACAGAGAAATTATCGACGTGTACGCTGATACCGTGGAAGCGAACGCTAACACGACGAGAAGCGATGATGTTAACCCGGTGGTCATTGTGATGGTATGGTCGCAATACTATAAGAAAGTCGGTTGAAGTAGTAACGGTGGCCAGAAAGATAAGGCATACACGAAATACTATAAAAGGAAACAGACATTGATGTACCAGATATATACTACAGACGGATCTGTAGCCCAGTGGTAACACGCTGGACTGGTAATCCAGGGATCGCAGGTTCGATCCCCTGTCTGACCCTAATCAAATTAACAGTCTTTCAGATGGGACGTTAAACCGAGGTCTCGTGTCGGTGCTTTACACCGTGCACGTAAAAGAACCAGAATAGACTCTGCAATGGGTCTCTGTCTGTAGCATTGTGCTACATTGCATTGTGCATTGAGGTGGTGGGTGCTGTATAACTAGGAGGTTCACATAATGCATGTGCATACTATTTACACAGACACACATAAAACAAATAAGAACAATGACCCCCATCCCCTATGTATACACTGAACATCGATGCCATAGAATAATGACCCCTCTATATGTGGACTATATGAGAGAGAGGGCCACTTTACGATGCTATGGAATAATGACCCCCTGGAATGGGTCTCTGTCTGTATCATTGCACTATCCTCCAAAAATCTAAAATGATTAATCTCTTCAGAAGGCGTCGCTCAAATGGGCAACCGGTAGCGACGATACATAAACGTAAAACACACGTACCCGATATGTATGCCCTGCAGATGTCGGTGAGCTGTGGACTGTGAGATGACCTACATATTTCCAACAGCTTGTGGGAACACTGATAAGAACTTACCTTGATACGTGAGGCAGTTTATGAAATTAGGGGAAAAGTCAATTTTTATGATTTGATGTCATATGATATGTCACGTATGACATACCAAAAGTATACCGCTCCAAATTTATATGCGAAACCTCATTTTTGGGTAAAATCATCAAATATCGTAAATACAAATGTGAATGTATGGAATCTGCTTATAATGTAGTTGTAAGTGTTATTGACTTAATGAATATAACAGCAGACGTGAAAATGACATTTCGAACTGTTTCCCAAATGTCAAGGTCATTCCAAGGTCAAATTTCAAAAAATAGCTTAAAACACCACACATGACACTATTATGAGTTTATATGTCTAATATTGATTATTTCAGTAGAAATAAAGTGTACAATGTATATCCAATTAATCATGAATAAATATTTAATTCAATGTTAGTAACTTGCATTTCATAATCTCACTTTGGTGGAACCCGAAGATGGCGTCCAAGATGGCAGAACAAACTGGACATTTCTGAAATCGGCCAATGCCAAAATAAAAAAAAGCACACCAAATACAGTGCAAATGACTTTAGGAATGTACAAACAAACATACTTCAAAATGACATCACAAACATTTCGAACTTTTATTCCAAACGTCAAGGTCATTTCAAAGTCAACATTTTAAAATTAAGGTAAAATCACCCAACGTCAATGTAAGAGTTAATACTGTCTACTTATTGATAATATTAATAACAACAACCCACAAAACACAACAAAAAACACCCACCAAACCACAAACAACCTAATTATATATCACATGACCACAAATACAATAGTAATAACTACTAATATGCATGCTTTTATTCTCACTTTACTGACAATCCAAGATGGCTGCCAAGATGGCTGCCAATATAGAGGAACGTAGAAAGTTCTTGAATCGGACAGACGGACGGACCTGTAGTCCAGTGGTAAAATTAACAGTCTCAGATGAGAAGTTAAACAGAGGTCTCGTGTCGGTGCTGTTCATCGTTCACGTAAAAGAATCAGAGGAGACTCTGGAATGGGTCTCTGTCTGTATCATTGCACTATCCTCCAAAAATATAAAATTGCTACGCGCCTCACACAGTCCAATATGTTACACATTTGATCATGTTCAGCTGATATCCTATACATATAGATCGGCCGCAGTTTTTTGAGGCGTTATGGATACACAGTTACAATAACATTAGTTGACATAGTTTATTGTAAATGCGAGACATCGGTCAATTACTGCCCCTGAATACTCTCTAAAAGTATGTAGGTTCTCTTAGGTCGTTTCCTCTGTTTTTATCGTTGTTTCATTTGCACAACATGCTATAAATTTTCTTCCGCTTTCTCATGTTATAATTATTATGTTCTTCGGCAACTATTGAGTTAGCCACCGTTGAGTCTACATATGAGCACCGTCTACTGTGACTGTACAGTCCGATGCGTGACCTGCAGTGGCGGTTGCAGCCTTCGCACGTGAAAACAGAGTCACTGGAAGGCGATGCAGTTGGTGGCGGCTCACACTGTTTGGCTTTCCTCTCCCTGCGTTTGTCGTCAGAGGCTGCTTGCAGAGCGAGTTCTCCCCTCTTTAAGCCCGTTGACAGCTGTTGTCTCCACGCTATTATGTTTGCTGCGAGGGATTCCCAGTTGGTGGTGTCCATTTCCAGCGCTTTCATATCTCGTTTGCAGACATCCTTGAAGCGAAGTTGGGGTCGACCTTTGTATATGTGCCCTGCGGCCAGTTCACCATACAACATATCTTTTGGAATGCGACCGTCATCCATCCGGCATACGTGTCCGAGCCAGCGTAGACGGCATTGGCGGAGTAATGTGTACATAGATGGGATGCCGGCTCTGCTGAGGACCTCGTTGTTGGTGACATTGTCCTGCCAAGGATATGCCTAGGACGCGTCGCAGACAGCGGAGGTGGAACACTTGCAGTTTTCGCTCTTGAGTGGCGTATGTTGTCCATGACTCGCTTCCATAGAGGAGTGTGCTGACGACGCAAGCCTTGCACACCGCTATCTTGGTGTTGGTTGTCAGCTGTCTGTTTTCCCACACCTTCTTGCTGAGCGTGGAGAGGGTAGAGGCTGCTGTGCCAATACCAGCTAATTTGTGCAATTATTATGTTGCTATTTATAATTTAATGTAATTACTCGACATATATATTACAGTACATGTATATCCAATGGACAAACATTCTGTTATGTTATATTTCGGGTTTTACGCCTGCATCAGCACCATTATGGGCTATATCGCCGGCGGGCAGTTTACCTAACAACACCTTTCCTGGGCAGGCTCCAGCGGTTAACCAGTACTTGGGTGCACCAACCTCCGTAAGAAACTGCCAACTTTTTCATATACATGAGACACGGTCTGAGCGGGGCTCGAACCCGTGACCATCAGTGATGATAGGTTACAGTGGTACAAGTCAGCGACCTTAGGCAAACATTCTGTACATTTTTCTTATCGAATAACTAACATGATTCGGATAATATCACATTTATCATAACGCAACATCTTATTATGGAACAACAGTAAAAACAAAGGATTCCAACTGAAAGGACCTCTATGCATTTGGGGATAAATCGGAGTTTATCTGTCATAATAGAAAAGCCAGCGATGTTCCTCATTAGGTTTACGGCGAATTTGGCGGTTTTCGAAAATTGAAGGTTATGTCACTTGGTCGGTTTATTTCAAAAACCTGTTAATTGAATTTATAATGTTTTACAGGGAAACTGTGATCTATTGGATCAGCATTAGGCATACTTTCCATGAAAATCGAAATCGAAATTTAATTTACCGTAAAGTATCCATTGGATATGCTGTAGGATCTATGCCGAGATTTAACAATTTAATATTAATAAGATAAAATTAATGGATGAAATTGAATATAGCATGTGGTGCAATACGGAAACAACGGTAAAAACAGAGGAAACCAAATGGCCAATCTAATTTTAGAGAGTATTCAAGGGGCATAACTAAATATGAAATCCTAACACTGTTTATTGATTGAATGCTAGTGCTTCGGGATTATTTCGGAATAATGTAATGATGCTATGCTATTATAATACGTAAGATGCTTTATCACATAAGTTTGCTTGTATTCAATGTAATAACACCATCTCATCAGTTCCTATATGTACACACGTGTAATACTACGTGGAAGGATTCTGATTGGTTGAGAGAATTATCCTTATTATTTGTAAAATAAACGTTGCAGTATGCATAGTGCTATGTGAATTAGTACATAACGTTAATATAGTTTATACTTATGTAAATGGCAACAGACAGTGTATTGCTGATAATGCCAATAAACTTGAAACTTGTTAATGGTAAGACACACTACGATTAAAAACATAAATATAACTCTGCTTTGCGTAGTGACGTCATTGCAAGTTAGTGACGTCATGACAATTTGCGCGGACAGCGCCAAAATGAAAGTAACAGCGTTAGTTTGTGCAATAATATGATTAAAACCCAATATGGTAACGTAATTAAAAGGATCTTACACGCGTAGTGATTTCAAACTAGTTTCATGAAATATGTCATGAAATCAACACTCATGTAAGATCCTATATTTTTGGCTTTTTTTTGCGATGTAATGTCGCTTTAAGAAAACTTACAAAGACATCGATAAGAATGTATGTGTCTATATCGGGAATAGCCAGCGCTTATTCACTGGTAACAGATGGTCACAACATCTTATAAATAAATCAATCACACGTCTGGATGACTCGCACATTTTTGAAAACTAATTATTATCAATATATTATGTCTCTTCGCACTTTTCTTTCATGCACTCACTCGTCTTAATATAGTAGTATAAATCGTTTTCGTGCGCATTTTACACATTAATGCAGTTTGTTCTGTAAAGATACAGCATTCTATTTAATTAAGGAAACAGCGGCTGTGGAATACTCCGACGCATAGACATTGTTGAACGAGATCATTCTACGTGTTTAGTTACGGAAATGCCGATAAAATGTGTTCCGATTGCTTTTAATTTTAAGGTGCGTGAATCTTGAATCGTCTCCATACATAGTTCCGTAGTTGGTGCACGTGCTGCATGTTTTAATATACCATTTGATGTACAGTGCGGATTAAATAGAAAACGTCATTCATTTTATGGTCGGTTTATGTGAACAGAAATAACCCAGCTACAACAACGTGTTGCGCAATGTTATTAGAGTGCGTCATTGTCGATCGTTCGTGTTGTAGACTGAAGATTAGTGGTACAAACAAATACTAAAAGTGATACATTCATTTGGATTACCGACTTATTGATCACAGATTACAGGTTTGAAGTAAGCGGTTAGCTTTCGTTGATCAAATCCAATATTGACCGTACACTCCATGTTTGATATATTACACTCATTTCGGACGTTCATATCAATGTTGTTCTTAAAAAATAGTACGTTTATGCGGTGTGTCTATGTTCATGCGCAGTTTGGGTTTTAATTTCTGGAGAAAATGGAATTCTAAAGATTAATTTCAATTCGGAATCAACAAAAGAGCTTTAAAGGAACGGAGCTTGTGTTAGAGTGAACTGGATTTGCATATTTTGGCGGTACAATTTATAAACATTTTAATTTTCTACGGATTATTTCCCCACCAACCGGTTAGTCGCCAATTGGCCTAAACTGTTGGCGCGACATTAAATCCCGAAACAAAAACAATGTTAGACGTGAAACTACTCAGAGATTACGTGTGTATTCAGCTTCTACGATGACGTGTTTATTCAGCCCCTATTATGACGTGTTTATTCAGCCCCTATGATGACGTTCGACTGTGATATGATGCGGACGGTGTCGGTGCTATGTTACGTGTTTGGGATACTGATCCTGTGTTTAGCTTCCACATCTGTTACATCAGGTATTCACAGTTATCTCAACATTTACATGTGCAGTAAATAACGATTTACTCCACATAAGGGTGTGTCAAAAGTTCGCTACGGGCTACAGACGGATCTGTAAAACGGTTATATGGTTACGTGGTAACACGCTGGACTGGTAATCCAGGGATCGTAGGTTCGATCCCCCGTCTGACCCTAATGCAATTAACAGTCTTTCAGATGGGGCTTTAAACCGAGGTCTCGTGTCGGTGCTGTACATCGTGCACGTAAAAGAACCAGATAAGAATCTGGAATGGGTCTCTGTCTGTATAATGCACTATCCTCCAACAATATAAAATGGCTAATCTCTTCAGGAGGCGTCGCTCATGTAGGCAACCGGTAGCGACGATAAATAAAGATAAACACACACTCGCCCTACTGGAACACATACTGATCTGTAGTCCAGTGGTTAGCACACCACGTTTGACTGGTAATCCAGGGATAGCACGTTCGATCCCCCGTCTGACCCAAATAAAATTAAACAGTCTTTCAGGTGCGACTTTAAACCGAGGTCTCGTGTCGGTGATTTACACATTTACACAGTGCACGTAAAAGAACCAGAGGATACTCTGGAATGGGTCTCTCTCTGTATCATTGCACTATCCTCCGAAATCTAAAATGGCTAATCTCTTACGGAGGCGTCGCTCATATGGGCAACCGGTAGCGACGATAAAGTAAACGTAAAACACACATGATCAATCCACAATCTGAAACAAACTTTACAAGACATTAGTTTATTTAGCAAGGTCTTAATGTATGTTTAATATTGTTAAGTATGATAAACAAATATACCCAATAATATTAGGACAGTTAAGTAACACTTCACAAATATATTCAAGTCGTGGAAGTCGTGATAGCGCAGTGGATGCGCATTCGCTTCAGGTGCGAAAGGTCCGAGTTTCGAGCCCCGCTGGAGCCGTTACGATTTTGCCCTTAGGCAAGGCATTTAAATTCCACACTGCCTCTTCTCTCTCCTTCATGGCGATGGATTCCACCAGGAATGAGGTCTCGAGAGTGATTAATATTAAGTTGAAATAACTTGTTTCGTAATCGAGCTAAAATAAATGTGTATAAACTAAATATATTCGCTATGCCCATAATACAATTGGCAGTAACTGTTTGGCGTAGCTCATCCTGGCCCACAGCATGACTTACCTATATATGTTGACGGTTTGTGAAGTAATTCGATTAAATATTGCACAACATCATAGCTGTAGGTATAATTACGTGAGAGAAAGAGTTTGAAGAGAGAGTGCATGAGTGAAAGAAAGGGTGAATTTGAGAGAAAGAGGGAGATAGAGTGAGAAAGAGCGAGGGAGAGAGACGTAGAGAGAGCGAGGGAGGGAGAGAGATAAAGAGAGGCAGAGATAGATAAAGAGAGCGGTAGAGAGGGAGAGAGAGAGAGGGAACGAGATAGAGAGATGTAGAGGGAGAGAGGGAGAGGAGGTAGAGAGAATGAGAGAGGGAAAGAGAGAGAGAGAGCAACGTAGAGAGCTGGAAGAGAGAGAGAGCGAGAGAGGGGGAAGAGAGATAGTAGAGAGAGAGAGAGGGGAAAGAGAGAGAGAGAGAGGGGGGGAAAGAGAGAGCGATGAACGAGAGAGATAGCGAGAGAGGGGAAAGAGATAGCTAGCTAGGAGAGAGAGAGGAGAGGGAGAAAGGGAGAGAGAAAGGAAGAGCGCGAGACAGGAACGAGAGAGATAGAGAGAGAGCGAGCTAGCTAGAGAAGAGAGAGAGGGACGAGAGAGAAGGTAGAGAGAGAGGGGGAACGAGAGAGTAGAGAGAAACGTGAGAGACGTAGTGAGAGAGGAAGAGAGAAGAGAGAGAGAGAGCGAGAGAGACACAAAGAGAGAGAGAGCGCGCGCGCACGAGATAGTGAGAGATAAGTAGAGAGAGAGAGAGAGAGAGAGAGGGGGGGGGGTGGACGGGAGATAGAGAGACATACATAAAGACGGACAAACCAACAGTCATAAAGACAGACATGGGGAGAGAAGAGGCAATGTGGGTTGAAGAACAACACCACCGTGGTTCTGGCGGGTTCGAACTTACAACCTCTCGAGTGAGGACACCGTGTCCATTTCACCAGTCGAGTGAGGACACCGTGTCCATTTCACCAGTCGAGTGAGGACACCGTGTCCATTTCACAGCGTAGACTCCTAAACGCAGTTGATTGTTCTTCAGTCTTAAACAATTACGTCTTGTTTTAAACAACATGAAAACAAACTATCAATAAACTCTTTACTGGCTAGTATACTACAGATTAATTAGGAAATCATTAAATATTGAAGTCGTCCACTGATTTCCAGTTATCACGTGATGTGTGATGCGGCCTTTCTACTTACGCCTACCATCGGATAATTCATCTTTATTAGTAGGCGGTAGAGAGCGTTTTCCATGTAAATGAAATATCACGGGTTCGAAACCTCAGGTTGGCTGCACATTTTCCTCCCACCGTGACGTCACCTGTGACGTTTGTTTCTTATGTGCATAATAAAAATTCCTCGTAAATAATCTTAACATACAAAGTATCTACGTGACACTATGTTCATAATAAAATAAACCTGTGTTAGTTCTCACCTCTAATAGGCAGCCAAAAAGTATTAAGCAGCCAGTTTCCAGACTCCCAATATGTTACTATGTTATACAATTAATTTCTATTAAGCAGCCACCTGTGCTATGCACACAGTTTCTGTGATTCCCTTGACTGGCTGTTCAAGACAGGGTTGACTGTCTTTTATAATGAACATAATAGTGGCGTCCGTTGTCCAGTGGTAGAGCGTCGGATTTGGAATATAATGGTCCCGGGTTCGATACTCGAACAGGCCACGTAGGTAGTGTCATTGAGCAAGGCACCTCACACACATTGCTTAGTACTGGTTAATCGCCTAGGTCGGCTAAGCCTGTCCAGGAAAACATGTATATGTCCCCGAGAGGGGTTTGACATTAACGGAGCAGACATACATACATACTATCGCAAACTGTGTAGGTCCAATTTAAGATTATTTATGTCGAATGTTTATTATGAAAATAAGAAGCAAACAAATAAAGCAAGTAAATGTCACTGTGTAGCCTACCCTGGTTTGGGACCTTTCACTTACATGGAACACACTTGATATACTGAGATAGCCGGGTCCCTAATGGACCTTGTGTGTGTGTTTTACGTTTATTTATCGTCGCTACCGGTTGCCCATATTAGCGACGCCTCCTGAAGAGATTAGTCATTTTAGATTTTTGGAGGATAGTGCAATGATACAGACAGAGACCCATTCCATAGTCTCCTCTGGTTCTTTTAAGTGCACGGTGTAAAGCACCGACACGAGACCTCGGTTTAACGTCCCATCTGAAAGACTGTTGATTTTATTAGGGTCAGACGGGGGATCGAACCTGCGATCCCTGGATTACCAGTCCAGTGTGTTACCACTGGACTACAGATCCGTCTATTCTCATACAGTATATGCAATGGGTACTTATTTGTAAAAAAATGTGATCACTTATTTAGCACGTTTTTGTTTTCGATAAAATCACATGGTTCTGTATCACTATCCTCCAAAAATCTAAAATGACTAATCTCTTCAGGAGGCGTCGCTCAAATTGGCAACCGGTAGCGACGATAAATAAACGTAAAACCACCACTACTGTATGAGATATGTAGATATATAGTAAGAAGTATTAGTGGTATGAAATTGTTAGCATGTTGTGCAATGGTAATAACGATAAAAACAGAGTAAAACACTTAATGGGACCTATCTACTTTTAGGGAGTATTCAGGGGCCGTAAATGACCGATGTCTCTCATCGTGTTGGAGTGCACATATGTCAACTGATTACTACAACCGGATTCGGCTATGAACTCTTAGCTTTCAATTTAGTTTAAAACACTCAATGGTCTAGCTCTATCTGTATGTCTGCAAGAGTCATTCAGATTTACTTCCGATGTTCGAACTCAAAACTTGCGATCATCCGCCAATCTCCAACTTGACCCAGTTAGTTTAAGCCAACTACTGAAGTTTGTAGAAAATCTTTCTTATATTCAGAGTCACACTTGTGGAATTCCCTCTCTCTTATCACATCAAAACTGCACATTCTGTTCCACACTTCAAAGCTTTATATATCAGGTGGTACAAAGAACAAACCAATAACCTAATAAACTGATAATTTACAATGATTATACATGAATATAAGTATTAATTCTTGCAGCTTATAACTTATTTCCTATGAAAGTTTTACTGGTTACTGTTTACATGTTTCATTATGCTATTTCATGTTTTAATTCCTTGAGGGCCCCATGGTAAATTGACTTAGTTATTCAAATGAGTTCTCTCGTTAAATAAAGTCTTTATTATTATTATAATAATAATAATTATTATTATTATACACGCTTGTTTGTTTCTTTATTCGGGGTTTTCGTCTTCATCACAACCATTTTGGGTTATATCACCGACGGGCAGTTTACCTAACAACACCTTTCCTGGGCAGGCTCCAGCGGTTAACCAGTATTTGTTGCACCAACCTCCGTAAGAAACTGTCAACATGTTCATATAGCTACACACGACCTAAGCGGGACTCGAACTCGTGACCATCAGTGACAATAGGTTACAGTGGTATACAAGTCAGCGACCTTAACCACTCGACCTGCTTAGGCCGTAACTCTGTATATGAAAAGGTTGGCAGTTTCTTACACCAAGTACTGGTTAACCTTTGGAAAGGTGTTGTTACGGTAAACTGCCCGTCGCCTAAATTGGCAACCGGTAGCGACGTTAAATAAACTTAAATAAAATAAATAGATAATTAGGAAATGAGTTGGGCCACAAGTTCTAACAACATTAATGATTGGCCCTCCCAGTGCCCTTGTTAATGCTAAGAGTCAACTACAGATTTGTGTTAGTATATATTGAGTTATAATCAAATAACTGCGTGACTTCTCTCAATAAACACAGGTAATGTAAATAATTAATAAGTTATACCATGTTGCCAGCTTGTTTTCAATAACATGTGCATATTTAGTGCTACTATTTTTAGACGCATACTTCTTTAGCAAACATAGAAAGGTGTCTAAATTTGTTTTTAATGGCTATGAACTCTGACTGTTATCTTCATCATTAATTAAAGGTGTATCTCATTGGCGTTTGATTGAAGAATTTAAAATACCATAAAACATTCACACCACGAATATTTCGAGTCATATAAAGCCATACAACATAGCCGACATTAATAGAACAGACGGATCTGTAGTCCAGTGGTAACACGCTTGACTGGTAATCCAGGGATCGCAGGTTCGATCCCCCGTCTGACCCTAATAAAATTAACAGTCTTTCAGATGGGACGTTAAACCGAGGTCTCGTGTCGGTGCTTTACACCGTGCATGTAAACGAACCAGAGGATTCTCTGTATCATTGCCCTATCCTCCAAAAATCTAAAATGACTAATCTCTTCAGGAAGCGTCACTCATATGGGCAACGGTAGCGGCACGAGACCTCGGTTTAAGGTCCCAACTGAAAGACTGTTAATTGTATTAGGATCAGACGGGGGAGCGAACATGCGAGCACTGGATTCCAAGTCAAGCGTGTTAACCACTGGACTACGTATCTGTCTGTAAATCGACAGACTGGAACCCAGTATGACAGAAATACAAAACAAATGTTGTCTACGTGCCATTAGAGATACATTATGATAGTAATTAGTTACTTATCATAATATATGTTCTCTTATATAAGACATAGAACAGAAAGAAACATGTTAATATATTGAACATAATGAAAAATGAAATAGTTCAGCTATACAACTACAGTCTACACCCGTTATGTCGAATTCCTTCGGACCGAACACAATACTTCGACATAACCGAAGTTTGACGTAACGAAATTCGATATAAACAGATCCAGTTATATATAAAATGATAGTGTCTTAATCGGGACTTTGATCCGACTTCGAGATAACATGATCATTCGACATAACCGACTTTGACATAACGGATGGGGACTATACATGTTATTTACAAAAAAAATACATACTGTTATAATTCCTGTTAATAATAATACATACAATAATATAATTATACAGATGGCAATAATAACATTTAACTTTAACGAATATATATGTATTGATATTTCAGATTTACAAATACACGTAATTACATTAAATTAGCAAACTGTTATAATTGCAGTTTATAATAATACATAGATACAGATGACGCAGTTGCATCATATAACAAAACTAAACATATATGGGTACACGTGCATTGTTATCTATAGCCTGGTATATCTATTATTAAGTATGTGTTGATCGTGGATATGTACATTGCTATCTATAGCCTGGTATATCTAGTATTACGTATGTGTTTATCGTGGATATGTACATCGTTATCTATAGCCTGGTAGATCTAGTATTACGTATGTGTTTATCGTGGATATGTACATCGTTATCTTTATACAAATTTATTTTAGCTCGATTGCGAAACAAGTTCTTTCCTTATATAAATCGCTCTCGAACCTCATTCCATGGAATCCATCGCCACAGGGAGAGAAGAGCAACGTGGAATTAAAGCCTGCCTAAGAAATCGTACGCTCCACGGGCTATGGACATCGTTATCTATAGCCTGGTAGATCTAGTATTACGTATGTGTTTATCGTGGATATGTACATTGTTATCTATAGCCTAGTATATCTAGTATTACGTATGTGTTTATCGTGGATATGTACATTGTTATCTATATCCTGGTATATCTAGTATTACGTATGTGTTTATCGTGGATATGTACATTGTTATCTATATCCTGGTAGATCTAGTATTACGTATGTGTTTATCGTGGATATGTACATTGTTATCTATATCCTGGTAGATCTAGTATTACGTATGTGTTTATCGTGGATATGTACATTGTTATCTATAGCCTGGTAGATCTAGTATTACGTATGTGTTTATCGTGGATATGTACATTGTTATCTATAGCCTAGTAGATATAGTATTAAGTATGTGTTTATCGTGGATATGTACATTGTTATCTATAACCTGGTAGATCTAGTATTACGTATGTGTTTATCGTGGATATGTACATTGATATCTATAGCCTAGTATATCTAGTATTAAGTATGTGTTTATCGTGGATATGTACATTGTTATCTATAGCCTGGTATATCTAGTATTAAGTATGTGTTTATCGTGGATATGTACATTGTTATCCATAGCCTGGTAGATCTAGTATTACGTATGTGTTTATCGTGGATATGTACATTGTTATCTATAGCCTGGTATATCTAGTATTAAGTATGTGTTTATCGTGGATATGTACATTGTTATCTATAGCCTGGTATATCTAGTATTAAGTATGTGTTTATCGTGGATATGTACATTGTTATCTATAGTCTGGTATATCTAGTATTAAGTATGTGTTTATCGTGGATATGTACATTGTTATCTATAGCCTGGTATATCTAGTATTACGTATGTGTTTATCGTGGATATGTACATTGTTATCTATAGCCTGGTATATCTAGTATTACGTATGTGTTTATCGTGGATATGTACATTGATATCTATAGCCTGGTATATCTAGTATTACGTATGTGTTTATCGTGGATATGTACATTGTTATCCATAGCCTGGTATATCTAGTATTAAGTATGTGTTTATCGTGGATATGTACATTGTTATCCATAGCCTGGTAGATCTAGTATTATGTATGTGTTTATCGTGGATATGTACATTGTTATCCATAGCCTGGTAGATCTAGTATTATGTATGTGTTTATCGTGGATATGTACATTGTTATCCATAGCCTGGTAGATCTAGTATTACGTATGTGTTTATCGTGGATATGTACATTGTTATCTATAGCATTGTATATCTAGTATTACGTATGTGTTTATCGTGGATATGTACATTGTTATCTATAGACTGGTAGATCTAGTATTACGTATGTGTTTATCATGGATATGTACATTATTATCTATAGCCTGGTATATTTAGTATTACGTATGTGTTTATCGTGGATATGTACATTGTTATATATAGCCTGGTATATCTAGTATTAAGTATGTGTTTATCGTGGATATGTACATTGTTATATATAGCCTGGTATATCTAGTATTAAGTATGTGTTTATCGTGGATATGTACATCGTTATCTATAGCCTGGTATATCTAGTATTACGTATGCGTTTATCGTGGATATGTACATTGTTATCTATAGCCTGGTATATCTAGTATTACGTATGTGTTTATCGTGGATATGTACATTGTTATCCATAGCCTGGTAGATCTAGTATTACGTATGTGTTTATCGTGGATATGTACATTGTTATCTATAGCCTGGTATATCTAGTATTACATATGTGTTTATCGTGGATATGTACATTGTTATCTATAGCCTAGTATATCTAGTATTACGTATGTGTTTATCGTGGATATGTACATTGTTATCTATAGCCTGGTAGATCTAGTATTAAGTATGTGTTTATCGTGGATATGTACATTGTTATATATATCCTGGTATATCTAGTATTAAGTATGTGTTTATCGTGGATATGTACATTGTTATCTATAGCCTAGTATAGCTAGTATTACGTATGTGTTTATCGTGGATATGTACATTGTTATCTATAGCCTGGTAGATCTAGTATTACGTATGTGTTTATCGTGGATATGTACATTGTTATCTATAGCCTGGTAGATCTAGTATTACGTATGTGTTTATCGTGAATATCTACATTGTTATCAATAGCCTGGTAGATCTAGTATTACGTATGTGTTTATCGTGGATATGTACATTGTTATCCATAGCCTGGTAGATCTAGTATTACGTATGTGTTTATCGTGGATATGTACATTGTTATCTATAGCCTGGTAGATCTAGTATTACGTATGTGTTTATCGTGGATATGTACATTGTTATCTATAGCCTGGTATATCTAGTATTACGTATGTGTTTATCGTGGATATGTACATTGTTGTCTATAGTCTAGTATATCTAGTATTACGTATGTGTTTATCGTGAATATGTACATTGTTATCTATATTCTGGTATATCTAGTATTACGTATGTGTTTATCGTTGATATGTACATTGTTATCTATTGCCTGGTAGATCTAGTATTACGTATGCGTTTATCGTGGATATGTACATTGTTATCTATAGCCTATTATATATAGTATTAAGTATGTGTTTATCGTGGATATGTACATTATATCTATAACCTAGTAGATCTAGTATTACGTATGTGTTTATCATGGATATGTACATTGTTATCTATAACCTGGTAGATCTAGTATTACGTATGTGTTTATCGTGGATATGTACATTGTTATCTATAGCCTGGTAGATCTAGTATTACGTATGTGTTTATCGTGGATATGTACATTGTTATCTATAACCTGGTAGATCTAGTATTACGTATGTGTTTATCGTGGATATGTACATTGATATCTATAGCCTAGTATATCTAGTATTAAGTATGTGTTTATCGTGGATATGTACATTGTTATCTATAGCCTGGTATATCTAGTATAAAGTATGTGTTTATCGTGGATATGTACATTGTTATCTATAGCCTGGTAGATCTAGTATTACGTATGTGTTTATCGTGGATATGTACATTGTTATCTATAGCCTAGTAGATCTAGTATTACGTATGTGTTTATCGTGGATATCTACATTGTTATCTATAGCCTGGTATATCTAGTATTACGTATGTGTTTATCGTGGATATGTACATTGTTATCTATAGCCTGGTATATCTAGTATTACGTATGTGTTTATCGTGGATATGTACATTGTTATCTATAGCCTGGTATATCTAGTATTACGTATGTGTTATCGTGGAATGTACATTGTTTCTATAGCCTGTATATCTAGTATTAAGTTGTTTATCGTGGATATGTACATGTTATCTATAGCCTGGTATATCTAGTATTACGTATGTGTTTATCGTGGATATGTACATTGTTATCTATAGCCTGGTATATCTAGTATTACGTATGTGTTTATCGTGGATATGTACATTGTTATCCATAGCCTGGTAGATCTAGTATTACGTATGTGTTTATCGTGGATATGTACATTGTTATCTATAGCATTGTATATCTAGTATTACGTATGTGTTTATCGTGGATATGTACATTGTTATCTATAGACTGGTATATCTAGTATTACGTATGTGTTTATCATGGATATGTACATTATTATCTATAGCCTGGTATATCTAGTATTACGTATGTGTTTATCGTGGATATGTACATTGTTATATATAGCCTGGTATATCTAGTATTAAGTATGTGTTTATCGTGGATATGTACATTGTTATATATAGCCTAGTATATC
>CM026402.1:64331662-64369495 GCA_014843695.1 Archivesica marissinica
GTATTACGTATGTGTTTATCGTGGATATGTACATTGTTATCTATAGCCTGGTATATCTAGTATTACGTATATGTTTATCGTGGATATGTACATTGTTGTCTATAGTCTAGTATATCTATTATTACGTATGTGTTTATCGTGAATATGTACATTGTTATCTATATTCTGGTATATCTAGTATTACGTATGTGTTTATCGTTGATATGTACATTGTTATCTATTGCCTGGTAGATCTAGTATTACGTATGCGTTTATCGTGGATATGTACATTGTTATCTATAGCCTAATAGATATAGTATTAAGTATGTGTTTATCGTGGATATGTACATTATATCTATAACCTGGTAGATCTAGTATTACGTATGTGTTTATCGTGGATATGTACATTGTTATCTATAACCTGGTAGATCTAGTATTACGTATGTGTTTATCGTGGATATGTACATTGTTATCTATAGCCTGGTATATCTAGTATTAAGTATGTGTTTATCGTGGATATGTACATTGTTATCTATAGCCTGGTATATCTAGTATTAAGTATGTGTTTATCGTGGATATGTACATTGTTATCTATAGCCTGGTATATCTAGTATTACGTATGTGTTTATCGTGGATATGTACATTGTTATCTATAGCCTGGTATATCTAGTATTACGTATGTGTTTATCGTGGATATGTACATTGTTATCAATAGCCTGGTAGATCTAGTATTACGTATGTGTTTATCGTGGATATGTACATTGTTATCTATAGCCTGGTAGATCTAGTATTACGTATGTGTTTATCGTGGATATGTACATTGTTATCTATAGCCTGGTAGATCTAGTATTACGTATGTGTTTATCGTGGATATGTACATTGTTATCTATAGCCTGGTATATCTAGTATTACGTATGTGTTTATCGTGGATATGTACATTGTTATCTATAGCCTAGTATATCTAGTATTACGTATGTGTTTATCGTGGATATGTACATTGTTATCTATAGCCTGGTATATCTAGTATTACGTATGTGTTTATCGTGGATATGTACATTGTTATCTATAGCCTGGTAGATCTAGTATTACGTATGTGTTTATCGTGGATATGTACATTGTTATCTATAGCCTGGTATATCTAGTATTAAGTATGTGTTTATCGTGGATATGTACATTGTTATCTATAGCCTGGTAGATCTAGTATTACGTATGTGTTTATCGTGGATATGTACATTGTTATCTATAGCCTGGTATATCTAGTATTACGTATGTGTTTATCGTGGATATGTACATTGTTATCTATAGCCTGGTAGATCTAGTATTACGTATGTGTTTATCGTGGATATGTACATTGTTATCTATAGCCTGGTATATCTAGTATTAGTATGTGTTTATCGTGGATATGTACATTGTTATCTATAGCCTGGTATATCTAGTATTACGTATGTGTTTATCGTGGATATGTACATTGTTATCTATAGCCTAGTAGATCTAGTATTACGTATGTGTTTATCGTGGATATGTACATTGTTATCTATAGCCTGGTAGATCTAGTATTACGTATGTGTTTATCGTGGATATGTACATTGTTATCTATAGCCTGGTATATCTAGTATTACGTATGTGTTTATCGTGGATATGTACATTGTTATCTATAGTCTAGTATATCTATTATTACGTATGTGTTTATCGTGAATATGTACATTGTTATCTATATTCTGGTATATCTAGTATTACGTATGTGTTTATCGTGGATATGTACATTGTTATCTATAGCCTGGTAGATCTAGTATTACGTATGTGTTTATCGTGGATATGTACATTGTTATCTATAGCCTAATAGATATAGTATTAAGTATGTGTTTATCGTGGATATGTACATTATATCTATAACCTGGTAGATCTAGTATTACGTATGTGTTTATCGTGGATATGTACATTGTTATCTATAGCCTGGTAGATCTAGTATTACGTATGTGTTTATCGTGGATATGTACATTGTTATCTATAACCTGGTAGATCTAGTATTACGTATGTGTTTATCGTGGATATGTACATTGATATCTATAGCCTAGTATATCTAGTATTAAGTATGTGTTTATCGTGGATATGTACATTGTTATCTATAGCCTGGTATATCTAGTATTAAGTATGTGTTTATCGTGGATATGTACATTGTTATCTATAGCCTGGTAGATCTAGTATTACGTATGTGTTTATCGTGGATATGTACATTGTTATCTATAGCCTGGTATATCTAGTATTACGTATGTGTTTATCGTGGATATCTACATTGTTATCAATAGCCTGGTAGATCTAGTATTACGTATGTGTTTATCGTGGATATGTACATTGTTATCTATAGCCTGGTATATCTAGTATTACGTATGTGTTTATCGTGGATATGTACATTGTTATCTATAGCCTGGTAGATCTAGTATTACGTATGTGTTTATCGTGGATATGTACATTGTTATCTATAGCCTGGTATATCTAGTATTACGTATGTGTTTATCGTGGATATGTACATTGTTATCTATAGCCTGGTATATCTAGTATTACGTATGTGTTTATCGTGGATATGTACATTGTTATCTATAGCCTGGTATATCTAGTATTACGTATGTGTTTATCGTGGATATGTACATTGTTATCTATAGCCTGGTAGATCTAGTATTACGTATGTGTTTATCGTGGATATGTACATTGTTATCTATAGCCTGGTAGATCTAGTATTACGTATGTGTTTATCGTGGATATGTACATTGTTATCTATAGCCTGGTATATCTAGTATTACGTATGTGTTTATCGTGGATATGTACATTGTTATCACAACATCGTGGATATGTACATTGTTATCTATAGCCTGGTATATCTAGTATTACGTATGTGTTTATCGTGGATATGTACATTGTTATCTATAGCCTGGTATATCTAGTATTACGTATGTGTTTATCGTGGATATGTACATTGTTATCTATAGCCTGGTATATCTAGTATTACGTATGTGTTTATCGTGGATATGTACATTGTTATCTATAGCCTGGTAGATCTAGTATTAAGTATGTGTTTATCGTGGATATGTACATTGTTATATATAGCCTGGTAGATCTAGTATTACGTATGTGTTTATCGTGGATATGTACATTGTTATCTATAGCCTAGTATATCTAGTATTACGTATGTGTTTATCGTGGATATGTACATTGTTATCTATAGCCTGGTAGATCTAGTATTACGTATGTGTTTATCGTGGATATGTACATTGTTATCTATAGCCTGGTATATCTAGTATTACGTATGTGTTTATCGTGGATATGTACATTGTTATCTATAGCCTGGTAGATCTAGTATTACGTATGTGTTTATCGTGGATATGTACATTGTTATCTATAGCCTAGTATATCTAGTATTACGTATGTGTTTATCGTGGATATGTACATTGTTATCTATAGCCTGGTATATCTAGTATTACGTATGTGTTTATCGTGGATATGTACATTGTTATCTATAGCCTGGTAGATCTAGTATTAGTATGTGTTTATCGTGGATATGTACATTGTTATCTATAGCCTGGTAGATCTAGTATTACGTATGTGTTTATCGTGGATATGTACATTGTTATCTATAGCCTGGTAGATCTAGTATTACGTATGTGTTTATCGTGGATATCTACATTGTTATCAATAGCCTGGTAGATCTAGTATTACGTATGTGTTTATCGTGGATATCTACATTGTTATCAATAGCCTGGTAGATCTAGTATTACGTATGTGTTTATCGTGGATATGTACATCGTTATCTATAGCCTGGTAGATCTAGTATTACGTATGTGTTTATCGTGAATATCTACATTGTTATCAATAGCCTGGTAGATCTAGTATTACGTATGTGTTTATCGTGGATATGTACATTGCTATCTATAGTCTGGTATATCTAGTATTAAGTATGTGTTTATCGTGGATATGTACATTGTTATCTATAGCTTGGTAGATCTAGTATTACGTTTGTGTTTATCGTGGATATGTACATTGTTATCTATAGCCTGGTATATCTAGTATTACGTATATGTTTATCGTGGATATGTACATTGTTGTCTATAGCCTAGTAGATCTAGTATTACGTATGTGTTTATCGTGGATATGTACATTGTTATCTATAGCCTGGTAGATCTAGTATTACGTATGTCTTTATCGTGGATATCTACATTGTTATCAATAGCCTGGTAGATCTAGTATTACGTATGTGTTTATCGTGGATATGTACATTGTTATCTATAGCCTAGTATATCTAGTATTACGTATGTGTTTATCGTGGATATGTACATTGTTATCTATAGCCTGGTAGATCTAGTATTAAGTATGTGTTTATCGTGGATATGTACATTGTTATATATATCCTGGTATATCTAGTATTAAGTATGTGTTTATCGTGGATATGTACATTGTTATCTATAGCCTGGTATATCTAGTATTACGTATGTGTTTATCGTGGATATGTACATTGTTATCTATAGCCTGGTAGATCTAGTATTACGTATGTGTTTATCGTGGATATGTACATTGTTATCTATAGCCTGGTAGATCTAGTATTACGTATGTGTTTATCGTGAATATCTACATTGTTATCAATAGCCTGGTAGATCTAGTATTACGTATGTGTTTATCGTGGATATGTACATTGTTATCCATAGCCTAGTAGATCTAGTATTACGTATGTGTTTATCGTGGATATGTACATTGTTATCTATAGCCTGGTAGATCTAGTATTACGCATGTGTTTATCGTGGATATGTACATTGTTATCTATAGCCTGGTATATCTAGTATTACGTATATGTTTATCGTGGATATGTACATTGTTGTCTATAGTCTAGTATATCTATTATTACGTATGTGTTTATCGTGAATATGTACATTGTTATCTATATTCTGGTATATCTAGTATTACGTATGTGTTTATCGTTGATATGTACATTGTTATCTATTGCCTGGTAGATCTAGTATTACGTATGCGTTTATCGTGGATATGTACATTGTTATCTATAGCCTAATAGATATAGTATTAAGTATGTGTTTATCGTGGATATGTACATTATATCTATAACCTGGTAGATCTAGTATTACGTATGTGTTTATCGTGGATATGTACATTGTTATCTATAACCTGGTAGATCTAGTATTACGTATGTGTTTATCGTGGATATGTACATTGTTATCTATAACCTGGTAGATCTAGTATTACGTACGTGTTTATCGTGGATATGTACATTGATATCTATAGCCTAGTATATCTAGTATTAAGTATGTGTTTATCGTGGATATGTACATTGTTATCTATAGCCTGGTATATCTAGTATAAAGTATGTGTTTATCGTGGATATGTACATTGTTATCTATAGCCTGGTAGATCTAGTATTACGTATGTGTTTATCGTGGATATCTACATTGTTATCAATAGCCTGGTAGATCTAGTATTACGTATGTGTTTATCGTGGATATGTACATTGTTATCCATAGCCTGGTAGATCTAGTATTACGTATGTGTTTATCGTGGATATGTACATTGTTATCCATAGCCTGGTAGATCTAGTATTAAGTATGTGTTTATCGTGGATATGTACATTGTTATCTATAGACTGGTAGATCTAGTATTACGTATGTGTTTATCATGGATATGTACATTGTTATCTATAGCCTGGTAGATCTAGTATTAAGTATGTGTTTATCGTGGATATGTACATTGTTATCTATAGCCTAGTATATCTAGTATTACGTATGTGTTTATCGTGGATATGTACATTGTTATCTATAGCCTGGTATATCTAGTATTAAGTATGTGTTTATCGTGGATATGTACATTGTTATATATATCCTGGTATATCTAGTATTAAGTATGTGTTTATCGTGGATATGTACATTGTTATCTATAGCCTAGTATAGCTAGTATTACGTATGTGTTTATCTTGGATATGTACATTGTTATCTATATCCTGGTATATCTAGTATTACGTATGTGTTTATCGTGGATATGTACATTGTTATCTATAGCCTGGTATATCTAGTATTAAGTATGTGTTTATCGTGGATATGTACATTGTTATCTTTAGCCTGGTATATCCAGTATTAAGTATGTGTTTATCGTGGATATGTACATTGTTATCTATAGCCTGGTAGATCTAGTATTACGTATGTGTTTATCGTGGATATGTACATTGTTATCTATAGCCTGGTAGATCTAGTATTACGTATGTGTTTATCGTGGATATGTACATTGTTATCTATATCCTGGTATATCTAGTATTACGTATATGTTTATCGTGGATATGTACATTGTTGTATATATTCTAGTAGATCTAGTATTACGTATGTGTTTATCGTGAATATGTACATTGTTATCTATAGTCTGGTATATCTTGTATTACGTATGTGTTTATCGTTGATATGTACATTGTTATCTATTGCCTGGTAGATCTAGTATTACGTATGCGTTTATCGTGGATATGTACATTGTTATCTATAGCCTAGTAGATATAGTATTAAGTATGTGTTTATCGTGGATATGTACATTGTTATCTATAGCCTGGTAGATCTAGTATTACGTATGTGTTTATCGTGGATATGTACATTGTTATCTATAGCCTGGTATATCTAGTATTCAGTATGTGTTTATCGTGGATATGTACATTGTTATCTATAGCCTGGTATATCTAGTATTACGTATGTGTTTATCGTGGATATGTACATTGTTATCTATAACCTGGTATATCTAGTATTAAGTATGTGTTTATCGTGGATATGTACATTGTTATCTATAGCCTGGTAGATCTAGTATTACGTATGTGTTTATCGTGGATATGTACATTGTTATCTATAGCCTAGTAGATCTAGTATTACGTATGTGTTTATCGTGGATATGTACATTGTTATCTATAGCCTGGTATAGCTAGTATTACGTATGTGTTTATCGTGGATATGTACATTGTTATCTATAGCCTGGTAGATCTAGTATTACGTATGTGTTTATCGTGGATATATACATTGTTATCTATAGCCGGGTAGATCTAGTATTACGTATGTGTTTATCGTGGATATGTACATTGTTATCTATAGCCTGGTATATCTAGTATTATGTATGTGTTTATCGTGGATATGAACATTGCTATCTATAGCCTGGTATATCTAGTATTACGTATGTGTTTATCGTGGATATGTACATTGTTATCTATCCTGGTATATCTAGTATTACGTATGTGTTTATCGTGGATATGTACATTGTTATCTATAGCCTGGTAGATCTAGTATTAAGTATGTGTTTATCGTGGATATGTACATTGTTATCTATAGCCTGGTAGATCTAGTATTACGTATGTGTTTATCGTGGATATGTACATTGTTATCTATAGCCTGGTAGATCTAGTATTACGTATGTGTTTATCGTGGATATGTACATTGTTATCTATAGCCTGGTAGATCTAGTATTACGTATGTGTTTATCGTGGATATGTACATTGTTATCTATAGCCTGGTAGATCTAGTATTACGTATGTGTTTATCGTGGATATGTACATTGTTATCTATAGCCTGGTAGATCTAGTATTACGTATGTGTTTATCGTGGATATGTACATTGTTATCTATAGCCTGGTAGATCTAGTATTACGTATGTGTTTATCGTGGATATGTACATTGTTATCTATAGCCTGGTAGATCTAGTATTACGTATGTGTTTATCGTGGATATGTACATTGTTATCTATAGCCTGGTAGATCTAGTATTACGTATGTGTTTATCGTGGATATCTACATTGTTATCAATAGCCTGGTAGATCTAGTATTACGTATGTGTTTATCGTGGATATGTACATTGTTATCCATAGCCTGGTAGATCTAGTATTACGTATGTGTTTATCGTGGATATGTACATTGTTATCTATAGCCTGGTAGATCTAGTATTACGTATGTGTTTATCGTGGATATGTACATTGTTATCTATAGCCTGGTATATCTAGTATTACGTATGTGTTTATCGTGGATATGTACATTGTTATCTATAGCCTGGTATATCTAGTATTACGTATGTGTTTATCGTGGATATGTACATTGTTATCTATAGCCTGGTATATCTAGTATTACGTATGTGTTTATCGTGGATATGTACATTGTTATCTATAGCCTGGTAGATCTAGTATTACGTATGTGTTTATCGTGGATATGTACATTGTTATCTATAGCCTGGTATATCTAGTATTAAGTATGTGTTTATCGTGGATATGTACATTGTTATCTATAGCCTGGTATATCTAGTATTACGTATGTGTTTATCGTGGATATGTACATTGTTATCTATAGCCTAGTATATCTAGTATTACGTATGTGTTTATCGTGGATATGTACATTGTTATCTATAGCCTGGTATATATAGTATTAAGTATGTGTTTATCGTGGATATGTACATTATTATTTATAGCCTAGTATAGCTAGTATTACGTATGTGTTTATCGTGGATATGGACATTGTTATCTATAGCCTGGTAGATCTAGTATTACGTATGTGTTTATCGTGGATATGTACATTATTATATATAGCCTAGTAGATCTAGTATTACGTATGTGTTTATCGTGGATATGTACATTGTTATCTATAGCCTGGTATATCTAGTATTAAGTATGTGTTTATCGTGGATATGTACATCGTTATCCATAGCCTAGTATATCTAGTATTAAGTTTGTGTTTATCGTGGATATGTACATCGTTATCTATAGCCTGGTAGATCTAGTATTACGTATGTGTCATCGTGGATATGTACATTGTTATCTATAGCCTGGTAGATCTAGTATTACGTATGTGTTTATCGTGGATATGTACATTGTTATCTATAGCATTGTATATCTAGTATTACGTATGTATTTATCGTGGATATGTACATTGTTATCTATAGCCTAGTAGATCTAGTATTATGTATGTGTTTATCATGGATATGTACATTGTTATCTATAGCCTGGTAGATCTAGTATTACGTATGTGTTTATCGTGGATATGTACATTGTTATCTACAGCCTGGTATATCTAGTATTACGTATGTGTTTATCGTGGATATGTACATTGTTATCTACAGCCTGGTATATCTAGTATTACGTATGTGTTTATCGTGGATATGTACATTGTTATCTACAGCCTGGTATATCTAGTATTAAGTATGTGTTTATCGTGGATATGTACCTTGTTATATATAGCCTAGTATATCTAGTATTACGTATGTGTTTATCGTGGATATGTACATTGCTATATATAGCCTAGTAGATCTACTATTAGGTATGTGTTTATCGTGGATATGTACATTGTTATCTATAGCCTAGTATAGCTAGTATTACGTATGTGTTTATCGTGGATATGTACATTGTTATCTATAGCCTGGTAGATCTAGTATTACGTATGTGTTTATCGTGGATATATACATTGTTATCTATAGCCGGGTAGATCTAGTATTACGTATGTGTTTATCGTGGATATGTACATTGTTATCTATAGCCTGGTATATCTAGTATTATGTATGTGTTTATCGTGGATATGAACATTGCTATCTATAGCCTGGTATATCTAGTATTACGTATGTGTTTATCGTGGATATGTACATTGTTATCTATCACCTGGTATATCTAGTATTACGTATGTGTTTATCGTGGATATGTACATTGTTATCTATAGCCTGGTAGATCTAGTATTAAGTATGTGTTTATCGTGGATATGTACATCGTTATCTATAGCCTGGTAGATCTAGTATTACGTATGTGTTATCGTGGATATGTACATTGTTATCTATAGCCTGGTAGATCTAGTATTACGTATATGTTTATCGTGGATATGTACATTGTTATCTATAGCATTGTATATCTAGTATTACGTATGTGTTTATCGTGGATATGTACATTGTTATCTATAGCCTAGTTGATCTAGTATTACGTATGTGTTTATCATGGATATGTACATTGTTATCTATAGCCTGGTAGATCTAGTATTACGTATGTGTTTATCGTGGATATGTACATTGTTATCTACAGCCTGGTATATCTAATATTACGTATGAGTTTATCATAGATATGTACAATGTTATCTATAGCCTGGTATTTCTAGTATTACGTATGTGTTTATCGTGGATATGTACATTGTTATCCATAGCCTGGTAGATCTAGTATTACGTATGTGTTTATCGTGGATATGTACATTGTTATCCATAGCCTGGTAGATCTAGTATTAAGTATGTGTTTATCGTGGATATGTACATTGTTATCTATAGCCTGGTATATCTAGTATTACGTATGTGTTTATCGTGGATATGTACATTGTTATCTATAGCCTGGTAGATCTAGTATTACGTATGTGTTTATCCTGGATATGTACATTGTTATCTATAGCCTAGTATATCTAGTATTACGTATGTGTTTATCTTGGATATGTACATTGTTATCTATAGCCTGGTATATCTAGTATTACGTATGTGTTTATCGTGGATATGTACATTGTTATCTATAGCCTGGTATATCTAGTATTATGTATGTGTTTATCGTGGATATGTACATTGTTATCTATAGCCTGGTATAGCTAGTATTACGTATGTGTTTATCGTGGATATGTACATTGTTATCTATAGCCTAGTATATCTGGTATTATGTATGTGTTTATCGTGGATATGTACATTGTTATCTATAGCCTGGTAGATCTAGTATTAAGTATGTGTTTATCGTGGATATGTACATTGTTATCTATAGCCTGGTATATCTAGTATTACGTATGTGTTTATCGTGGATATGTACATTGTTATCTATAGCCTAGTATATCTAGTATTACGTATGTGTTTATCGTGGATATGTACATTGTTATCTATAGCCTGGTATATATAGTATTAAGTATGTGTTTATCGTGGATATGTACATTATTATTTATAGCCTCGTATAGCTAGTATTACGTATGTGTTTATCGTGGATATGGACATTGTTATCTATAGCCTGGTATATCTAGTATTACGTATGTGTTTATCGTGGATATGTACATTATTATATATAGCCTAGTAGATCTAGTATTACGTATGTGTTTATCGTGGATATGTACATTGTTATCTATAGCCTGGTATATCTAGTATTAAGTATGTGTTTATCGTGGATATGTACATCGTTATCCATAGCCTAGTATATCTAGTATTAAGTTTGTGTTTATCGTGGATATGTACATCGTTATCTATAGCCTGGTAGATCTAGTATTACGTATGTGTCATCGTGGATATGTACATTGTTATCTATAGCCTGGTAGATCTAGTATTACGTATGTGTTTATCGTGGATATGTACATTGTTATCTATAGCATTGTATATCTAGTATTACGTATGTGTTTATCGTGGATATGTACATTGTTATCTATAGCCTAGTTGATCTAGTATTACGTATGTGTTTATCATGGATATGTACATTGTTATCTATAGCCTGGTAGATCTAGTATTACGTATGTGTTTATCGTGGATATGTACATTGTTATCTACAGCCTGGTATATCTAATATTACGTATGAGTTTATCATAGATATGTACAATGTTATCTATAGCCTGGTATTTCTAGTATTACGTATGTGTTTATCGTGGATATGTACATTGTTATCCATAGCCTGGTAGATCTAGTATTACGTATGTGTTTATCGTGGATATGTACATTGTTATCCATAGCCTGGTAGATCTAGTATTAAGTATGTGTTTATCGTGGATATGTACATTGTTATCTATAGCCTGGTATATCTAGTATTACGTATGTGTTTATCGTGGATATGTACATTGTTATCTATAGCCTGGTAGATCTAGTATTACGTATGTGTTTATCCTGGATATGTACATTGTTATCTATAGCCTAGTATATCTAGTATTACGTATGTGTTTATCTTGGATATGTACATTGTTATCTATAGCCTGGTATATCTAGTATTACGTATGTGTTTATCGTGGATATGTACATTGTTATCTATAGCCTGGTATATCTAGTATTATGTATGTGTTTATCGTGGATATGTACATTGTTATCTATAGCCTGGTATAGCTAGTATTACGTATGTGTTTATCGTGGATATGTACATTGTTATCTATAGCCTAGTATATCTGGTATTATGTATGTGTTTATCGTGGATATGTACATTGTTATCTATAGCCTGGTAGATCTAGTATTAAGTATGTGTTTATCGTGGATATGTACATTGTTATCTATAGCCTGGTATATCTAGTATTACGTATGTGTTTATCGTGGATATGTACATTGTTATCTATAGCCTAGTATATCTAGTATTACGTATGTGTTTATCGTGGATATGTACATTGTTATCTATAGCCTGGTATATATAGTATTAAGTATGTGTTTATCGTGGATATGTACATTATTATTTATAGCCTCGTATAGCTAGTATTACGTATGGTTTATCTGATATGACATGTTATCTATAGCCTGGTAATCTAGTATTACGTATGTGTTTATCGTGGATATGTACATTTTATTATAGCCTAGTAGATCTAGTATTACGTATGTGTTTATCGTGGATATGTACATTGTTATCTATAGCCTGGTATATCTAGTATTAAGTATGTGTTTATCGTGGATATGTACATTGTTATCTATAGCCTGGTATATCTAGTATTACGTATGTGTTTATCGTGGATATGTACATTATTATCTATAGCCTAGTAGATCTAGTATTACGTATGTGTTTATCGTGGATATGTACATTGTTATCTATAGCCTGGTATATCTAGTATTAAGTATGTGTTTATCGTGGATATGTACATCGTTATCCATAGCCTAGTATATCTAGTATTAAGTTTGTGTTTATCGTGGATATGTACATCGTTATCTATAGCCTGGTAGATCTAGTATTACGTATGTGTCATCGTGGATATGTACATTGTTATCTATAGCCTGGTAGATCTAGTATTACGTATGTGTTTATCGTGGATATGTACATTGTTATCTATAGCCTTGTATATCTAGTATTACGTATGTGTTTATCGTGGATATGTACATTGTTATCTATAGCCTGGTAGATCTAGTATTACGTATGTGTTTATCGTGGATATGTACATTGTTATCTATAGCCTGGTAGATCTAGTATTACGTATGTGTTTATCGTGGATATGTACATTGTTATCTACAGCCTGGTATATCTAGTATTACGTATGTGTTTATCGTGGATATGTACATTGTTATCTATAGCCTGGTAGATCTAGTATTAAGTATGTGTTTATCGTGGATATGTACATTGTTATCTATAGCCTGGTAGATCTAGTATTACGTATGTGTTTATCGTGGATATGTACATTGTTATCTATAGCCTTGTAGATCTAGTATTACCTATGTGTTTATCGTGGATATGTACATTGTTATCTATATCCTAGTATATCTAGTATTACGATATATATTTATCGTGGATATGTACATTGTTGTCTATAGTCTAGTAGATCTAGTATTACGTATGTGTTTATCGTGAATATGTACATTGTTATCTATAGCCTGGTATATCTAGTATTACGTATGCGTTTATCGTGGATATGTACATTGTTATCTATAGCCTAGTAGATCTAGTATTAAGTATGTGTTTATCGTGGATATGTACATTGTTATCTATAACCTGGTAGATCTAGTATTACGTATGTGTTTATCGTGGATATGTACATTGTTATCTATAGCCTAGTATATCTAGTATTAAGTATGTGTTTATCGTGGATATGTACATTGTTATCTATAGCCTGGTAGATCTAGTATTACGTATGTGTTTATCATGGATATGTACATTGTTATCTATAGCCTGGTAGATCTAGTATTACGTATGTGTTTATCGTGGATATGTACATTGTTATCTATAGCCTGGTAGATCTAGTATTAAGTATGTGTTTATCGTGGATATGTACATTGTTATCTATAGCCTGGTAGATCTAGTATTACGTATGTGTTTATCGTGGATATGTACATTGTTATCTATAGCCTGGTATATCTAGTATTACGTATATGTTTATCGTGGATATGTACATTGTTGTCTATAGTCTAGTAGATCTAGTATTACGTATGTGTTTATCGTGGATATGTACATTGTTATCTATAGCCTGGTATATATAGTATTAAGTATGTGTTTATCGTGGATATGTACATTATTATTTATAGCCTCGTATAGCTAGTATTACGTATGTGTTTATCGTGGATATGGACATTGTTATCTATAGCCTGGTATATCTAGTATTACGTATGTGTTTATCGTGGATATGTACATTATTATATATAGCCTAGTAGATCTAGTATTACGTATGTGTTTATCGTGGATATGTACATTGTTATCTATAGCCTGGTATATCTAGTATTAAGTATGTGTTTATCGTGGATATGTACATCGTTATCCATAGCCTAGTATATCTAGTATTAAGTTTGTGTTTATCGTGGATATGTACATCGTTATCTATAGCCTGGTAGATCTAGTATTACGTATGTGTCATCGTGGATATGTACATTGTTATCTATAGCCTGGTAGATCTAGTATTACGTATGTGTTTATCGTGGATATGTACATTGTTATCTATAGCATTGTATATCTAGTATTACGTATGTGTTTATCGTGGATATGTACATTGTTATCTATAGCCTGGTATATCTAGTATTACGTTTGTGTTTATCGTGGATATGTACATTGTTATCTATAGTCTAGTAGATCTAGTATTACGTATGTGTTTATCGTGGATATGTACATTGTTATCTATAGCCTGGTATATCTAGTATTAAGTATGTGTTTATCGTGGATATGTACATTGTTATCTATAGCCTGGTATATCTAGTATTACGTATGTGTTTATCGTGGATTTGTACATCGCTATCTATAGCCTGTAGATCTAGTATTACGTATGTGTTTATCGTGGATATGTACATTGTTATCTATACCTGGTAGATCTAGTATTACGTATGTGTTTATCGTGGATATGTACATTGTTATCTATAGCCTTGTATATCTAGTATTACGTATGTGTTTATCATGGATACTCTTAGACTTGTAAATATTTGTATATAATTGAATACATAAAAAGAAATTATCAACAGAAATATTAGTTTAAAAACCCGTCTATCATTTAGGAATTAATTTTAAAATGAAACACTAAAGCATCCTATTTATGGCTTTATTTCCTTATTTCAGATTCTACAATCCATCCCTCATTTGAATCATCATCAACTGTAGCAATGATGTCACCAGTTATTCCAACATCTCATAATGTGAGTCCATCTTCATTCCAACAAACAATTATCGTCGAGTCAACCCAGATGCAATTTGTTACGCCGACTAAATCCGAGATAGCCACAACGTCAGTTTATGAACAGGCTTCCCCGAAGAATGAATCCATAAACATAAGTCCATCTTTAACTTCTTCAGGTGCTCCAACAATTGTTCCAACAGGAGCTCCAACAGTTGATCCAACAGTTGATCCACCAGGAGCTCCAACAGTTGATCCAACAGTTGATCCATCAGAAGCTCCAACAATTGATCCAACAGTTGATCCAACAATTGATCCAACAGTTGTTCAAACAGTTGCTCCATCAGTTGCTCCAACTACATATGTGATAGAGCTAGAGTCCAGTTTCGGAAGAAACTTACCATCGATCTCAAGCGTGCCTAGTAATAATATCCAGACTCAAACATTGAGTTCACCGGAGATATTCATTTCATCGACATTTCATGGGCACACACCAACACTGTATGTTTCGACTACAACCATAGGTTCAATGGGTGGTATTGCTACAAGTATTCAAATAGATGTTGTGTCTAGTACTTCAGGACAAGCAGTAGTTGTTTCTACTAATGTTATTGACAGTTCAACGTTAGGAACTTATACTGCAACCTCACTACCTGTATCTTTAGCATTATCTATGCCACAATCACATTTAACAGTATCAAAAGTATATACCAGCTCTGTGATAAGCTTTCCAGATTCGACAATTAAAACAGTTACAATATCACCAGCAAGTGAAATACATGATTTGTTAGTTACGCCAGGTGTTTCTGGTATCACGTCATTAGAAGACATTATGATGTCAAATATGCTGTCGTCATCAAATATATATACAACAGCTAGTGATATTTCGTCAACGAATTCAATAGTACAAACTATGTTTATAGGATCTGCTACAGAACAGGATATTTCTAAGATGACACCAAGTACACCTTTCACACCGGAAGTACGTCTCGGAACGTCCGTAGAGATGCATTATACAGAAACACAAATATCCACAGAAACACAGATACACACAAGTCCCAAAACCACATCAACGTCGATTCCAGTAATTATTCAGGATGTTACATCAGAACCTTTATATTCAACGATACTAGCAACGGTATCATCTGTGAGTTCTTTAGAAAGTGTTTCCGCTTCTTTCCCAATGACTGGAGGTATACTATCTGGTAAGTTCAGCACAGAACACTCTACAGACAGTAGCATGGTACACGTATCGGAGGTATCTTCACTCACACCTATCCTGAATTTTGTAAGTTCACTTATCACTGAGCAAGGCACATATACTTCTGAAGTAGTTTCAAGTCTATTAAATACAGTTAATACACGTAGCACAACATATATATCTGAATCAACGATGAACTTAGGGACAACATTTACCTTAAAAGTGACACGCCCGTATAATTCAGAATCGTTTTCATACTTGCATGTGAAGAGTTCAGAAGGAACCGAATCGTATTCCTCATTGGAAACAAATAATAACCATCTTGATACGTTGTCTTCAAGTGTGTTCCAAATCTCGGATTCTGTATTAAGCAATGTCAATACCAATTTATATTCAACTGAAAGTAGCTTTAATACACAATCGTTGTCGTCTGAGCACAGCACTGTTATTTCGCATTCGATATCTACACCAAGCTTGCCAATGCATGTTATGTCAAGTATTGAAACAAAACCGTATGCATCTGGACCATCAGTACCAATGGTACTATCTACGTCTCATTTAGCTATGTCAGGAACAGAAAGTCAAAGAACAAGTGCGTATGCTACTGATGATATAGTATTGAATGTAACAGCTGCAGATTTATCAATGCATGTAATTACACCAAGTCATAAGACAAGTTCGTATGTAATTGCATCAACGCTACCTAGCACACTATCTACCTCAGATGCATCAATGCATGCAAGTGTTTCAAGTGTTAAGACAAAGACATATGTATCTGACTCAATGGCAACTCGTACCATATCCAAGACAGATGTATCAATGTATGCAGGTACACCAACTGCTAAGACAAGTACATATGTAACCGAATCACTGGTAACTCGTACCATATCTACGTCAGATGTATCAATGTATGCAAGTGAACCAACTGCTAAGACAAGTACATATGTAACCGACTCACTGGCAACTCGTACCATATATACGCCGTATTTATCAATGTATGCAAGTACATCAACTGCTAAGACAAGTACATATGTAACCGAATCACTGGCAACTCGTACCATATCTACGTCAGATGTATCAATGTATGCAAGTACATCAACTGCTAAGACAAGTACATATGTAACCGAATCACTGGCAACTCGTACCATATCTACGTCAGATTTATCAATGTATGCAAGTGAACCAACTGCTAAGACAAGTACATATGTAACCGAATCACTGGCAACTCGTACCATATCTACGCCGTATTTATCAATGTATGCAAGTACATCAACTGCTAAGACAAGTACATATGTAACCGAATCACTGGCAACTCGTACCATATCTACGCCGTATTTATCAATGTATGCAAGTACATCAACTGCTAAGACAAGTACATATGTAACCGAATCACTGGCAACTCGTACCATATCTACGTCAGATTTATCAATGTATGCAAGTGAACCAACTGCTAAGACAAGTACATATGTAACCGAATCACTGGCAACTCGTACCATATCTACGCCGTATTTATCAATGTATGCAAGTGAACCAACTGCTAAGACAAGTACATATGTAACCGAATCACTGGCAACTCGTACCATATCTACGCCGTATTTATCAATGTATGCAAGTGAACCAACTGCTAAGACAAGTACATATGTAACCGAATCACTGGCAACTCGTACCATATCTACGTCAGATTTATCAATGTATGCAAGTAAACAACTGCTAAGACAAGTACATATGTAACCGAATCACTGGCAACTCGTACCATATCTACGTCAGATTTATCAATGTATGCAAGTGAACCAACTGCTAAGACAAGTACATATGTAACCGAATCACTGGCAACTCGTACCATATCTACGCCAGATTTATCAATGTATACAAGTGAACCAACTGCTAAGACAAGTACATATGTAACCGAATCACTGGCAACTCGTACCATATCTACGCCAGATTTATCAATGTATCAAGTGAACCAACTGCTAAGACAAGTACATATGTAACCGAATCACTGGCAACTCGTACCATATCTACGCCAGATTTATCAATGTATGCAAGTGAACCAACTGCTAAGACAAGTACATATGTAACCGAATCACTGGCAACTCGTACCATATCTACGCCAGATTTATCAATGTATGCAAGTGAACCAACTGCTAAGACAAGTACATATGTAACCGAATCACTGGCAACTCGTACCATATCTACGCCAGATTTATCAATGTATGCAAGTGAACCAACTGCTAAGACAAGTACACATGTAACCGAATCACTGGCAACTCGTACCATATCTACGTCAGATTTATCAATGTATGCAAGTAAACCAACTGCTAAGAC
Source organism: Archivesica marissinica (assembly GCA_014843695.1). Lineage (NCBI taxonomy): Eukaryota > Metazoa > Mollusca > Bivalvia > Venerida > Vesicomyidae > Archivesica > Archivesica marissinica. The sequence continues at coordinate 64,350,417 of CM026402.1, forward strand.
AAGTACATATGTAACCGAATCACTGGCAACTCGTACCATATCTACGCCAGATTTATCAATGTATACAAGTGAACCAACTGCTAAGACAAGTACATATGTAACCGAATCACTGGCAACTCGTACCATATCTACGCCAGATTTATCAATGTATACAAGTGAACCAACTGCTAAGACAAGTACATATGTAACCGAATCACTGGCAACTCGTACCATATCTACGCCAGATTTATCAATGTATACAAGTGAACCAACTGCTAAGACAAGTACATATGTAACCGAATCACTGGCAACTCGTACCATATCTACGCCAGATTTATCAATGTATACAAGTGAACCAACTGCTAAGACAAGTACATATGTAACCGAATCACTGGCAACTCGTACCATATCTACGCCAGATTTATCAATTGGTGGTACACCCAGTACACCACGTGTTAAAACAAGTGCACATATTTTACCGTCTGAAAGTATGCCTACAAGTAATATTTTAAGTTTATTTATGCCAACAACAATTCAAGCACCCAATTCCTTTGTTTCAAATTCACCGTCACAATTCTATAATTTAGGAAGTGATTCTGTGAGTAGAATAATTGGTACTAGTTCGTTCGATACTGATACAATTACAGGGGCAACACCATTTCATACTGCGATTCAACCTACAACTTCATCTATGTTTCATCAGAGCGTTGAAGCCACTCCATCAGTATCAGTTCACAGATCACTGTTCAGCGAATCAGTTCATTCAGGCATATTGATGACAGAAACAGTTATTACAGCGTCTATGCCGACCACTATCTCTTCAAATGCCGGAAGTAACTCAAGCATGATATACACCGAGTCACCCACTGGAACGGTACTGGCGTCTAGATATGAAAGTACATATCTAACAAGCGTAATAGATGGATCAACATTGACAAATAAAGTATTCAGTGTGACTACCGCTGTTAATCCTATGGATGGAAGTATAACACCATCTTTTAATATAGACCATACATTGACAATGACAGCAGTCACTTCATCCACGTCTGTCGGATATATTGCAAGCAGTTCCTATGTTTCGGGTTTCTTATTAACCCACTCAACGCATGCCATCAACAACAGTATGTCTTCATTTAATATCGACAAAACTATTAGCATTCCATTGGTTACGACCTCTTCTGATACATCATCTATCTTTCATTCGCTGCATAGTTCGTTTCCAGTCAGTTCATCTGTGTCGTTATTGTCTACAATAGAATCAGAACAATCTATCAGTGAAAGTATATCGTCTGGTATATCCTTTATACAAATACCAAGTGAAACAGTATTATCCAGTACAGTGGATGCATCGTTATCAAGTCGACCTGTTCATTCATCGATCTCCGATACAGATTCAATTGTAAGCAAAACGTCAGACGGATTTGTCAGCGAGAGTAATACGCCCGGAAGAATCACAAGTGTATCACATGTTCAGTCTTCAATGGAAACGTTAGACTATAGAAATATTGATACGTTACTGCCAAGTCAGTCAATTATTTCAGTATCGTTGACAACGAACACTATTATTAATGCAGCGGTGTCTAGTATGATTAATACACCTACTTCAACTGCTGAGCAAAGTGATGACCTGACAGATGTAATACCAAGCATAGCTACTTCATCTTCATCTGTGACAATAACAGGTTCTTTTTCGAGTGGAATCAGCACTGGTACCAATATACCAACTCAAATTAGTGACAGTTCTGCTATCTCGCCAACAGTTACAGTTAGCTACAATAAGAGCACTGTACCTGAAATGACAATAACAGAAAGCGAATATCGAGCAGTACCGTCCACTAGCCCATATGCAACGCTTGCTTCCGTCGAATCGGCTGTTGTAACGCAGTCATATATAATAAACACCCTCAATATGACAACTTATCTTAATACACTTGCACTTTCACAATCCGTTTCTCGTTCGTCACATCCTGAGCAACAAACAACCAGTCACATTGCTTCAAGTATTACCGTAACGGATGTTGGTTCTGTAACTGACACAGACTCTTCTACAAAAGGTATGAGCACTATCGATACTTTGAGCACTTCACATTCCAGTTCGTCTGTCTACACATCATGGAAGGTTGACACGGAACAAATCACTCCTTCAAAAACTAGTTTGCACGGCATGTCTTCAAATACACATCACCTAACGTTACTTACAGTACCGTCTGATCAAATATCTCTTATTGCATCAACAGGTTCAGTAGCAGACAGTAAGGACACAATTACTCTAATATCGACGTCATCAGTGTTGCCCAAAACGAATAATATGCTGGAAGTGTCTTCAAGTAGATCATTGGTAGCATCAACAGTAGTGTTCAACTCGCTTAGCTACTCAACAGGATATGTCGAAACAACAGAAATACCGACTGGTTATATTTCAGATTTACAATTGACTCCAACACCATCTTTTAGCTCCGTTCAACCACTGGAAACTGGTAATATGTCGTTGTCGTATTTCACAGAGCCTTTAGCAATTTCTTCCGACACCTTTACGATAGTTGACACACCTATTCCTTCTATTTCGTCAGTAACGTCAAGTTTACTAAGCATAGTATTAACCTCGTCAGAAATGAAAACAGAAAACATATCACGTTTTAGCGATATTATGTCTTTGAATTCACTCTTGACTGATATGATTACTTCCAGTGATCGTTCAACTCTTTTCACAAATTCTTCTGAAGCAGACTTAACCTCGTCAAGTGTAATATCAACATCTTATTCATCACCATTAGTTTTAACCGGTAGTGCTGCACATTCCACATCTGATCGTTTTATATCAGATAATGAAGAACTTTCTGCAACGGAATGGCTTACACCGTTTAGCACAGGGTCACATGCCTCTCTCTTGGACACATTCACGACTTCGTCTTTCTCCGAGCTACCAATCGTTCCAACTGATACTGGCACAAGTATTTTGATTCCGTCGAATAGTGATATCGCAAACACACCAACGACAGAAACGGATATGATGTTATCGATTTTAAGCATATCTACACATTTTGAAATATTCACCTTGGTAGTTGAAAGTAGTGTAGGTTCACCGTCTTCAAGTACGTTTCTCACAGCTAAGGTGTCGTCAATGACAGGAAGTGTTACACCACAAACTAGAACAGATATAGACACTGAAAGTAGTTTAGTATTTCTAACATCGCATGGAAGCATAGACACTAACTTTATTGCATCCGATATTAGCCCAACAACGACTATCACAACGCTTACCAGTATTGCAAATGTCACCAGTGTGCTGTCTTCCAAAGAGTCTATCACGAGTTATGGAACATTTTCACCAGCTTTTACAACTGTATCCACCGGTTCAATGGTATCAGCACTGACCACACAAGCTTCAAATACTTTCACAGTGGCCATTGATGAATCATATATTAGTTCTGGGACATTTAATCTTTCAGCTGCTACATCTGACGTGGAAACACCTTCATTAGTGTCCTCATCTCAATCTAATGATATATTTACTAGCATAATGAGTAGTTTTACACCGAGGTTTATAACATCACAAGATGAATGGACGGCCTCAACGATTTCCCCTTCCATGGAAACTGTTTCGATGATATCATCGCCCACTGCATTGGATGCTTCAAGTACTGACATCCTATTAACTTCGGTGACTGCAGATATAGAGAGTTCAAGTTCGTTGCCTTCATTCACAAAAGATCTGACGTCAGTATCGATGATTTCGACTCCGCTGTCATCATCAGATACAACTGTAATCTTAGATTCTGTTCTGTCTACATCTGTACTGACAGAAACTGATCTGACTCAGTCGTCTACAACAGTTGAATCTATGTTTAAAACATCATCGCTGATAGTTGAATCAACTTTAAGTTCATATAGTATGCTACCGATATCACCAACACCAGCATCCTCAAGCAGATATTCAGATATCCATGAAGGACTGACTACCACTGTGGAAGTAAACTTTACTTCAGTAACTTTAGACACATTGATATCAATTGAGTCTGCAAATGTGTCCGATTTGAATTCAGCAGAATCAACAACATATTTCATTTCTTCTTCATTGGTACTAGAAACCAATACTACATTGAATGTTGTTTCCACGTATAGTACTTCTTTGGTGTCGACGAGCAGCGTAATTTATACGACAACAGAACCCCCTAAAACCACGACAGTGAATGCGACAAATGCGAAAGAAGTGCAGTGGGTGAGAACAGGTAAGTCATCCGAACTCTTGATTTCATTTGTCTGTATGTTAATAAATGTGCTTTCTAAATGAATACATGGCACATGTGTTTCAATAAACGATTTTTTAGCTAAAGGAAACATATGTTCAATGTAACTATTACACCGATAGTAACATCAATGTTGTGTTAAGATATCTTCAGAAAATTAAGGTCCAGGAAAAGAAAATCGATAGCAAATGGTCAATATTCTTAGTTTAAACATATTTATTTTCTGTCAATACATGATTATTTACAACAACTGATATAAGGAATTGGACAGAAAGCTGTATAGCTTATAATTTTCCTCTCCTTTTATTGAATGATTAATGATATAAATCTATTGTATACTTATAAATAATTTTTTGAAAGTATTAAAGGTTCAGCGCAGTGTGAATATCTCGGCCCCTAGTTTTATTAAAGACACAGAAAATGGCCTAGCAAGTGCTTTCAACGAGGCTTTCATTAGGTTGAAGCTCATTGACGAGGGGAAGTTCGAGCCTTTACGACGCCGACGGAAAAGGTTTACAACAGTTGGAGATGTTTCCGTACATGTAAGTCAATATAGTTACGTTTTGTTTGGCAATATTTCCTGTTGATTTGTTGCGTTATGTTTTGTTTGGCAATATTCCCTGTTGATTTGTTGCGTTACGTTTTGTTTGGCAATATTTCCTGTTTATTTGTTGCGTTACGTTTTGTTTGGCAATATTTCCTGTTTAGTTGTTTCGTTTTGATTGGCAATATTTCCTGTTTATTTGTTGCGTTACGTTTTGTTTGGCAATATTTCCTGTTTAGTTGTTGCGTTACGTTTTGTTTGGCAATATTTCCTGTTTATTTTGTGCGTTACGTTTTGTTTGGCAATATTTCCTGTTTATTTGTTGCGTTACGTTTTGTTTGGCAATATTTCCTGTTTAGTTGTTGCGTTACGTTTTGTTTGGCAATATTTCCTGTTTATTTTGTGCGTTACGTTTTGTTTGGCAATATTTCCTGTTTATTTGTTGCGCTACGTTTTGTTTGGCAATATTTGCTGTTTATTTGTTGCGTTACGTTTTGTTTGGCAATATTTCCTGTTTATTTTGTTGCTAAATCTTAGGCAATTACTGGTTGATTACCTACTATGACATTCCATTGCATGCTACATCTGTATAACCAATACATCACTGACACAGGTATACGTGACTCTCGGCACGAGGTAATACGCATTGATAAGGGGCGTAAAGAAGGTTTCCAATAATGTTTTATTTCGAAGTTAAATTTTTAACAACAACAACAACAAACAACAATAACGGCAACAACAACTGATTCCTACAACGGTTTACGGTCACAAGTTTACGGTTTGCCAACATATTTATCATGAAATACGTCCACATCTTTAAATATATTCATGACAAAATGTAAATTATGGATACAACAAATTTTTAATCGGTAGATACTAGAAAATTATATATATAATGATTGTCATTCATTATGCTTATGTCGTTTTGTATTTCGATAACATTACCTGATTACGAAGTTACATTGTACAACATTATACATGTATATTGCATGGCGTAACTGTGTATTTTGGTTATAATTAGTGTATATGTGCATTAATGCTATAGTGTTAAGAAATTTAAGAGGGCCCTAAGGAAGATTAGTTCAGAACTAATTAGGTCACCCTCTATAAATAAAGAACTATATCTATCATATTGCTGCATAGTTTGTAATCTGCAGAATTTCATAAAATTTGGCACACACTAAGACTGCCTATTGCTCCTGACGTCACTATAACATTTATTGCGATATACTTTATTAACATGCTATTTTTGAAAACGCGTCTGACGCCAAAAATATACACCCGACAAAATCGATGCGCTTTAGCGTCGTTCAGGGTGCATACGTTATTGTAACACGTATAGGTGATCCGTGTGATGCAAGCTCCAGTAATCGACAGGCATACCCGACAACATCAGGAATTCCATGCAATATTAATAAACGGTGGTAGATAACATGTCACCTAGAGAAATAGATGATCAATATAGAAACTTATATAATCATAGGCATACTAAGTGCAGTGCAGAGGCCTAGCACAGGTGTATCGGCTATGTCCCACTTGTAATCCAGCGATCACAGGTTCGATCCCCCGGCTGACCCTAATACAATTAACAGTCTTTCAGATAGGACGTTAAACCGAGGTCTCGTGTCGGTGCTTTACACCGTGCACGTAAAAGAACCAGAGGATACTCTGGAATGGGTCTCTCTCTGTATCATTGCACTATCCTCCAACAATCTAAAATTACAAATCTCTTCAGGAGACGTCACTCATATTGGACAACCGGTAACGATGATAAATAAACGTAAAACACACACGCAATGGCCGGTATATATTCGCCGAGGTCCTCATTATGTGTCCGAGGGATGACAATATCCACTGTCACACTCACCCAGATGAAATATTTAGTTTGCTATTCGGAACAATCGGCTTTATGTTGTTTGGCAATCCTGACATTTATTACATGAAAACAAGATGGCGGCATAACATAATGGATCTCTGTCTGTATCATTGCACTATCCTCCAAAAATCTAAAATGACTAATATCTTCAGGAGGCGTCGCTCATAATGGCAATCGGTAGCGACGATAAACGAAAAACACGCAGTGAGATTCGAGATAAGTTTTCAAAACCTCCAAACCCTGTATTCCTTAACGTTTTCTTCGCCGAATAATGATTCATTGCATGTGCAAACAACATAGATCCAGATCAGCGTCGTAACGCTGCGTCTGATCATGATCTATGTTGTTTGCTAGTCGGACAGGTGTTTCAGCTCCACTGTCTGAAGAGCAATCAGCATATAGCCTGATCAGACGGCACGTTCTGCTTTGTCTGATCAGGTTCTCTGCATTTTGCAAAGTCGCTTTTATGCGCTATTGGCGGTGATAGAGTTAACCAAGATCCATATTTCTATTTACTAGATTCATGATCTCAGTCGTGCAGAGGACACATCAACCGTGTTGGCTGTTTATGCAGTGGAGAAATCTGGGGAACTGCTGTCATCTGATGATGCTGTTGCTGCTCTAGATGTTCTCAACCAACAAGAGCTAGCTATCATTCTGAAGCAAGTGATTGTAGTGAAAGCTGAAGGTAAGTGCATATTATGCCGTAAACACGTGTAATTGTTTTAAAGTGATTTTTTTAAAACGTTATTTATTTTACAACGATTGTGAAGCAAGTTTTAACAACTTATATTAATCACTCTCGTTGGCGCGAATGAAAGCGTAAATGTGGTCATTCGTGTGGGAGGAAACCGGAGTACCCGGAGAAAACCCACCTGTCCGATCTGGCGACCACCGTACCATCTCACATACTTCCCGGTCCGAGGATCGAACCCGGGTTGCATTGGTGAGAGGCCAGCATGCTAACCACTGCGCTAATCGGACAGCCTTAAAGTGAGTTGGGTAAATAGGTACCTCCGTGGCCATGTTATTGAAGCGTTGACTTCAAATTGTTTGCCTCTCACCTCTGTAAGTTCTGTTCGGTGTGTGTATTTTACGTTTATTTATCGTCGCTACCGGTTGCCCATATGAGCGACGCCTCCAGAAGAGATTAGTCATTTTAGATTGTTGGAGGATAGTGCAATGATACAGACAGAGACCCATTCCAGAGTCTCCTCTGGTTCTTTTACGTGCACTGTGTAAAGCAGCGACACGAGGCCTCGGTTTAATGTGAAAGACTGTTAGTTTTATTAGGGGGTCGAACCTGCGATCCTTGGATTACCAGTCCAGCATGTTACCACTGGACTACAGATCCGTCTGTGAAGCTCTGTTCTCTCTATGGTTGCCGATTTCTTTCATGTGAGGAAGAGATCTAGCTGTATTACTCGGGTATCCTTTCATGCCTGAAATACCAAGTAGATTGACTTAATTATTCAAATGAGTTCTCTCGTAAAATAAAGTCTTTATTATTATTTATTATTATTATTATATTTATTATTATTATATTTATTATTATTATTATATTTATTATTATTATTATTATTATAATAATAATAAATATAATAATAATAAATATAATAATAATAAATATAATAATTATGATAATAAATTCTTTCTACGCCAATTTATTTCCTGGATATGTTGATTTATCGTCGTCCATTAGTTAATAGGGGTGTCGCCTCCTTAAATATAGTAGCCATTTTGTATTTTTGGAGGATAAGCAAGATGCAATGAGAGACATCTCTAATTTTCTATTACCTCCCTTGGCAGATAAAGTCTGATTTATTCCAAAATGTGAATAGGTCCTTTCAGTTAGAATCCTTTGTTTTTACTGTTGTTCCCTAACCAGATGTTGCGGTATGATAATTGTGATTTTATCAAAATCGTGTTAATTAACTGATAACATTGTTTTACAAATAAGTACCCATTGCATACGCTGTAGGAGATCTGTCGAGATATAGTAATTTAATAATCATATAAAGCGATAGTGGAATAAAAATGTATAGCATGTTGTGCAAAGGAAACAACAATAACAATAGAGGAAAACACTTAATAGGACCTATCTACTTTTAGGGAGTATGCAGGGGCAGTAACTGACCGATGTCTCTCATTCCAGAAACACCCCTGGCTCCGAGATTATAAAACTTTTCTCAGATCTCAAACTCAAGCTCAAGTGATCTGATTGGTTGATTCTGATTGTTACTGTCAGCTGAACCAATCAGACGCTTGAGACTGAGTTTTGAGATTGGAGAACAGTTTTATAAACTCCACACCTGGTTCTTTTACATGCCCTGTGAATTGCACCAATACACGAGACCTCGATTTATAGTCCCATTTGAAAGACTTTAACTATTATTAAGGTCAGACGTGGGATCGAACCTGCGATCCCTGTGTTCGCAGTACAGCCAGTTAACCACTGGAACATTAACCAGTCTAGTTGTGAACTTATGAAGTTGTGAAATATTAGCTGTATTTGAAACACTTTGCAGCCTACATCCAGACAGAGGATCCACACGAATCGCCTACAAGCGGGTCGCAACTATGGTTGTACGGTGTGATCGCTGGTTCAGCTGCTGGCGTCATTATTCTTGTGTGGATTGTCGTCTGCGTTTATTGCAAATGTTGCCGCCACAAAAGTACGGACGAAGAATGTGAACCGGAACTGACGTCTATACATCCACAGTCTTCTAAAAGGAAGGTGATGTAACACATACTGAACATTATATACAGTCTGTTTGATACTTGTATAACATATTGATACGTAACAATTGTAGAACATTGTATACAGTATGTTTGACACTTGTATAACATATTGATACGTAACAATTGTAGAACATTGTATACAGTCTGTTTGACACTTGTATAACATATTGATACGTAACACTTGTATAACATATTGATATTAACACTTGTAGAACATTGTATACAGTCTGTTTGACACTTGTATAACATATTGATACGTAACACTTGTAGAACATTGTATACAGTCTGTTTGACACTTGTATAACATATTGATACGTAACACTTGTAGAACATTGTATACAGTCTGTTTGACACTTGTATAACATATTGATACGTAACAATTGTTGAACATTGTTACAGTCTGTTTGACACGTGCATAACATATTGATATTAACAATTGTAGAACATTGTATACAGTCTGTTTGACACTTTTATAACATATTGATATTAACAATTGTAGAACATTGTATACAGTCTGTTTGACACGTGTATAACATATTGATATTAACAATTGTAAAACATTGTATACCGTCTGCTTGACACCTGTATAACATATTGATATTAACAATTGTAGAACATTGTATACAGTCTGTTTGACACTTGTATAACATATTGATACGTAACACTTGTATAACATATTGATATTATCAATTGTAGAACATTGTATACAGTCTGTTTGACACTTGTATAACATATTGATACGTAACACCTGTATAACATATTGATATTAACACTTGTAGAACATTGTATACAGTCTGTTTGACACTTGTATAACATATTGATATTAACACTTGTAGAACATTGTATACAGTCTGTTTGACACATGTATAACATATTGATATTAACACTTGTAGAACATTGTATACAGTCTGTTTGACACTTGTATAACACATTGATACTAACACTTGTATAACATTGTATACAGTCTGTTTGACACTTGTATAACACATTGATACTAACACTTGTATAACATTGTATACAGTCTGTTTTACACTTGTATAACATAATGTTATGTTTCTGAAATACATGTACACTATTCATTTAAAATGATTGATAACGTTGAGTTGGATAATTAATCCAAATAGAGTATCGAATTCTTCATGTGAGGAAGCCATCCATACTGCCTTATGAAGGTCGGTGGTTCCACCCAGTTACCCGTCCGTGCCTGAAATACTGCTCGTAGGTGAATCCGGCTTCTTCCTCAACCTGGATATTCGCCATACGACGTAAGCTGTCAGTGCGAATATAGTCATTATAAACATATCTGTATACACACGTTGTAATCGGCAGAGGAAGTCATAATCGTGGCATGTTTTATTTTTAGAAAGAAAATATATCGTCATGGTCGTGAAATGATCGTGAGTTTAGCTCGAATATGAGACACCCACTTTATACTATATATAAATATAATACATATATTATAAATACTAAATAATAATAAGTTCTAATAATAATAAGTTCTTACAATATTAAATTAATCGCTCTCGGGCGGAATGATTCGCCATCGGAGGGAGAAAGAAGAAGAGGTAATGTGGAATTAAATGGCTTGTCTAAGAACACCCCATCCATCACCACCCCGTCCACCACCACCACCACCACCACCACCTCAATGGTTCAGACTGGGCTCAATCTCACAACATCTCGACTACGGAGTTGGACACTGTATCCATCTCATGAATGCTTCATAAATCTGGTTTGTTATAAACACAATGTTGCTGTAGCACGGATTCATGTGTACACGTATTTCAGAAATCCCACGCAAGACCCTTATCATTCAGCACCGTCTGTATGTATATATAGATATATATCTCCACGAATGCTTCATAATCTGGTTATAAACTCAATGCATTATCACGGATTCATGTGTCTTTCAGAAATCACAAGCCATACCCCTACCTTACCATTCAGCGCCGCCAATGAAGGAGTTGGACACTGTATGCCTATCGCCACGAATGCTTCATAAATCTGGTGTGCTATAAACTCAATGTATTATCACGGATTCATGTGTCTTTCAGAAATCACAAGCCAGACCATTACCATTCAGCCCCGCCAAGAAACCCCTAATGGCACAAACTAGCAGAATCAGTTTGAAGAAAGGACGAACGTACGAGCTAGATAACAGTGACGTACCGGCGTCCCTAGCCGAGGAACAGTTAATCTTAAAGTCACCAATACGCAGGAAGACGCTACCGTCACCAGTGTCATCGTCAGTGTAGTATACGAATAGTTTCTAAACATGGGCTAGGGGCCTTCGTGCCCGAGTGGTTACGGTCGTTGACTTCAAATCAGTTGCGCCACGCCGCTCTATGTTCGAATCATACTGGCGGTGTCTAATTCTAAATACAATATGATTAAATCAGTAATGGTGTTGTAACGACTACAGGTGTATACGAATAGTTTATAACCATGTGAACGGTCTTATAACGACTACAGGTGTATACGAATAGTTTATGACCATCTGAACGGTCTTATAACGACTACAAATAGTACGATAACAACGTTTTTAGAATTCATGACAAATTACTGTTGAACAGGAATGTGTCTTTAAAGTCACTACAATTTTTATTTATCATGAAAAAAATGAAATCATTATGACTTATTAAAGCGACACTACATCAGTGATAACGCAAATTTCTACAGAATGTATTTTCCTATTATGTGGTATAATATTTCCCCAAATATTTGCCTCAAAAACTGAGTATTTCAACTAATAAGCAAACGTCGTATACGCGGTTTGTTGACATAACAAAATAATGTAAATATGGTCGACATCCATGTGTAATACAACGCGTGTATCCTGAAAAACACGATACATTGTATAGATTTACCGTTATATCCCACATGTATGCCTATGCATATTTATTTGTAGACTAGTCTTAGTTAAATTGTCTTTAAGCGACAGTATCTCACGTTTAGTATTGACTCCGATGACAAACAAACGTCAATTCAGGAGTGTGGATGATCGCTATATGAAATCCTACTTTCAATTTTGAGAGTTTGTAGATCACCAAAACACTGTTTATTGGTTCACAATGTTAGTGTTCGAATGCATTCGGAAGAATTTGAAGTAGCAATGCATTTATACGTGAAAAAATGCATTTTATTTGCTTTTTGCGATGTAACGTCGCTTTAAGTCTATGTTTGTCATATTGTAGAATAAACGGATCGTCAGCTGGAACCCCTGTACTACCCAAGAGAGAGCTGGTTCCCCCGACAGTGCGGAGCGGGCGGCGTAATAGCAAGAACAGTATAGGTGAGTTCTCCTTCAAGTGTTAGTGTCAGTGGCGGATGGCTGACTGGGCTGAAGCCAGGGGTTCCAGATATTTAGGGGCCCCAAATTAGTATCTTAAATCTGTAATTCACTGAATAAAATTTAATTTTAAAATGATTATATAAATAGATAGAACTTAGAAGATATCCTGAGCTTTCCAAGGATGTATGACTTAACTAATAGTTTGTGTTTAGTCGACTGCAGCAATAACGTATGGCCCATATGAGCGACGCCTCCTAAAGAGAACAGTTATTTTAGTTTTTTGGAGGATAGTGCAATGATACAGAAATAGACTCATTATAGAATCTCCTCTGGTTCTTTTACGTGCACGGTGTAAAGCATAGACACGAGACCTCAGTTTAACGTCCCATCTGAAAGACAGTTAATGACATTAAAGTATTCACTTGCTTCCATCATTTATATCTGTGGAAGTCGTAATAACCCAGCGGTAGCGCAATCGCTTCAGGTACGAAGTGCCCGGTGTTCGAGCCCCGCTGGATCCGTTACGAGTGTGTCCTTAGGCAAGTCAATTAAATTCCATATGCTTGTTCTCTCTCCCTCGTGGCGATGTATTCCACTAGGAATGCGATTTCGAGAGTGTTTAATATAATGTAAGCACTTGTTTCGCAATCGAGCTAAAATAAATTTGTATTCCAATTATGCTAGTTCATGTTTTAATGTGTTGATGGTTCATGATAGATTGCCTTAATTGTTCAAATGAGTTCCCTCATTCAATAAAGTCTTTATTATTATTATTATTATAATTATTATTATAATAATAATAATAATTATTATTATATGTATTAAGTCTTTATTATTATTATAACAATAATACTAATTATTATTATATTATTATTATTAGTAGTAGTAATAGTATGAGTATTAGATGGGTTTGTGCTGTCATGCCTGATTGGATTTTGGGTTTATTTGAAGGTCCTGCTTTGGATGGTATTGATCTATCCGGGGGTAGCTTTAAGCTGAAGTCATCGACAGTGGGTAGAAGTCAACTGTTCCATTCAAGTGTCTCCGAGGTATGTTCATATATTTATTTAACTCTATTTCAATTGTTTACCTCTATTTTAATTTTAATTATTGCCCACTATTTCCTTTTGAATATGGGGTTAATCACGACACCTTGTTAATCACGACATTATATATATAATGCATTTGGAAGTATTTGTGTATATATATACCACACGGCTACCACACATTCTTCCAAATACATACGAACACAACTGTTCAATCAATAAACAGTGTGTTTATGGTCTACAAGCTTTCGAAATTGAAAGTAGGATTTCATATTCAGGTCGTATAAATCTTACAGGTGGGTTTACTCCGGGTACTCCGGTTTCCTCCCACACACATGACCACATTTACGCTTTCATCCGCGCCAACGAGAGTGATTGATATAAGTTGTTAAAACTTGCTTCGCAGTCGTTGTAAAATGAATACAGTTTAAACTTTAAAGTCGGAAAAACTATCTTCTCAATACATGATTTAAAGCAGCATTAGAGAGAGAAGAGGCTAAGGGCACATTCGCAACGGCTCCAGCGGGTTTTGAACTCCGGACCTTTCGCACCTGAAGCAAACGCGCGTCCACTGCGCTATTACGACTTCCACATTTAAAGCAGCATTACATCGTATGAAATAAAATATATTTGATAAATTCAATTTTTACGTATGGGTAGCAATGCTGCTACACATTATAACATTATACTTTGTATGCTTATGTTCATTTGGTAAACTGTTGTTTTTTTTTGAGATAAAACAAACTCGAAACCGAAAGTAGGACTTTCCGAGTCGATCGGTCACGCACTTGTTTACAACCGGAACGCATCGTCCGCACTTGTTTGCATTCGGAATGCATAGTCCACATTTGTCCCAGTTGTCTTTTTTAATTAAATTACTTGATATGTTGATTCATACCTCTGTTAGTTAAGTCTTTTAGGGAGATTTCTACATCCCCGCGAGGGGTTCGACATTAGAGGAAGATAGATAGATAGTCTTTCATGTTCAAAATATATACGTTGTTTTCTACATCCACTGTTGTTTCACGCATGCGCGCTGTGCGTGTTTATATTGCGTGTGTTGATAAACAAATTCGCGTATACGACGGTTTAAATTTATTGGAATTTTATCGTTTCTGAGCGACTTTTACGAGTTTTGTAAACACACACACATTAGTATTTATATTTTACCCAAAACATCCTTTATTACGATGTAATGCTGCTTTAAATGCATTGTCAATACTTATAAATATGTTATATGTTTATGCCAAATAAAATATATTGAAATTGAATTGAATTGAATTGATACTCATGAATATAAGAATGTATACTCTTAGTTTAAGCATGATGTATTTCAGTATGTTTACATGTAATCAAGAAATAAACATTTTACATATAATTTAACAGCAGTATAATGAAATGATTAGAATGAAAGAACACTTATATAGTTCTTCTCCCTATTATCCGCCAATCTCCAACATTACCCTCCTAATTCGTGATAGCGCAGTGGATGCGCGTTCGCTTCAGGTGCGAAAGGTCCGGAGTTCGAGCCCCACTGGAGCCGTTACGATTGTGCCCTTAGGCAAGGCATTTAAATTCCACGTTGCCTATTGGTGTTGTTCGGTAAACTGCCCGCCGGCGATATAGCCCAAAATGATTGATGCAGGCGTAAAACCCGAAATATATATATATATATATATATATATACGTTGCCTCTTCTCTCTCCCTCGTGGCGATGGATTTTTCCATCAGGAATGAGGTCTCGAGAGTGATTTATATTCTGATATATTTATAAGTTGAAATAACTTGTTTCGCAATCGAGCTAAAATAAATTTGTATAAACTAAGACAACTACTGAAGTATTTAGACAATCTTTATACTTTATACTTCCCTCCCTTATCACAACACAATCATTCTGTTCCACACTTTATAATATCAGTGTGTGCAAAGAACAGACCAATAACCTAATAAACTGTAGTTTATAATTATACATGAATATAAGTATTAGTTCTTACATCCACAGACGGATCTGTAGTCAAGTGGTAACACGCTGGACTGGTAATCCAGGGATCGCAGGTTCGATCCCCCGTCTGACCCTAATAAAATTAACAGTCTTTCAGATGGGACGTTAAACCGAGGTCTCGTGTCGGTGCTGTACACCGTGCACGTAAACGAACCAGAGGAGACTCTGGAATGGTTCTCTGTCTGTATCATGCACTTTCCTCCGAAATCTAAAATGACTAATCTCTTCAGGAGGCGTCGCTCATATGGGCAACCGGTAGCAACGCTAAATAAACGTAAAGCACACAGTATATCTTATATCTTATTTCCTATGAAAGTTTTACTGGTTACGGTTAACATGTTTCATTATGCTAATTCATGTTTTAATTTGTTGAGAGCCTCATGGTAGATTGACTTAATTGTTCAAATGAGTTCTCTGGTTAAATAAAGTCTTTATTATTATTATTATTTTACTTGGTTTGTATACACGGTAGGAGAATATATAGTTCTTCTCCCTATCAATTGATTGATATACAATAAGCAGGAGAATAATATATATAACAATATAACAATGAAAATACGTGAAATATATTCTAGGTATATGCTAAATAATTTCAGAAGTTATTGTATTAGTGAGTCAATAGTTTTGGATGTTAAAAAGAAAATGGTTAATATTTGAAGAAAGTTCAAGAACATGAAATATTAGTATATAGAATATATTAGTTTAAAAGAAAAGTGGTTGAATAGGACCGGTGGTTGTGTTAATAACGATAGCATACAGATTGGAATCCGCCATGTGAACGTTTTAGAAATAATCCATCTCAGAACATGTCACTGCTAATAATGTATTCGTGTACAGCAAGGGGAATTACGGTGTTTGTTACAAAATCCTTACAAGTGTCACCGATAAGGCGTGTGTTTAAGTTGACATTACACATTGTGGACAGTTTATTGAAGAGTGTTATACGTAGTTGGTCATAGAAATGGCATTGACAGAAGAAGTGGAAGTTATCTTCTATGCCACCACATCTGCATAATGGTGATTCTACAATGTTCTTTAGAAATAGGTGATGGTTTAGTGAACTACATTTCGTTGCTAGTCTAATCTTGAGTTGAGAACAATTTGAAGTTGTTTTATGGAATTTTAATTGATACAAATTTATTTTAGCTCGATTGAGAAACAAGTTCTTACAACTTAATTTAATCCCTCTCGAGAACTCATTCCTGAGAGAGAGAGAGAGAGAGAGAGAGGAGAGAGAGAGATAGAGAGAGAGAGAGAGAAGAGAGAGAGAGAGAGAGAGAGAGAGAGAGAGGAGAGAGAGCGAGAGAGAGAGAGAGAGAAGAGAGAAAAAAAAAAAAAAAAAAAAAAAAAAAAAAAAAAAAAAAAAAAAAAAAAAAAAAAAAAAAAAAAACAAAAAAAACCAAAACACAACAACCAAACCCAACACCCCCCACCAACAACCAACCCACAACAAAACCCAAACACACCAAACCCAAACAACAAAACCCAACAAACAAAACACAAAAAACACAAACACACAAAAAACAACCCCACACCCAAACAAACAAAAAACACAAACCAAAAACCAAAAAAACAAAAATAATAATATGAGTTCTGAGTACTGAGTTGATCATAGATATATACTCTTATCAGAAGATTAAAAAGAATAGATTAAAAAGAATTTAATGAAAAGTAAAGGCATACGAAGAGGCAATCAATGTTGTTAACGTAGTTATGTCCCTTGCACCATGTGAGAATTTGGACACTGGCAGCCTACTGATAATAATAAAGACTTTATTTTACCAGAGAACGCAGTCACTATAGACGGATATGTAGTCCAGTGGTAACACGCGGGACTGGTTAATCCAGGGATCGCAGGTTCGATCCCCCGGCTGACCTTAATACAATTAACAGTATTTCAGATGAGACTTTAATCCGAGGTCTCGTGTCGGTGCTTTACACCGTGTACGTAAAAGACCCAGAGGATACTCTGGAATGGGTCTCTGTCTGTATCATTGCACTATCCTCCAACAATCTAAAATGACTAATCTTTTCAGGAGGAGTCGCTCATATGGGCAACCGGTAGCGACGATAAATAAACGTAAAACACAAAGATAATGTTTTAATTTGTTGAGGGCCTCGTGGTAGATTAACTTGTTCAAATGAGTTAAATAAAGTCTTATTTCGTATTTCATTTTCATGTCTATGTCCTCTAGTATATCATGTAGGTGTGCGTTTTCTATGTCCTCTAGTATATAATGTAGGTGTGCGTTTTCTATGTCCTCTAGTATATAATGTAGGTGTGCGTTTTCTATGTCCTCTAGTATATAATGTATGTGTGCGTTGTCTATGTCCTCTAGTATATCATGTAGGTGTGCGTTTTCTATGTCCTCTAGTATATAATGTAGGTGTGCGTTTTCTATGTCCTCTAGTATATAATGTAGGTGTGCGTTTTCTATGTCCTCTAGTATATAATGTAGGTGTGCGTTTTCTATGTCCTCTAGTATATAATGTAGGTGTGCGTTTTCTATGTCCTCTAGTATATAATGTAGGTGTGCGTTTTCTATGTCCTCTAGTATATAATGTAGTTGTACGTTTTCTATGTCCTCTAGTATATAATGTAGGTGTGCGTTTTCTATGTCCTCTAGTATATAATGTAGGTGTGCGTTTTCTATGTCCCCTAGTATATAATGTAGGTGTAAGTTTTCTATGTCCTCTAGAATATAATGTAGGTGCGCGTTTTCTATGTCCTCTAGTATATAATGTAGGTGTGCGTTTTCTATGTCTCTAGTATATAATGTAGGTGTGCGTTTTCTATGTCCCTAGTATACAATGTAGGTGTGCGTTTTCTATGTCCTCTAGTATATAATGTAGGTGTGCGTTTTCTATATCCTCTAGTATATAAGTAGGTGTGCGTTCTAGCCCTAGTATATAATGTAGGTGTGCGTTTTCTATGTCCTTAGTATATAATGTAGGTGTGCGCTTTTCTATGCCCTATAGTATATAATGTATGTGTGCGTCACACAAAAACTTTCTATGCCCTCTAGTATATAATGTAGGTGTGCATTTTCTATGCCATCTAGTATATAATGTAGGTGTGCGTTTTCTATGTCCTCTAGTATATAATGTAGGTGTGCGTTTTCTATGTCCTCTAGTATATAATGTAGGTGTGAATTTTCTATGTCCTCTAGTATATAATGTAGGTGTGCGTTTTCTATGTCCTCTAGTATATAATGTAGGTGTGCGTTTTCTATGTCCTCTAGTATATAATGTAGGTGTGCGTTTTCTATGTCCTCTAGTATATAATGTAGGTGTGCGTTTTTCATGTCCTCTAGTATATACTGTAGGTGTGCGTTTTCTATGTCCTCTAGT
>CM026402.1:64370495-64380495 GCA_014843695.1 Archivesica marissinica
TCTATGTCCTCTAGTATATAATGTAGGTGTGCGTTTTCTATGTCCTCTAGTATATAATGTATGTGTGAGTTTTCTATGTCCTCTAATATATAATGTAGGTGTGCGTTTTCTATGTCCTCTAGTATATAATGTAGGTTTGCGTTTCCTATGTCCTCTAGTATATAATGTATGTGTGCGTTTTCTATGTCCTCTAGTACATAATGTAAGTGTGCGTTTCCTATGTCCTCTAGTATATAATGTAGGTGTGCGTTTCCTATGTCCTCTAGTATATAATGTAGGGTGCGTTTTCTAGTCCTCTAATACAATGTAGTGTGCGTTTTCTATGTCCCTAGTATATAATGTAGGTGTGCTTTTCTATGTCCTCTAGTATATATGTAGGTGTGCGTTCTATGTCCTCTAGTATAAATGTATGTGTGCGTTTTCTATGTCCTCTAGTATATAATGTAGGTGTGCGTTTTCTATGTCCTCTATATATAATGTAGGTGCGCGTTTTCTATGTCCTCTAGATATAACTGTAGGTTTGCGTTTCCTATTTCCTATAGTATATAAGTAGGTGTGCGTTTTCTATGTCCCTCTAATATATAATGTATGTGTCTTTTCCTATGTCCTCTAGTATATAATTAGGTGTGCGTTTTCTATGTCCTCTAGTCATTAGTATTGTGTGCGTTTTCTATGACCTCTAGTATATATGTAGGTGTGCTTTTCTATGTCCTCTAGTATATAATGTAGGTGCGCTTTTCTATGTCCTCTAGTATATAATGTAGGTGTGCTTTTCTATGTCCTCTAGTATATAATGTAGGTGTGCTTTTCTATGTCCTCTAGTATATAATGTAGGTGTGCTTTTCTATGTCCTCTAGTATATAATGTAGGTGTGCTTTTCTATGTCCTCTAGTATATAATGTAGGTGTGCGTTTTCTATGTCCTCTAGTATATAATGTAGGTGTGCGTTTTCTATGTTCTCTAGTATATAATGTAGGTGTGCGTTTTCTATGTCCTCTAGTATATAATGTAGGTGTGCGTTTTCTATGTCCTCTAGTATATAATGTAGGTGTGCGTTTTCTATGTCCTCTAGTATATAATGTAGGTGTGCGTTTTCTATGTCCTCTAGTATATAATGTAGGTGTGCGTTTTCTATGTCCTCTAGTATATAATGTAGGTGTGCGTTTTCTATGTCCTCTAGTATATAATGTAGGTGTGCGTTTTCTATGTCCTCTAGTATATAATGTAGGTGTGCGTTTTCTATGTCCTCTAGTATATAATGTAGGTGTGCGTTTTCTATGTCCTCTAGTATATAATGTAGGTGTGCGTTTTCTATGTCCTCTAGTATATAATGTAGGTGTGCGTTTTCTATGTCCTCTAGTATATAATGTAGGTGTGCGTTTTCTATGTCCTCTAGTATATAATGTAGGTGTGCGTTTTCTATGTCCTCTAGTATATAATGTAGGTGTGCGTTTTCTATGTCCTCTAGTATATAATGTAGGTGTGCGTTTTCTATGTCCTCTAGTATATAATGTAGGTGTGCGTTTTCTATGTCCTCTAGTATATAATGTAGGTGTGCGTTTTCTATGTCCTCTAGTATATAATGTAGGTGTGCGTTTTCTATGTCCTCTAGTATAATTATAATGTAGGTGTACGTTTTCTATGTCCTCTAGTATACTGCTATGAGCGGCACACTGGGTCTTCTTTAAAATAAAATAAACTACATTTCAAGCTTACTTACGGCTTTTCACGGGTCGTTTTTTCAATATCGCGCGTGCAAACTTACTGGGAGATTGAAGAGTATTCGGTATGGTGGGCTTTGTTTGCCGTCTTTGAATTTTAAGATTTTGCAATAATTCACCCCAACGTTTTTCCATTTTTGGCTCCATCTGTAGAGTGCAACTTTTTTTTGTATGACTAATGTGCATATGAGCTTTCAATCAGCATGAAAATAGCAACTTTTGCAATTCCTCCACCAATATCCCTATTACCTTCTTTCACAGGACAGCGAAGATGCAAAGGAACAGTTGAAGATGGATAGAAAGAAGAACAAAGAACGAATGAGAGACAAATATAAACATGAACTAGGTAGTTATAAGTATATTGTTATAAGTATTGACATTATAGAATGATTTATTGAATACATTAAGATACTAAATGCCTTTGCAAAAGAATAGACTTATCAATTTATATAACTGATTAATGATTTAATAAGAAATTAAATCGACGCATACTTTGATAAAATGACGTCATAACTATGCGTCATAATATATTTCAAAAATGCCGCAACATGTGTGTTTATATAATTTATGTACCATACTACTATAGTAGAACCATATATACCTATATTTGTTGACTCAAGAACAGACCAAGGTTTTCATAAAGGTAAGCATGTAAGATATATGCGACCATAATGTAGGCTACAACAATCGGATTTAGATGAGGGGTGGGGTTGGTGGGGTAACAGGATTTTATGTAGCGACATCATTATGTAATTAATGGTATATAGTTTTATCTACGTTTGCCAACAGAATCCGTAAACATGTCTTTAATTATTTGTCATCGAAATATCAGTATTAAATTGATACAAATTCATGTGAGTTAACATTTCATATCTAGTCCATCCCCACCCTTATTTAATGATAGTATTTGATTTCGTATTTGCTAGCCTTTTAAGTTTATTTATCGTCGCTACCGGTTGTCCATATGAGCGACGCCTCCTGAAGATATTAGTCATTTTAGATTTTGGAGGATAATGCAATGATACAGACAGAGACCCATTCCAGAGTCTCCTCTGGTTCTTTTACGTGACCGATGTAAACCACCCGTGCAAACGATACCTCGGTTTAAAGTCCTATCTAAAAACTGTTAATATTATCAGGGTCAGACGAGGGATCGAACTTTGGATTTAATATATTTTCTTTGTATTTATATACTATTTGGACTTCGCGTGTTTGTTAATAATTGTGTTGTACATAATGTGTGCTAAAGACAAAAAATACTATCATTAGCTCCACACCATCCAAAATAGTATTGTGTATTTTGAACTGCAAGGAGAGAAACTATATAAGCTCTGCTTCCGTTTTGATCCTTTCCTATTCTTTAATTGTGTGTGCATGTATTGTTTTGTGAATGTATATAGTGGAATAAATATGTTTAAACCAAAGACAAAAAACTGTAATAGTTTGTGTCTAATATAACTGTGTCTTATTCATCTTAATAATTATATTGGCAGACACTCATCGTGACATACACGACACAGGAAAAGCCAACGACAGCAAAGACAGTATTCTAGACATGCCTAGCACGCCCGTACCAAGTTTTGTCATACACAGGTAAGTAAATTGATGTCCGCTTACTTGTGCTAGTTAAGGTGTTAGCACTTATCACAGATGGAAGGACCGTAACCAAGACCCAACCAGTCTCTGTTTCTGTGTTTTTTCATTTGTACAGGACCCACCATGGAGCATTGTTGTACAAAGTCAGTCTGTTGTTGTGGAGAAGAACACCCATATTTCCTGGGTAGAAACCAGTACTCAAATTCTCTAGCCTCCGCAAGCGACTGACAACTTTCTCACATATCATCATGTTGTGAGAAATATTGTATCGCTAGATTAGTTTATACACATTTATTTTAGCTCGATTGCGAAACTAAGTTCTTACAACTTATATTGATCACTCTCGAGACCTCATTCCAGATGAAATCCATCGCCACGTGGAGAGAGAAGAGACACTGTGGAATAAAAATGACTTACCTAGGGCACACTCGTAACGGCTCCAGCGGGACTTGAAATCCGGGCCTTTCGCACCTGAAGCGAACGCGCTACAACAGCGCTATCACAACGTCCATAGTGGATCGTTCGCTTCATGTATGCGTGACACGGTATTCACGCTCAAATGTAGCCGTTACGATTGTGACCTTAGTCAATCTCTCTCTCTCCCTCTCTCTATATATCTCCATTTCTCTCTCTCTTTATCTCATCTCTCTCTCATTCTCTCTCTCTCTATATATATCTCCCTCCCTCTCTCTCCCCCTCTATCCTCTCTATATATATGATCTCACTCCCTCTCTCCCCCCTCTCTCTCATCTCTCTCCCCGCCCTCTCTCTCTCTCTCTCTCTATATATATATATATATATCCCTCCCTCTCCCCCCACTCGCTCCCCTCTTCTCTCACTCTCTCATGGTGATGAATTCCATCAGGAATGAGGTTTCGAGAAGGATTTAATTGATGTTGAAGAACTATTTACTCTTCCGGTAGACTTGCGGTAGGTCGATGATTCCACCCGTGTGTGCCGTCACTGCCTGAAATACTGCTCGGAGGGGCATCCGGTGTCTTCTCCACCAATACTATCTGGAGAGTTGCCATATGACCTTAGCTGTTTGTGCAAATTTAAAACTCAAAAACAACCAAACACAATAATAAACACACACGTTATTTTACTTTTAGTTTATATAAATATATTTTAGCTCGATTGCGAAACAAGTTCTTACAACTTATACTAATCACTCTCGAGACCTCATTCCTGATTGAATCCATCGCCACGAGGGAAAGAAGAGGCAACGTGGACTTTAATTGCCTTGCCTAAGGGCACAATCGTAACGGCTTCAGCGGGCTGGAACTCCGGACCTTTCGCACCTGAAGCGAACGCGCATCCACTGCGCTATAACGACTTCCACTTTTACGTTTGCATACATGTACAATACAGTAGGGTACATAACCCTGTTATTATTTGGAGTTATTTCCTCACGAAACAAACAAAGTATCTGATGTAAATATAACATTGTTGTAAATATATCGACATACCACAGTAAAGGAAACATAAATTGGCGATGCTGATATATTTATTTTGCTTGCGGGCGTTAGGGCACCCGAGCAGGCAGGCAGGTTCAACATATACATACACTCAGTTTCAAGCAATACAATACAATACAATACAACAGCCAGCCTCATGGGCTTACGATGTACTAGCATGCACTGTTATAATCAATACAATGAAAGAGGGGAGGGGGGAATCAACATGTAGTTCCTGTAAATATTTAATATATAATATATTTAATCAAGCTTTATGGATGAACACATAACTGGGTGAAGAAAATTAATGTAATTTAAGAGTTGTTATCTAGAGTGACATCCAGAAGGATAAGCTGAAATATAAGCGAATTGCCATTATACATTAGTTACCGATAGTTGTAAAACATTGTAAATAAATACATTGCCTATTAACCCTTTCAACACCAAGTAACTGACATGGACTGGTCCATGATATAATTAGACCAATAAATTAATCAGAAAATTACATTTGGACCAGTTCATTTATCAAAATGGGTAATTTTAGCTTAAAATAGTAATATTACTGGCAAAAAGTGCAGATCCTGATGAGACGGCTCATCACGAGCCGGCTCATCTGGATCTACACTTTTTGTAAGCCTATTTAGAGGTCTGTGGTGTTGAAAGGGTTAAATACATAGTTTAAAAAATAGAACAGAACAGAACGGATTTGTATTTTCAAGACTTGTACATAGTACATCGTCGAAAGGTATACAATATATTATGCATAGTTATTGTCATGTGATGTAAGGATGGTGTATAACAATAGTTAATAGTACAATAATATTAATATAATTTCTATCATTCTAATAAGAAAGTTAATCAATATATTACTGATTACAATTTACGGTAAAGAGGGTGAACATATAGTACACTAAATACGAGTTTGGTTATTCAACAACGTGTTTCTTATGGATATTGCTTCTTTAACATATTTGGACAAGTTACATATACATTTTTTATCAGTTGACTTTAACAATTCTAAATACTTATACATCGATGGTTTAGAATGGTAATATTTATGTAAGTACTTTTTACGTATAAAAATAGTTTAAAACATACAGTCTGTTCATTTATATTTCCAATCTTTCATTTCTTCTGATACCACACCCATTGTGAAGAGGTATTCAAATCAGCCTGAAACACACCAAGAATATTTCAAAATTTAATGTTTCAAATAGCCAGTCCTCACCTGTGAATAACGTCACTGTGTTTACACACTGTATTCCTCCGCCAAATAATACAGTATACCAACCTTCAGTTTGCAATGGCTTGAATTCTTATACCACATCTGTTCTACACATCAACTAGTCTGAAGTCTTCTCAAGTCACATAATTTCTCAAAAAACACAAAACTATACACTGCCTGTCATGAAAATGCATTTTTATCAAAAAGAAAAATTAACTATATTAGTCATTGGGACTACATTCGGTTGCACTTCTGCCTATTTACGTATATACAACCTTATTATTATGTCCCTTGATCGCTGAAGGTCGCACTTTCTTTACTTAACACTAAGTCCTAATTCATCATATATATACTATACTAGTATATAGTATCGATAGATTATTGTAACATATGTAATTGTTAATTACAACATGAAAACATAAACGGGCTACTCCTCGTAGCTGAACCCCCCCCCCCCACATATAATAAGTATGCTTCGCACAAAGAGTAAACATATTAAAGTTGTAGTAATCATTAAATAAGTAATTAATATATTTGCTTACAAATATATCTCGATATGTACATTAAAATTTGAATTAGCAAATTAAAAAAAAAAAAAAAAAAGAAGTCCTAATCATAGTGGGGCAATGTTCGTCAGGAAATACATCTTCTGAAACATCAATACAATTGTCAGATAGAATGACGTTACGAATTCATTTTAGGTTGTAAAACAACAAATAAATTGCCTATTAAATACATAGTAAAAATTAAAAACATACAGTCTGTTCATTTATATTTCCAATCTTTCATTTCTTCTGATACCACATCCACTGTGAAGAGGTATTCAAATCAGCCTGAAACACACCAAGACTATTTTAAATTTTAAGTTTCAAATAACCAGTGCTCGCCTGTGAATAACGTCATTGTGTTTACACACTGTATTCCTCCGCCAAATAATACAGTATACCGACCTTCAGTTTGCAATGGCCTGACTTCTTATACCACATCTTTTCTACACATCAACTAGTCTGAAGTCTTCTCAAGTCACATACTTTCTTAACAAACACAAAAACTACACACTGCCTGTCATGAAAATGCATTCAAAGTTTATCAAAAAGAAAAATTAACTATATTAGTCATCGGGACTACATTCGGATGCACTTCTGCCTATTTACGTATGAGATTGATCTGTACAGTAGAAAATCAGTACCACGTGACTAGGTAAAATGTAGAAGAAACCAAATACAAACAATAACAAACAATATAACATTTGAAATTAAATCAAAGCAGCCGACAACAAATTTATAACTTTCACAATCTGCTATGTAAATACAGTTAAAACTGTTTAGTTTATACAAATTTATTTTAGCTCGATTGCGAAACAAGTTATTTCAACTTATATAAATCACTCTCGAGACCTCATTCCTGATGGAATCCATCGCCACGAGGGAGAGAGAAGAGGCAACGTGGAATTTAAATGCCTTGCCTAAGGTCACAATCGTAACGGCTCCAGTGGGGCTCGAACTCCGGACCTTTCGCACCTGAAGCGAACGCGCATCCACTGCGCTATCACGACTTCCACAAGTTAAAACTGCACTAACGGTCACCTGGAAAGAGCGGTCACCTGGTGTTAACGGAATCCCCCCAATAAAAATCACTCTATATTACACCTGGTATTAGCTGCTTACGTTTTACTCGAATGTCCGGGTACTTTGAGCACCTGAACAAATCGTATTTAATTACAATTTGAAAAACCTGACATTTACTTGTCTTCATTCTTAAAAAAAATGATTTCATCTTACTGACTTAATATTTGCGCATCAGTATGTATTGGGGATTACAGACATACGCACCTGATTGCATAGAGACACCTCATGCAGCTCTGATATTACATGTACTCGGTCAACGCGTACCCGAGTTAACTCGACCCTCGGCCTCGTCTTACGCCGTACTACCCATGGTCGTTGTACGTGCGATTTTCGATTTTAATGAACGACCCGCACTTCAGTGTTCAACTATCAACAAACTTTACAATAACAGCCTTGTTTTAAAAATGATAAAAATCCCACCGATTCTAATTTCTATAATCCACCCCAACTCCATCCTTAATTAGCACTTGTATTCATAATGTTTGTTGTGGTTTGTAAGCAGAAGTGCGAATAAAACCAACACTAATAGCGAGGTATATAAGTACTTTCTGGGTCTAACATCAAAGAACAGACTCGTAATCCAGGGATCGCAGGTTCGATCCCCGTCTGACCCTAATAACATTAACAGTCTTTCAGATGGGACGTTAAACCGAGGTCTCGTGTCGGTGCTTTACACCGTGCACGTAAAAGAACCAGAGAAGACTCTGGAATGGATCTCTGTCTGTATCATTGCACTATGCTCCAAAATCTAAAATGACTAATCTCTTCAGGAGGCGTCGCTCATATGGGCAACCGGTAGCGACGATAAACATATGTCGATATTTAATTGTTTAATAATTATAAGATGAGAAAGTGGATGAAAATCGATGGCATATTGTGCAAATAAGCAACGATAAAAACAGAGGAATACACGTAATAGGACTTAAATACGGTTATGGAGTATTTAGGGACAGTAACTGACCGATGTCTCTTATTGAATAAGACTTTTAAAATCCATTGATTGTCCAAATACATACGAATAACATATACAAAATCATATAAAAGTAAAGTAAAGTAAAGTGTTTGTTTATTATAGTGTCACCCCTATTTAAAGGGCCAGTCATTTCTGACTTATGAGACACCTCTTTTTATGAACATCAGTACTTCCCGAATCCTAAGCTTGTATGCCAGGCGCCATCCGGTAGGCAATCGGTAACCATTATTTAACTAGCTGGCGGCTCACCAACCGGCCATATCAGAACGAACCCCTATGTGCACACATTGGTAAACTTGATACACAAACAGTCTTTTCCCCGCTTCATCGATTTGGCACATTTTCGATAAAAAAAGTCAAATGATGCGCAATAAATCCTTACCACCAGAAGAAATACGCACTCCAGTACATCAAATGGAATAGCTGATCACAATAAACACACAGTCAAGGAATCAAGGTGGCATGCAAAACGCGGTACAGACAACAGTACTGCCGGGTAAAGTACGTTCAAATGAGCGTTAAATGTACCGTATAATGATAAAAAAATCAATTAATAACCCCCTGCTGAGATTCACAGAATAACAAATGTGCTCTAAAACATATTCTGTCGACATTGAAATATTCATTATTTGGATCCCGTCTGTGGATAACTTAAGTTGGTGCATTTAAGCTGAGATGGATTTATTTCTTATACGATTAGTTTATGCATATTTTATTAATTTATTATTTTATTTTTCAATTATTTACAGCAACACATGCCATTAGTATAACATAAAGGATTCGATTGATATATAAATTATACATATTAAATTTTGTTATTCGTCACAATTATGGAAAACGCGAACACTAAGCCACCAATGATTCAGCAAATGACATATCGTAAAAGCGTCACGGAATCACTTCAAATGGTACAGAGATTACACAACACGGAAGTCACGGATAAGACAACGGCAGAAGCAGATACATTTTCCAATCCGGAAGCCATTTTATTTAAAGACTTAAATAAGGCTAAATTTGTTTTGGGCGAAGAAAGCAGGCAACTGATCACCACCAATAGGTCACGTTCACTGGAATTATTCAAAGATAAGACAATAGAGTCTGTAAATGGTTTCACTGGAAGAAAGAATTCAATTCAGATACAGTTGAATGACAAAACCGTACAGGTTATTGCAGCAGAATTTGGAGCATATGCTAGTGAAAATTTAGAAACCGTTGGTACTCTGGACATAGCAAAGCAGATAGATCATAACAATGAAGTATATGTAACGCTTGGTGCTCTCGGCACAACTAAGCAAAGAGATCATGCTAATGGAGCATTTGTTAGTGATAATTTGGAAATGTTTGGTGCTCTCGACACAACTAAGCAAAGAGATCATGCTAATGGAGCATTTGCTAGTGAT
>CM026402.1:64385495-64402852 GCA_014843695.1 Archivesica marissinica
ATACAAACACCTTTCCTGGACAGGCACCAGCGGTTAGCCAGTACTTGGTGCACCAACTTCCGTAAGAAACTACCAACCTTTTCATATAAATAGACACGGTCTGAGCGGGGCAGTGATGATAGGTTACAGTGATATACAAGTCAGCGACCTTAACCACTCGACCACGCAGGCGGACTCTTTGCTCCCCATTGGGGCAATATATTATATAAGGAATGGGGTGTTGAAAACACAGCATGCATATATAGCTATGTATGGAAGTATATGCTATTCAGTTATGTGTAGTGTGTGTTTTTACGTTTATTTATCGTCGCTACCGGTTGCCCATATGAGCGACGCCTCCTGAAGAGATTAGTCATTTTAGATTTTGGAGGATAGTGCATGATACAGACAGAGACCCATTCCAGAGTCTCCTCTGGATCTTTTACGTGCACGGTGTAAAGCACCGACACGAGACCTCGGTTTAAGGTCCCATCTGAAAGACTGTTAATTTTATTAGGGTCAGAAGGGGGATCGAACCTGCGATCCCTGGATTACCAGTCCAGCGTGCTACCACTGGACTACAGATCCGTCTGTAAAATTATGTGTATGGCGTTTACCAACATTATATATGAGGTTAATGGTTAACTGTAATGTTCACCTGCACATACTAGTGGTTTCAAATTTCAATGGTGTGGGTGTTTACCAAATGTGTGGATGTGGTTAACTGTTAACCGTAATTTTCATTTAGAAATAATTATAGTTTCAAGTTCAATGATCTGTTATTGGGCGCAGTACATTTGTATAATTAATTTCATTTTTCTGCAGAACTGCGTAGACGGTTTTATTTACGTTTGGTTACTATGGCTACATCTGTCTATGGACAGTATAACTCAGAAAGTTGTTGATGGATTTTTGTTTAAGTTTAAACTTTATTTATTTTACAAAGATTCAACAACTAACAACTTATATTAATCACTCCTGTTGGCGCGGATGAAAGCGTAAATGTGGTCATTAGTGTGGGAGGAAACCGGAATACCCGGAAAAAACCCACCTGTCTGATCTGGCGACAACCGTACCATCTCACATACTACCCGGTCCGAGGATCGAACCCGTGTTGGACTTTGGTTAAAACTGTATGCATATATAGAGGATTGATGTACGAGGAAGAGGTTAGATTTTAGGTGGTGGAATTGGTCAAGGTGTGTAGTCAGAGCGGTCAGCAAAGCCTTCACTCCCAATGACTTCCATAGTAAACTACGAATGCTTGTTTCTCGAGAACAAGAAGATACCGACATATGCTTTCAATGGAATAACTATAGGAAACATCATACGACCGTTTAAAAAAGAAGCCACACATCGTGACCTTGAGGTTGACCTTTCAACAAAAAACATGTGATGTTTGTATCGGTCTGTTTGTCTGCGTGCGGACAAGATAACTAAAAAAAAGTTGTCGATGGATTTGTTATGAAACTGTGTGGATATATAGAGGTTTGGTCTAGGAGGAAGGGGTTGGATTTGTTATGAAACTGTGTGGATATATAGAGGTTTGGTCTAGGAGGAAGGGGTTGGATTTGTTATGAAACTGTGTGGATATATAGAGGTTTGGTCTAGGAGGAAGGGGTTGGATTTGTTATGAAACTGTGTGGTATATAGAGGTTTGGTCTAGGAGGAAGGGGTTGATTTGTTATGAAACTGTGTGGATATATAGAGGTTTGGTCTAGGAGGAGGGGTTGGATTTGTTATGAAACTGTGTGGATATATAGAGGTTTGGTCTAGGAGGAAGGGGTTGGATTTGTTATGAAACTGTGTGGATATATAGAGGTTTGGTCTAGGAGGAAGGGGTTGGATTTGTTATGAAACTGTGTGGATATATAGAGGTTTGGTCTAGGAGGAAGGGGTTGGATTTGTTATGAAACTGTGTGGATATATAGAGGTTTGGTCTAGGAGGAAGGGGTTGGATTTGTTATGAAACTGTGTGGATATATAGAGGTTTGGTCTAGGAGGAAGGGGTTGGATTTGTTATGAAACTGTGTGGATATATAGAGGTTTGGTCTAGGAGGAGGGGTTGGATTTGTTATGAAACTGTGTGGATATATAGAGGTTTGGTCTAGGAGGAAGGGGTTGGATTTGTTATGAAACTGTGTGGATATATAGAGGTTTGGTCTAGGAGGAAGGGGTTGGATTTGTTATGAAACTGTGTGGATATATAGAGGTTTGGTCTAGGAGGATGGGATTTGTTATGAAACTGTGTGGATATATAGAGGTTTGGTCTAGGAGAATGGGATTTGTTATGAAACTGTGTGGATATATAGAGGTTTGGTCTAGGAGGAAGGGATTTGTTATGAAACTGTGTGGATATATAGAGGTTTGGTCTAGGAGGATTGGATTTGTTATGAAACTGTGTGGATATATAGAGGTTTGGTCTAGGAGGGTTGGATTTGTTATGAAACTGTGTGGATATATAGAGGTTTGGTCTAGGAGGAAGGGGTTGGATTTGGGTTTATTCTACGACTATATAACGTGTAGTTACAGGATGGGGAGAGCCCGGGCGAGGAGAACCTACTGGAAGCTAGATCCAGGATGCATAGACTTCTAGACGACGCATTCTCACTGATATCTCCTAGAAATTCCATCACAGAAAATGATTTGAGGTAAAGGTTTGATTATTTGTTTTAATAGGCTAACTCTTAGAATCCCATATAGTATAGCGACAAGAACATATGTTTCCTCCACCAACTAATACAGTATACGGTATACCAACCTTCAGTTTGCAATGGCCTGCATTCATACACATCGTTTCTACACATCAACTAGTCTGGAGTCTTCTCAAG
This sequence comes from Archivesica marissinica, assembly GCA_014843695.1. Classification (NCBI taxonomy): domain Eukaryota; kingdom Metazoa; phylum Mollusca; class Bivalvia; order Venerida; family Vesicomyidae; genus Archivesica; species Archivesica marissinica. The sequence continues at coordinate 64,388,306 of CM026402.1, forward strand.
TCACATACTTTCTCAAAAAATACAAAAACTATACACTGCCTGTCATTAAAAATGCATTTTTCCCCAAAAAATAAAAATAAACTAATAGTTATTGGGATTACATTCGACCGCGGATGCATTTATGCCTATTTACGTATATATAACCTTATTGAGTTACTATATTTAGCTTATTGGGGTCCCCGAAGAAGGAAAGCAATATTTTACGCACGTGTTACTGCAATTCGAGCGTTAGATTCATTTACTCTCTATTGATGTTTAACCATGCTGACTGGTTCAAATAAAAACATACATATCAACCTCGTCGATACAGTCAGGCAGGTAGTCAGATGGACATATTAATTATGCAGATAAGGTGCAAAGTACCGTTTGGGATGTGTGTTGCATGTTTGTTGTTGTTGGGGGTATCTCCCCCTGAACACTTTCATTTCTAGATTGCAGACGCTTGGGATATGGTTGGATTCGTTCAAAACATGTGTATATATAGTGTCAAGCCTATGGTGTATCACACTGATCTTTAAAATAAATGGGGGGGGGTGAAGTCAAACAATTTGTCGAGGCCCCACTCATCTGTTTCTAGATCGCATTTGGTACAATGTGAGAGAGGTTTCTGGTGATAGAATTGAGTGAGCGTGTGTCCACGTTCATGGGCGGTAATGGAAACTCCAGATCATGTACAAGTCCTTTTTTATTTCAGAAATTGTAGTATACATAGCTGCGTATTTGCGCACAGTCAGCTACACACCTGACTTATTGCGTTGCAATATTTAATTTATTAATAATAATTTATATATTTCATGCACATATGTTTGATTTGTTGTCAGTGCAATCCGGGCAGTACAAGCGGCAACAGCCGGGTAAATATCGAAGGAGAGAGACCATTAGGTTGTCAAACGAAAGGAATGTTTCTATTGTATACAGTTTATTTCAGCAAATATAAAACTCATTTGTCATTTTAGGACAACTATCAAAATTAATATTTGTTTCGACTGATAACTATGAAACTTGTATGAAATCTGGAGATAATCTCATGGTCTCGACCTGGAAGTAGAGTAATCAGGGTTTACATGAATACATAATTGCTACAAGCAAACTTCTATGCATTATCTAAACCCTGGTAATATGAAAATGTGTTCATCACTTGGTAAGAACACTTTACCACACGTATAGTATAGTGGTAAGAACACTTTACCACACGTATAGTATAGTGACAAGGACACATTACCGCACATATTGTATAGTGACAAGGACACATTACCACACATATAGTATAGTGACAAGAACACATTACCACACATATAGTATAGTGACAAGAACACATTACCACACATATAGTATAGTGACAAGAACACATTACCGTACATATAGTATAGTGACAAGAACACATTACCGTACATATAGTATAGTGACAAGAACACATTACCGTACATATAGTATAGTGACAAGAACACATTACCGTACATATAGTATAGTGACAAGAACACATTACCGTACATATAGTATAGTGACAAGAACACATTACCACACATATAGTATAGTGACAAGAACACATTACCGTACATATAGTATAGTGACAAGAACACATTACCGTACATATAGTATAGTGACAAGAACACATTACCACACATATAGTATAGTGACAAGAACACATTACCGTACATATAGTATAGTGACAAGAACACATTACCACACATATAGTATAGTGACAAGAACACATTACCGTACATATAGTATAGTGACAAGAACACATTACCGCACATATAGTATAGTGACAAGAACACATTACCACACATATAGTATAGTGACAAGAACACATTACCGTACATATAGTATAGTGACAAGAACACATTACCGTACATATAGTATAGTGACAAGAACACATTACCACACATATAGTATAGTGGCAAGAACACATTACCGTACATATAGTATAGTGACAAGAACACATTACCGTACATATAGTATAGTGACAAGAACACATTACCACACATATAGTATAGTGACTAGACCACATTACCGCACATATAGTATAGTGACAAGAACACATTACCGCACATATAGTATAGTGACAAGAACACATTACCGCACATATAGTATAGTGACAAGAACACATTACCGCACATATAGTATAGTGACAAGAACACATTACCGCACATATAGTATAGTGACTAGACCACATTACCGCACATATAGTATAGTGACAAGAACACATTACCACACATATAGTATAGTGACTAGACCACATTACCGCACATATAGTATAGTGACAAGAACACATTACCGCACATATAGTATAGTGACAAGAACACATTACCGCACATATAGTATAGTGACAAGAACACATTACCACACATATAGTATAGTGACAGGAACACATATAGTATAGTGACAAGAACACATATAGTATAGTGACAAGAACACATATAGTATAGTGACAAGAACACATTACCGTACATATAGTATAGTGACAAGAACACAATACCGCACATATAGTATAGTGACAAGAACACATATGGTATAGTGTCAAGAACACATATAGTATAGTGACAAGAACACATTACCGTACATACAGTATAGTGACAAGAACACATTACCGTACATATAGTATAATGACAAGAACACATTACCGCACATATAGTATAGTGACAAGAACACATTACCGCACATATAGTATAGTGACAAGAACACATTACCGCACATATAGTATAGTGACAAGAACACATTACTGCACATATAGTATAGTGACTAGACCACATTACCGCACATATAGTATAGTGACAAGAACACATTACCACACATATAGTATAGTGACTAGACCACATTACCGCACATATAGTATAGTGACAAGAACACATTACCGCACATATAGTATAGTGACAAGAACACATTACCACACATATAGTATAGTGACAAGAACACATTACCACACATATAGTATAGTGACAGGAACACATATAGTATAGTGACAAGAACACATTACCGTACATATAGTATAGTGACAAGAACACATTACCACACATATAGTATAGTGACAAGACCACATTACCACACATATAGTATAGTGACAAGACCACATTACCACACATATAGTATAGTGACAAGAACACATTACTGTACATATAGTATAGTGACAAGAACACATTACCGTACATATAGTATAGTGACAAGAACACATTACCGCACATATGGTATAGTGACAAGACCACATTACCGCACATATAGTATAGTGACAAGAACACATTACCACACATATAGTATAGTGACTAGACCACATTACCGCACATATAGTATAGTGACTAGACCACATTACCGCACATATAGTATAGTGACTAGACCACATTACCGCACATACAGTATAGTGACAAGAACACATTACCGCACATATAGTATAGTGACAAGAACACATTACCGCACATATAGTATAGTGACTAGACCACATTACCGCACATATAGTATAGTGACAAGAACACATTACCACACATATAGTATAGTGACTAGACCACATTACTGCACATATAGTATAGTGACAAGAACACATTACCACACATATAGTATAGTGACAGGAACACATATAGTATAGTGACAAGAACACATATATTATAGTGACAAGAACACATATAGTATAGTGACAAGAACACATATAGTATAGTGACAAGAACACATTACCGTACATATAGTATAGTGACAAGAACACATTACCGTACATATAGTAAAGTGACAAGAACACATTACCGCACATATAGTAAAGTGACAAGAACACATTACCGCACATATAGTATAGTGACAAGAACACATATGGTATAGTGACAAGAACACATATAGTATAGTGACAAGAACATATTACCGTACATATAGTATAGTGACAAGAACACATTACCGTACATATAGTATAGTGACAAGAACACATCACCGCACATATAGTATAGTGACAAGAACACATTACCGCACATATAGTATAGTGACAAGAACACATTACCACACATATAGTATAGTGACAAGAACACCTTACCGTACATATAGTATAGTGACAAGAACACATTACTGCACATATAGTATAGTGACAAGAACACATTACCGCACATATAGTATAGTGACAAGAACACATGACCGCACATATAGTAGAGTGGCAAGAACACATTATCGTACATATAGTATAGTGACAAGACCATATTACCGCACATATAGTATAGTGACAAGAACACATGACCGCACATATAGTAGAGTGGCAAGAACACATTATCGTACATATAGTATAGTGACAAGAACACATTACCACACGTATAGTATAGTGACAAGAACACATATAGTATAGTGACAAGAACACATTACCGCACATATAGTATAGTGACAAGAACACATATAGTATAGTGACAAGAACACATTACCATACATATAGTATAGTGGCAAGAACACATTACCGTACATATAGTATAGTGACAAGAACACATATAGTATAGTGACAAGAACACATTACCGCACATATAGTATAGTGATAAGAACACATTACCCCGCACATATAGTATAGTGACAAGAACGCATTATCGCACATATAGCATAGTGACAAGAACACATTACCGCACATATAGTATAGTGACACAAACACATTACCGCACATATAGTATAGTGACAAGAACACATTACCGCACATATAGTATAGTGACAAGAACACAACCCACATATAGTATAGTGACAAGAACACATTACCGTACATATAGTATAGTGACAAGAACACATTACCGTACACATAGTATAGTGACAAGAACACATACCAACACATAGTATAGTGACAAGAACACATTACCGTACATATAGTATAGTGACAAGAACACATTACCGTACATATAGTATAGTGACAAGAACACATTACCAACACAAAACAAAACACAACCACATATAGTATAGTGGCAAGAACACAACCACACATATAGTATAGTGACAAGAACACATTACTGCACATATGGTATAGTGGCAAGATCACATTACCGTACATATAGTATAGTGACAAGAACACATTACCGCACATATAGTATAGTGACAAGAACACATTACCATGCATATAGTATAGTGACAAGAACACATTACCGCACATATAGTATAGTGACAAGAACACATTACCGCACATATAGTATAGTGACAAGAACACATTACCGCACATATAGTATAGTGACAAGAACACATTACCGCACACATATAGTATAGTGACAAGAACACATTACCGCACATATAGTATAGTGACAAGAACACATTACCGCACATATAGTATAGTGACAAGAACACATTACCACACATATAGTATAGTGACAAGAACACATTACCACACATATAGTATAGTGACAAGAACACATATAGTATAGTGACAAGAACACATTACCGCACATATAGTATAGTGACAAGAACACATTACCGCACATATAGTATAGTGACAAGAACACATTACCACACATATAGTATAGTGACAAGAACACATTACCACACATATAGTATAGTGACAAGAACACATTACCGCACATATAGTATAGTGACAAGAACACATTACCGTACATATAGTATAGTGACAAGAACACATTACCGCACATATAGTATAGTGACAAGACCACATTACCGCACATATAGTATAGTGACAAGAACACATTACCACACATATAGTATAGTGACAAGAACACATTACCGCACATATAGTATAGTGACAAGACACATATAGTATAGTGACAAGAACACATTACCGCACATATAGTATAGTGACAAGAACACATTACCGCACATATAGTATAGTGACAAGAACACATTACCGCACATATAGTATAGTGACAAGAACACATTACCACACATATAGTATAGTGACTAGACCACATTACCGCACATATAGTATAGTGACTAGACCACATTACCGCACATATAGTATAGTGACTAGACCACATTACCGCACATACAGTATAGTGACAAGAACACATTACCGCACATATAGTATAGTGACAAGAACACATTACCGCACATATAGTATAGTGACTAGACCACATTACCGCACATATAGTATAGTGACAAGAACACATTACCACACATATAGTATAGTGACTAGACCACATTACTGCACATATAGTATAGTGACAAGAACACATTACCACACATATAGTATAGTGACAGGAACACATATAGTATAGTGACAAGAACACATATATTATAGTGACAAGAACACATATAGTATAGTGACAAGAACACATATAGTATAGTGACAAGAACACATTACCGTACATATAGTATAGTGACAAGAACACATTACCGTACATATAGTAAAGTGACAAGAACACATTACCGCACATATAGTATAGTGACAAGAACACATATGGTATAGTGACAAGAACACATATAGTATAGTGACAAGAACATATTACCGTACATATAGTATAGTGACAAGAACACATTACCGTACATATAGTATAGTGACAAGAACACATTACCGCACATATAGTATAGTGACAAGAACACATTACCGCACATATAGTATAGTGACAAGAACACATTACCACACATATAGTATAGTGACAAGAACACCTTACCGTACATATAGTATAGTGACAAGAACACATTACTGCACATATAGTATAGTGACAAGAACACATTACCGCACATATAGTATAGTGACAAGAACACATGACCGCACATATAGTAGAGTGGCAAGAACACATTATCGTACATATAGTATAGTGACAAGACCATATTACCGCACATATAGTATAGTGACAAGAACACATGACCGCACATATAGTAGAGTGGCAAGAACACATTATCGTACATATAGTATAGTGACAAGAACACATTACCACACGTATAGTATAGTGACAAGAACACATATAGTATAGTGACAAGAACACATTACCGCACATATAGTATAGTGACAAGAACACATATAGTATAGTGACAAGAACACATTACCATACATATAGTATAGTGGCAAGAACACATTACCGTACATATAGTATAGTGACAAGAACACATATAGTATAGTGACAAGAACACATTACCGCACATATAGTATAGTGATAAGAACACATTACCCCGCACATATAGTATAGTGACAAGAACGCATTATCGCACATATAGCATAGTGACAAGAACACATTACCGCACATATAGTATAGTGACACAAACACATTACCGCACATATAGTATAGTGACAAGAACACATTACCGCACATATAGTATAGTGACAAGAACACATGACCGCACATATAGTATAGTGACAAGAACACATTACCGTACATATAGTATAGTGACAAGAACACATTACCGTACACATAGTATAGTGACAAGAACACATTACCATACACATAGTATAGTGACAAGAACACATTACCGTACATATAGTATAGTGACAAGAACACATTACCGTACATATAGTATAGTGACAAGAACACATTACCATACACATTGTATAGTGACAAGAACACATTACCGTACATATAGTATAGTGGCAAGAACACATTACCACACATATAGTATAGTGACAAGAACACATTACTGCACATATGGTATAGTGGCAAGAACACATTACCGTACATATAGTATAGTGACAAGAACACATTACCGCACATATAGTATAGTGACAAGAACACATTACCATGCATATGGTATAGTGACAAGAACACATTACCGTACATATAGTATAGTGACAAGAACACATTACCGCACATATAGTATAGTGACAAGAACACATTACCGCACATATAGTATAGTGACAAGAACACATTACCGCACTGTACATATAGTATAGCGACAAGAACACATTACCGCGCATATAGTATAGTGACAAGAACACATTACCGCGCATATTGTATAGTGACAAGAACACATTACCACACATATAGTATAGTGACAAGAACACATTACCACACATATAGTATAGTGACAAGAACACATATGGTATAGTGACAAGAACACATTACTGCACATATAGTATAGTGACAAGAACACATTACCGCACATATAGTATAGTGACAAGAACACATTACCACACATATAGTATAGTGACAAGAACACATTACCGCACATATAGTATAGTGACAAGAACACATTACCGCACATATAGTATAGTGACAAGAACACATTACCACACCGTACATATAGTATAGCGACAAGAACACATTACCGCGCATATAGTATAGTGACAAGAACACATTACCGCGCATATAGTATAGTGACAAGAACACATTACCACACATATAGTATAGTGACAAGAACACATTACCGCACATATAGTATAGTGACAAGAACACATATGGTATAGTGACAAGAACACATTACCGCACATATAGTATAGTGACAAGAACACATTACCGCACATATAGTATAGTGGCAAGAACACATTACCGCACATATAGTATAGTGACAAGAACACATTACCGCACATATAGTATAGTGACAAGAACACATTACCGCACATATAGTATAGTGACAAGAACACATTACCGCACATATAGTATAGTGACAAGAACACATTACCACACATATAGTATAGTGACAAGAACACATTACCGCACATATAGTATAGTGACAAGAACACATTACCGCACATATAGTATAGTGCTATATTTCACATATAGTATAGTGCTCTATTTCACATTGATATTACAATCAGATTCCACTTGATATATAAATACACTGACACTATAAAAAACTGTGCACTTTTATATTGAGCGTTATTTTTCACTACCATGGATGAAGACAATAATCCTTCACACATTGCACTAATGTACGCGCACTTTGATACCAGACTTGCCTATAATTGTTCTAAAAGGATATAAAGTTTACCTTTAAGGCAAATGCACCGTTTCTTTTTACTGTCAGTATAATTTATTTATTAAAAAGGATTGTACAAATTTATGTTCGATCGATTTAGAAGCAAGTGTTTACCATATTAACTGACTGACTATTAAATTTATTTAAAGTCGCCACCGCCATTAAATGCATTTGGTCGACTGAAAAACTACATTAGCTTAATCGCACTGGAGACCTCATTCCAGATGGAATCCATTGCCACGAGAAGATGTATATACATGTAATGTCTTGCCAATAGACAACACGACCGTGGTTCTGACGAGGCTCGAACCCACAACCTCTCGGCTGCAAGGCAGATACCATATCCATTACAACACAGAGGTTATTCAATATAGCTTAAATCAAGGTGAAATGCTAAATCATGCTGGCTCCATGTTGACGAACTGAAATGTATGTCAAAAATGTAAATATCCATGGTTATCTATCAACTGTGACGTAATCGATCATTCCTGGCATATACAATGTGTATAATGAATTGGATTTATGTAAACTATGATTAAGAAGACTTTATGAATAATGCCAATTATTAATTGGTCAATTATCTTTCTTGTCACATCGAAACGTTTATTATAATAACATGTTAAAATGAAATTGTTGCCAACCATTCCATGGAAATCCTTAAAGCCTTAGTCACAACTGCTCGTACGTGCTGGTACGGGGAGTGTACGGTTGAAAATATCAGCACATTTTAAAAAATTGCAAGGAGCACGTACGTGTTCCGTACTTATTTTCAAGGTCGCAGGCAGCTCGCAAAGTCCGCAGACAAGTTTTGGTCTGACCAAAACTTTTCTGCGTCTAGTCCGCGATCGACAGCCCGTGAACAGCACGCAGGAAACACATACTACCTCCGCAAGGGGAGAGCACGACAGGCGTGGGTTGGTGGCACGGCTCAAACCTTCCCGGTTGGGAAAAAAGCACGCGAACTACGTAGGCAGGACGCACGAAGCACGCACGTGTGACTCACACACCCCGTGCATGCCTCTTGCGTGACACGTGCGGTACGCACGGATGTCCAATCGCAGGGGAAAACGTTAAAATTGACTTAGTTGTTCAAATGAGTTCTCTCGTTAAATAAAGTCTTTATTATTAGTATTATTATTTAACTTTATTTATTTAACAACGATTGCGAAACAAGCTTCAACAACTTATATTGATCACTCTCGTTGGCGCGGATGCAAGCGTATATGTGGTCATTCGTGTGGTAGGAAACCGGAGTATCCGGAGAAAACCCACCTGTCCGATCTGGAGACCACCTTACCATCTCATATACTTCCCGGTCCGAGGATCGAACGCGGGTTACATTGGTGAGAAGCGAGCGCGCTAACCACTGTGCTAATCGGACAGCCTTACAGAAAGGAGTAATACATTTTTAGTATGCTTTCCGATGAAATATAGAAACTTATCAGTGAAATAAAATGTGTTATTTCACAGGTTGAATGCAGTGTAATAATATGTGTTATTCCTCACTGCTTTGCACGTGTGGTATATGTACGTAGCATCTGCATGTTGAAATGTTGTCAACGCGAATATTTTCAGCCTCGATGACGTAATTTATGGCGTCTTTTATGGCTCCATTTATGATCGTACGCACATGGAAGTTCTAGCGCCATTTCGTGCACGGTTGCATCGTTTTCTATCATAAAAACATCAGCCTAAAATATGCTTTCAGATGGGACTTTAAACCGAAGTCTCGTGTCAGTGCTGTACACCGTGCACGTAAAAGAACCAGAGGAGACTCTGGAATGGGTCTCGGTCTGTATCATTGCACTATCATCCAAAAATCTAAATTGTATAATCTCCCCAGGAGACGTCGCTCATATGGGCAACCGGTAGCTACGATAAATAAACGCAAAACGCACATATTAATAATATATTCAGATTTTCCATTTCATATACGTTTATATCATAATTTGCGCTGCTGACGGTTAATTGCATGTGTTCCGTATTACACTATTGTAATAACTATGCAAATGAGCACAGTATGTATTCATAAGTAAGCACGTAAGCAGCCAACATGGCGTCGCATTTCTGGTGTTACTGAAAATAATCATCGAGCTATAAATAAACACTATAAATCCTGCAAGGTGGGCTATTAGCACTACACATCCTGCCTGCCCTATCGCTGAATTCTTACTTATTGTGACGTCATAGTCGCGCGTGCTCAATTCATGCAATTGACATTTAGAACGCATACTGTTGTTTAGAATACACTTATAATGTTACTGCTTTATAATAGTTTCATGAATTAAAAAGCTGATTATCACATAAGCAAAGTAACTATTACAAGTAAAATTACAATTAAAATGTGAACTACGTTTTGTTGCGTTTACTATTCATGTATAAGCGACCGCATAACGCACTGCATCGATAGTAACTGAAGCACATGTACATGAAACATTTGCAATTCAGTGAAGTTACAGCTTTTTTGAAGAGTATTTTATAAATATGATCTTATAGTCGTGTTATTGCATTTATTTAGCTCGTTTTTATCGGATTTAGAAGACTCGTTCAAATAGTTCAATAACAAACAACCACTCATTTAATATCCTATATTTATTGCACGAGTTCACAATTAATGTTATTAATCGAGCATCTTGCGAGGTTAATAACATGTTATCCTGGACGAGTCAATATCACAGGTCAATATGAAATGAATACCCGTCATAAATGTTCTTTATAACACAAACAACGCCATTTTAAACTATTTAAATGACCTAACAACATACACACTAGTATATATACATATAAAGTAGTTCAGCTTTTATACAGAGCTCCTAAAGTCATGAGTGAATGTAGGAACTTAATATCTTTATACTGACACCATTAAACAAATGTGCACGTACATATATTAAGCATTACTTTTTCATTGCAAATTTTAGAATTATGGATTTTACTATCATGAGTGAGTGAAGAAAATATAGTAATGCACTAATTTACCCAATATTTCGCACATTTTGATACCAAATTTGCCTGTATTGTTTTCTAAAACAAAGCAAATGCAGAGTTTCTTTTTTGATGTCAGTATATGTTATCAGTTCTTAAAACAATCAAGAAAATATCAACTCACCTCAGGATTTCAAATTATTCAGAGCACCATACAAGTAGTGCGTCGGGATACACGTCTACTTATACTCCTGTGTTATTTTCTTCAGGAAAACGATAGAAACGACTTCGTCAAAATCTCTCGGTGACAAAATTCACAATGACACAGATGCATCAAATTCGTAAGTAAATATATGACTGCTATATGCATAACATTTTCTATAATGTAACGTATGTCATTTTGTCAAGTATGTTACATGCATAGCATATTGTACAATATAATGTATGTCATATTGTCAATTATGTTCATATACATATTCTATGACGTAACGCATGCCATATTGTCAAGTATGTTACATGTACTACGTATTCTATGGCACAAGGAATGTCATATTGTTAAGTATGCTACATACATAGCATATTCTATGACGTAGCGAATGTCATATTGTCATGTATGCCATGTATGTTTCACGCATGGCATATACTATCATGTAACGTATGTGACATTGCCAAGTATGTTACATGCACGACATATTCTATGATTTAGCGAATGTCATATTGTCATGTATGCCATGTATGTTTCACGCATGGCATATACTATCATGTAACGTATGTGACATTGCCAAGTATGTTACATGCACGACATATTCTATGATTTAGCGAATGTCATATTGTCATGTATGCCATGTATGTTTCACGCATGGCATATACTATCATGTAACGTATGTGACATTGCCAAGTATGTTACATGCACGACATATTCTATGATTTAGCGAATGTCATATTGTCATGTATGCCATGTATGTTTCACGCATGGCATATACTATCATGTAACGTATGTGACATTGCCAAGTATGTTACATGCACGACATATTCTATGATTTAGCGAATGTCATATTGTCATGTATGTTGCATACGTAACCTATTCTATAATGCAACGTATGTCATATTGTCAAGTATGTTACATATATCATATGCTGTATCTTCGGATAAGTATACTTTTGCAAGAAAAATAATAACTATATAAATACATAGTTTTAAACATTTTGGAATATTCAGTTTGTGTTTTGTGATAAAGATGAGATATATCTTTGATGGAATCATTCGTATTTCGTGTTCATGTAATAATAATCATATAATGTAGGTGTGCGTTTTCTATGTCCTCTAGTATATAATGTAGGTGTGCGTTTTCTATGTCCTCTAGTATAATATGTAGGTGTGCGTTTTCTATGTCCTCTAGTATATAATGTAGGTGTGCGTTTTCTATGTCCTCTAGTATATAATGTAGGTGTGCGTTTTCTATGTCCTCTAGTATATAAAGTTGATGTGCGTTTTCTATGTCCTCTAGTATACAATGCAGGTGTGCGTTTTCTATGTCCTCTAGTATATAATGTAGGTGTGCGTTTTCTATGTCATCTAGTATATAATGTAGGTGTGCGTTTTCTATGTCCTCTAGTATATAATGTAGGTGTGCGTTTTCTATGTCCTCTAGTATATAATGTAGGTGTGCGTTTTCTATGTCCTCTAGTATATAATGTAGGTGTGCGTTTTCTATGTCCTCTAGTATATAATGTAGGTGTGCGTTTTCTATGTCCTTTAGTATATAATGTAGGTGTGCGTTTTCTATGTCCTCTAGTATATAATGTAGGTGTGCGTTTTCTATGTCCTCTAGTATATAATGTATGTGTGCGTTTTCTATGTCCTCTAGTATATAATGTAGGTGTGCGTTTTCTATGTCCTCTAGTATATAATGTAGGTGTGCGTTTTCTATGTCCTCTAGTATAATGTAGGTGTGCGTTTTCTATGTCCTCTAGTATATAATGTAGGTGTGCGTTTTCTATGTCCTCTAATATACAATGTAGGTATGCATTTTCTATGTCCTCTAGTATATAATGTAGGTGTGCGTTTTCTATGTCCTCTAGTATATAATGTAGGTGTGCGTTTTCTATGTCCTCTAGTATATAAAGTAGGTGTGCGTTTTCTATGTCCTCTAGTATATAATGTAGGTGTGCGTTTTCTATGTCCTCTAGTATATAATGTAGGTGTGCGTTTTCTATGTCCTCTAGTATATAATGTAGGTGTGCGTTTTCTATGTCCTCTAGTATATAATGTAGGTGTGCGTTTTCTATGTCCTCTAGTATATAATGTAGGTGTGCGTTTTCTATGTCCTCTAGTATATAATGTAGGTGTGCGTTTTCTATGTCCTCTAGTATATAATGTAGGTGTGCGTTTTCTATGTCCTCTAGTATATAATGTAGGTGTGCGTTTTCTATGTCCTCTAGTATATAATGTATGTGTGCGTTTTCTATGTCCTCTAGTATATAATGTAGGTGTGCGTTTTCTATGTCCTCTAGTATATAAGGTAGGTGTGCGTTTTCTATGCCCTCTAGTATATAATGTAGGTGTGCGTTTTCTATGTCCTCTAGTATATAATGTAGGTGTGCGTTTTCTATGTCCTCTAGTATATAATGTAGGTGTGCGTTTTCTATGTCCTCTAGTATATAATGTAGGTGTGCGTTTTCTATGTCCTCTAGTATATAATGTAGGCGTGCGTTTTCTATGTCCTCTAGTATATAATGTAGGTGTGCGTTTTCTATGTCCTCTAGTATATAATGTAGGTGTGCGTTTTCTATGTCCTCTAGTATATAATGTAGGTGTGCGTTTTCTATGTCCTCT
>CM026402.1:64403852-64418074 GCA_014843695.1 Archivesica marissinica
GTTTTCTATGTCCTCTAGTATATAATGTAGGTGTGCGTTTTCTATGTCCTCTAGTATATAATGTAGGTGTGCGTTTTCTATGTCCTCTAGTATATAATGTAGGTGTGCGTTTTCTATGTCCTCTAGTATATAATGTAGGTGTGCGTTTTCTATGTCCTCTAGTATATAATGTAGGTGTGCGTTTTCTATGTCCTCTAGTATATAATGTAGGTGTGCGTTTTCTATGTCCTCTAGTATATAATGTAGGTGTGCGTTTTCTATGTCCTCTAGTATATAAGGTAGGTGTGCGTTTTCTATGTCCTCTAGTATATAATGTAGGTGTGCGTTTTCTATGTCCTCTAGTATATTAATGTAGGTGTGCGTTTTCTATGTCCTCTAGTATATAATGTAGGTGTGCGTTTTCTATGTCCTCTAGTATATATTGTATGTGTGCGTTTTCTATGTCCTCTAGTATATAATGTAGGTGTGCGTTTTCTATGTCCTCTAGTATATAATAGGTGTGCGTTTTCTATGTCCTCTAGTATATAATGTAGGTGTGCGTTTTCTATGTCCTCTAGTATATAATGTAGGTGTGCGTTTTCTATGTCCTCTAGTATATAATGTAGGTGTGCGTTTTCTATGTCCTCTAGTATATAATGTAGGTGTGCGTTTTCTATGTCCTCTAGTATATAATGTAGGTGTGCGTTTTCTATGTCCTCTAGTATATAATGTAGGTGTGCGTTTTCTATGTCCTCTAGTATATAATGTAGGTGTGCGTTT
The DNA here is from genome assembly GCA_014843695.1 of Archivesica marissinica. Lineage (NCBI taxonomy): Eukaryota > Metazoa > Mollusca > Bivalvia > Venerida > Vesicomyidae > Archivesica > Archivesica marissinica. Next base: position 64,404,612 of record CM026402.1, read on the forward strand.
TCTATGTCCTCTAGTATATAATGTAGGTGTACGTTTTCTATGTCCTCTAGTATATAATGTAGGTGTGCGTTTTCTATGTCCTCTAGTATATAATGTAGGTGTGCGTTTTCTATGTCCTCTAGTATATAATGTAGGTGTGCGTTTTCTATGTCCTCTAGTATATAAGGTAGGTCTGCGTTTTCTATGTCCTCTAGTATATAATGTAGGTGTGCGTTTTCTATGTCCTCTAGTATATAATGTAGGTGTGCGTTTTCTATGTCTTTAGTATATAATGTAGGTGTGCGTTTTCTATGTCCTCTAGTATATAATGTAGGTGTGCGTTTTCTATGTCCTCTAGTGTATAATGTAGGTGTGCGTTTTCTATGTCCTCTAGTATATAATGTAGGCGTGCGTTTTCTATGTCCTCTAGTATATAAGGTAGGTGTGCGTTTTCTATGCCCTCTAGTATATAATGTAGGTGTGCGTTTTCTATGTCCTCTAGTATATAATGTAGGTGTGCGTTTTCTATGTCCTCTAGTATATAATGTAGGTGTGCGTTTTCTATGTCCTCTAGTATATATTGTATGTGTGCGTTTTCTATGTCCTCTAGTATATAATGTAGGTGTGCGTTTTCTATGTCCTCTAGTATATAAGGTAGGTGTGCGTTTTCTATGCCCTCTAGTATATAATGTAGGTGTGCGTTTTCTATGTCCTCTAGTATATAATGTAGGTGTGCGTGTTCTATGTCCTCTAGTATATAATGTAGGTATGCGTGTTCCATGTCCTGTAGTATATAATGTAGGTGTGCGCTTTCTATGTCCTCTAGTATAATGTAGGTGTGCGTTTGCTATGTCCTCTAGTATATAATGTAGGTGTGCGTTTGCTATGTCATCTAGTATATAATGTAGGTATGCGTTTTCTATGTCCTCTAGTATATAATGTAGGTGTGCGTTTTCTATGTCCTCTGGTATATAATGTAGGTGTGCCATATCTATGTCCTCTAGTATATAATGTAGATGTGCGTTTTCTATGTCCTCTAGTATATAATGTAGGTGTGCGTTTTCTATGTCCTCTAGTATAATATGTAGGTGTGCGTTTTCTATGTCCTCTAGTTTATAATGTATGTGTGCGTTTTCTATGTCCTCTAATATAATATGTAGGTGTGCGTTTTCTTTGTCCTCTAGTATATAATGTAGGTGTGCGTTTTCTATGTCCTCTAGTATATAATGTAGGTGTGCATTTTCTATGTCCTCTAGTATATAATGTAGCGACACGTCATTTTGTCAAATGTTATATAGATATCAACTGCTATAATGCAACGTGTGCATAACTATTCACCTGGTTACCAATGCCAAGACCGCCTCCGTGGTCGAGTTGTTAAGATCGCTGCCTTGTATACCACCGTAACCTATCATCTCAGATGGTCACCGGTTCAAGCCCCGATCATACCGTGTTTCTTTATGTGAAAAAGTTGGCAGGCTCTTACGGAGGTTGATACTGGGTAACCGCTGAAACCTGCCCAGGAAATGTGTTGTTAGGTAAACTGCCCGTCGTTCAAATGGGCAACCGGTAACGGCGTTAAATAAACATAAGTGAAACAATAAAATCTTTCCGTAAACACGAGTTATCTTAATTGTAATAAGAGGCTATTTGTTTGTTTCAATGTATGGTCGAATTACATTTCACCGACTATTTTAGACACATTTTTTCAGATTGATTACGAAACGTTAGTTTAATCGATCTTGAGACATTATTCCTGACGGAAGCCATCGCCAAATGAAATTTGTGGAAGTCGTGATAGCGCAGTGGATGCGCGTTCGCTTCAGGTGCGAAAGATCCGGAGTTCGAGCCCCGCTGGAGCCGTTACGATTGTGTCCTTAGGCAAGGCATTTAAATTCCACGTTGCCTCTTCTTTCTCCCTCGTGGCGATGGATTCCATCAGGAATGAGGTCTCGAGAGTGATTAATATAAGTTGAAAGAACTTGTTTCGCAATCGAGCTAAAATAAATGTGTATAAACTAATGAAATGACACACGTACGCTAGACAGCGTAAATGGGTGTTTATTTTACGTTTATTTATCGTTGCTACTGGTTGCCCATATGAACGACGCCTCCTGACGAGATTAGTCATTTTAGATATTTGAAGGATAGTGCAATGATACATACAGAGACCCATTCCAGAGTATCCTCTGGTTCTTGTACGTGCACGGTGTAAAGCACCGACACGAGACCTCGGTTTAAAGTCCCATCTGAAAGACTGTTAATTTTATTAGGGTCAGACGGGGAATCGAACCTGCGATCCCTGGATTACCAGTCCAGCGTGTTACCACTGGACTACATATCCGTACGTACATGTTATATTAAAGCAGGTGACCTTATTAAAGCAGGGCTTTTGTACTGTACCACCTTGCAGCAGTATATGAATTACATTAATGATAAAGTAGTAATATGGTTCTGCCATTTTATATTTCAGAAATTTGCTGGATATGGACAAAGGTATTTACATGTTCTTCATGTTCTATTGTCTTTCATTACACTAAGTGGCTGTTCGATTAGCGCAGTGGTTAGCCCGCTCTCACCAATGTAACCCGGGTTCAATCCTCGGACCGGGAAGTATGTAAGATGGTACGGCGGTCACCGGGTACTCGGTTTCCTCCGACATGAAATACCACATTTACACTTTCATCCGTGCCAACGAAGGTGATTAATATAAGTTGTTGAAACTTGTTTCGCAATCGTTGAAAATAAATAAAGTTTAAGTTTAATAATAATGAGTGTGTGATAGAATAATAGATCACCGAATGGGCATTGAAAACATTATTATCACATTATTATCACCAGTGGCGCTAGAAGTTAAACAGTGTTATAACTGCATCGAGGCCTATTTTAAAATCGTAGTTTGTCTTAACATAAACGTTATGTACCAATTCAAATATAAATATGCATACATTAAAGATTAATTTACAAATAATAAGGATTATTCTCTCAACCAATCGAAATCCTTCTAGATGTTATTATACGTGTGTACATATAAGAAAATATGTGCTGAATACAAGCAAAGTTATGTGATAAAAGAAAAGATATGATGATATGTGGCTGTATGTAACTGAATACACGCACTTTATGTGATACAACGTTTTATTAAAATGTCTTCTCATTTGTTTCTGTTTCTATTCAGTGAGAGATTCGTTGAGGGGTTATACCAATCCCGCTTACACGAGTTCATACAGCGATTTTCTAGAGACCTGGAGCCCGTATAGAGCATTCGATCAAGTAGCGCTTATTTCCATGCCCAATAAGCCGGTAAGTTATATGGTGCATCCAGTCCATATAGGGCATCGAATAAGGTGCGCTCATTTGATATTACGCTTTTGGTGACGTGTCCACATAGGGTATCTAACCAGGTGGTGCTCATACCACGGCAAGTTTTGAAGACGTGATGTCCATATACTGCCAACCTATGTGTAAGTGGTCACCTCTATTTAGCAGCCAACATGTATTAAGCAGCCATTTTCCAGATTCACAATATGCTGTTTTATTATGCAATTGATCACTATTAAGCAACCGCCTGTGATAAGCACAATGTTTTGTGATTCCCTTGTCTGGCTGCTTAATGCAGGGTTGACTTAGAGTAACTAACCAAGTGGCACTCGATCCGAGTACCAGAACCCGGACAGTTTTAGAGAGGTGATGTCCATATCTAGTGTCTAACCAAGTGGCTCTCACTCCATGGTACCCGAACCCGGACAGTTTTAGAGAGGTGATGTCCATATCTAGTGTCTAACCAAGTGGCTCTCACTCCATGGTACCCGAACCCGGACAGTTTTAGAGACGTGATGTCCATATCTAGTGTCTAACCAAGTGGCTCTCACTCCATGGTACCCGAACCCGGACAGTTTTAGAGACGTGATGTCCATATCTAGTATCTAACCAAGTGGCTATCATGCCATGGTACCCGACCGAACCCGGACAGTTGTAGAGACGTGATGTCCATATCTAGTGTCTAACCAAGTGGCCCTCATGCCATGGTACTCGACCGAACCAGGGCAGTTGTAGAGACGTGGTGTCCATATCTAGTATCTAACCAAGTGGCCCTCATGCTATGGTACCCGAACTCGGGCAGTTGTAGAGACGTGGTGTCCATGTCTAGTATCTAACCAAATGACTCTCATGCCATGGTACTCGAACGAACCCGGGCAGTTTTAGAGACGTGGTGTCCATATCTATCTAACCAAGTGGCCCTCATGCCATGGTACCCGACCGAACCCGGGCAGTTGTAGAGACGTGATGTCCATATCTATCTAACCAAGTGGCCCTCATGCCATGGTACCCGACCGAACCCGGGCAGTTGTAGAGACGTGATGTCCATATCTATCTAACCAAGTGACTCTCATGCTATGGTACCCGAACCTGGGCGGTTGTAGAGACGTGGTGTCCATGTCTAGTATCTAACCAAATGACTCTCATGCCATGGTACTCGAACGAACCCGGGCAGTTTTAGAGACGTGGTGTCCATATCTATCTAACCAAGTGGCCCTCATGCCATGGTACCCGACCGAACCCGGGCAGTTGTAGAGACGTGTGTCCATATCTATCTAACCAAGTGGCCCTCATGCCATGGTACCCGACCGAACCCGGGCAGTTGTAGAGACGTGATGTCCATATCTATCTAACCAAGTGCCTCATGCATGGTACCCGAACGGGCGTTGTAGAGACGTGTGTCCATATCTATCTAACCAAGTGACTCTCATGCTATGGTACCCGACCGAACTCGGGCAGTTGTAGAGACGTGGTGTCCATATCTATCTAACCAAGTGACTCTCATGCTATGGTACCCGAACCTGGGCGGTTGTAGAGACGTGATGTCCATATCTAGTATCTAACCAAGTGGCCTTCGTGCCATGGTACCCGAGCGAACCCGGGCAGTTGTAGAGACGTGATGTCCATATCTAGTATCTAACCAAGTGGCTCTCATGCCATGGTACCCGAACCCGGTTAGTTTTGCAGGAGTGATGTCCATATAGTGCATCTAGCCAAGTGCCCCTCATTCCATGTTACCCGAACCCGGTTAGTTTTGCATAGCCCCATATCAGCAGCTTCGTAACGTTATTCAGACAAGTGGTTTAGCTCCACCATCCGAATAGCAAACAGCATAGAGCATGATCAGACGGCACATACTGTTCTATGCTGTCTAATCTGGCTCAATGCTGTTTGCAAAAGCGACTTTAGTTAGCTTAAACTTATTCATTTTACACCGATTAACTCTCGCTAAAGACGTTAGTTGTGATTAGCAGGTTTAGGGTTAAAGGACATGGGACCATTATAAGCTACACAATCAAGTGTTCATTATAAACAGACGGATATGTAGTCCAGTGGTAACACGCTGGACTGGTAATCCAGGGATCGCAGGGTCGATCCCCCGTCTGGCCCTAATAAAATTAACAGTCTTTCAGATGGGACGTTAAACCGAGGTCTCCTGTCGGTGCTTTACACCGTGCACGTACAAGAACAAGAGGAGACTCTGGAATGGGTCTCTGTCTGCATCATGCACTATCCTCCAAAATCTAAAATAACTAATCTCTTCAGGAGGCGTTGCTCATATGGGCAACCGGTAGCGACGATAAATAAACGTAAAAACACACGTTCATTATAAACTGAATATATCTGTGAATCCCTAAAGAAGTGGAGCCGGAACACAGACAATCAAATCAAGTTGCTCTCATTGCATGCCCCCCCCCCCCCACCAATCTGCAAGTAAGTTAACAGATACATATATTGGTGTTGAGTTCGTGTAACGCAACAAATCAAGTTATAACTCATTTCAATTCACCGTCAATAGGCACATGGTAGGTGTCTGAGTTGTGTGGCACTCGTATACATCCCCACCTACTGGTAACTGCATCAAGCGAAAGATCAAACGATACTAGTTGACGCTCCCAATACACTGGTAGCTGCATGGTGTAAAACAACAAATACATTGCCTATTAAATACATAGTAAAAAGTAAAAACATACAGTTTACATTTATATTTCCAATCTTTCATTTCGTCTGATGCCACACCCACTGTGAAGAGGTATTCAGATCAAACTGTAAAAGAATAAAACTCTTCCAATTATAATGTTTTCCACAACCAGTGCTCACCTGTGAATAACGTCACTGTGCTTACACACTGTATTCCTCCGTTAAATAATACAGTATACCAACCTTCAGTTTGCAATGGCTTGAATTCTTATACCACATCTTTTCTACACATCATAAAATTATAGTCTGAAGTCTTCTCAAGTCACATAATTTCTCAAAAAACACAAAAACTATACACTGCCTGTCATGAAAATGCATTTTTACCAAAAGGAAAAATGAACTATTTTAGTTATTGGGACTACATTCATACATACCGCGGATGCACTTCTGCCTATTTACGTATATACAACGGTTATAGCACCGTGAACGCATGAGTTTCTGTAAATGAACAGACGGATATGTAGTCCAGTGGTAACAAGCTGGACTGGTAATCCAGGGATCGCAGGTTCGATCCTCCGTCTGACCCTAATAAAATTAACAGTCTTTCAGATGGGACGTTAAACCGAGGTCTCGTGTCGGTGCTTTACACCGTGCACGTAAAAGAACAAGAGGAGACTCTGGAATGGGTCTCTGTCTGCATCATGCACTATCCTCCAACATTTAAAATAACTAATATCTTCAGGAGGCGTCGCTCATATGGGCAACGGGTAGCGACGATAAATAAACGTAAAAACGCGCTCTGTAAATGATTCTGGTCTAGTCATTTGTTATATATATTTTATCAGGAAGCCGCAGTTACGAGGCTGGGCAACAGATCTGACAAACGCCCTGCAACTTCGAGGGTTGCCGCGTACAAACGACCAGCTGCAAACCTTGACCTTACCAACTCCAAGAGTACTGGAAACATGGAGGAGACGACAACATACACAAACAAACCGCCAAAACCCATAGTGATACGTACCAAAGAGGACTTAAGAAATGGTAGACTCGACTCAGCCAGATCAAACAACATTTTAAATAATGAAATCCAAGCGAATAGGAAATTCTCCATGGCTGGACTAAACGGAAATGTTGTTTTAACTGGTAGTTCAACCGCTCTTTCAAAAGTGGCACCTAAAAGTAAACCGGATAAGACAGATTCACTAGAAATGAAACCGGTGAGACGAAACCGAAGTAATTCTATACGAAAACACAGAGAACCCGAAAAGAACATCAGAAATAGAGACGAAATTGATGTTATTCAAAATGTTAAGCCAGAAGAAATGACAGATAATTTGATTAAAAGTTTACGCGATGAGATTAAGAATAAAAAAGTTGAAACGGAAGAAGATATCAACAAGAAACCTATTAAGAGAAGAAACAGAAAACATATATCTAAACCAATGACTGATATAATGTAAATAGGTCAAGTCAAGGTCAAATCTTTATTTCCTCCTCAATGTGAGATAGACATAAGTCAAGGTCAATATAGAGATAGACATAGAATCAAACAAACATTACGTACACTGAATGTCTTACATAGAATATATTTACATAAATTCTATTATATCATATATACATACATGTATTAGGAATGAACGAGAGTAGCTTTGTTCGTGCTGACCCAGCATGCATCAACTACGAAATGCTTTACAGTTAGGCACTAATGGCATTACATAAATATAAATTCATTATAGCCGTCCGTACTGCATGGGTGGTGGGTTGTTTTCTCTGCAACACAGACTCGTGAATGCATGAACATATATGAGCGTGTATGTTCATTTTTATTCTACATAAGTAACGTATCGTCCTGACAAACCCGAGACTAGTCTGGGTTCCAGTCAATTTATCGCTAATTTACTGTTGGTAAAATGACGTTGATATTATCAGAAACTCAATATGGCCCCATTAATATAATAAAATTCGAGGGCCCTAAGGAGGATTAGTTCAAAACTAATTAGGTCACCCTCTATAAATAAAGAAATCTATCTCTATCTAATGGTCTCGGTGTTAAACATATAATTTTGACTCGACCTCACTGGGTGAAATTTTCAAAAATGTTTTTTCCCAGAATTCTATTTTTCAGTCATTTCCTTAAGCGATTTTTAACATTATCAAACATAATCTAAACGGAATTACCTTATAATTCCGTTTAGATTATTTGTTCTAAAAATGAATTTTAAACTTGCATGTAGAGCGCGAACTTTGCCGTATTAACTTTCGTCAAACGTAACGTCACGTCAAGCGTAACGTCATTTATCAAATCCATTGTCAATATATCTCCCACACGACCGTCGTCCATATGGTTCGCAGGAGGCGAGGTTAACTAAGCTTAAACATCATCATCATCTCCCACGACCACGGATTTACACATTCAGTTAACAGCGTGATTGTGTTGCGTAAATTTAGACGTCATTTCTCGACGTAACGTCATCCACCCAGTGGGTCCTATTTGGTAAATCGCGTCACATGTATATGACTGACAAAGCAAAATATATTAAAGCCTGTTCCCATGGTAACTCGAGACGTCTTCTAATATGTTCTCTATCACTGTTTCCTGTGCCTTTGCCAGATTCAAAGAACTGAATCTGATATACGACTTTAACCCAATAAATCGTTTTATTACCTGTTTTTCTTCTTTTTTTGATACGTTTATAGTTTATACAAATTTATTTTAGATTGATTGCGAAACATGTTTTACAGCATTAGATTATTCGCTCTCGAGACCTTATTCCCGCTGTAGTCCATCACCATGAGGAAGAGATGAGGCAATGTTGAATGTAAGTGCATTACCTAAGCGCACTCATGTGACTGCTACAACCTCGCCCCCCTCCTCCCGGTCTCTCACACAAGAACGCTCTCATCAGCGCCATCACGATTTTTACGTGCATTTATATATTGTCGCCCTTATTTTTAGTTACGCCACGACTTACATTCCATTTATCATTTGTTCATTTGTAAGACAAATTACCCAGTATGTTATCGGCTAAATGATTGTTTATTTATTGTCTCCACCTTTTTAGCGGGACTACGCCTCCATAAGTACATGTACATTAGGCAGGCCGTTGTCTAATGTTGGTAAAACTTGTGGTCCAAACCGTTTGTATTTTCATGTTATGCACACGCAATGTGAAGTATCACAGATGGATCTGTAGTCCAGTGGTTAACACGCTGGACTGGTAATCCAGGGATCGCAAGGTTCGATCCCCCGTCTGACCCTAATAAAATTAACAGTCTTTCAGATGGGACGTTAAATCGAGGTCTCGTGTCGGTGATTTACACTGTCACGTAAAAGAACCAGAGGAGAATGGTTCTCTGTCTGTATCATTGCACTATCCTCCAAAAATCTAAAATGACTATTCTCTTCAGGCGGCGTCGCTCATATGGGTAACCGGTGGCGACGATAAATAAAGGTAAGACACACAATAAAGTATCCGGAATATTCAGCGATATTGCTTTAGAATCGCGTATTTCTTCACAAAAACATTAGACGTGTATGACATATTTACTGTTGATTTGATTTGATATGCCAAAAAAAGTATATTAATCATTTATTTTTGGAGGATAGTGCAAGATACAGAAGCCTCTCCTATTCCGGAAGTATCCCTGGTTCTTTACATGCCGGTGTATAGCACAGTTACAAGAGTCCTCGGTTTACAGTCCCACCTGAAAGACCGTTAATATTATTAGGTTCAGATAGGGGGTCCAAACTGCGTGCTAACTTGCTAATTACTAGGCCAGTGACCTTATTACACTCCTTAGATGACGCGATAGACTTTGGACCCTTTTTAGTTGTAATGACCAATATTGTGGCGAAATGTATTATGGGCTGATCTGTAGTCCAGTGGTAACACACTGGACTGGTAATCCAGGGATCGCAGGTTCGATCCCCCGTCTGACCCTAATAAAATTAACAGTCTTTCAGATGGGACGTTAAACCGAGGTCTCGTGTCGGTGCTTTACACCGTGCACGTAAAAGAACCAGAGGAGACTCTGGAATGGGTCTCTCTCTGTATCATTGCACTCTCCTCCAAAACCTAAAATTACTAATCTCTTCAGGAGGCGTCGCTCATATCGGCAACCGGTAGCGACGATAAATAAACGTAAAACACATGCATTATGGGCGAGGTACTAGTATATAAATAGAACACTGATTCGAGTTTAATAAACGGGTGGATATGTAGTCCACGTTCGCCCACTTTCAATTTATGTTGTTCTTGCAAGCAGAACATAATTATCGTAGATATTATCAGTTTGTTTGATTTAAGCATATTTATTCAACAATATATAACATAAAGTTGTATGTACACAATGAATACAAGTGGATTGAAATGAAAGCTAAAAACTTATTGTATGTCTCTCCAAGTATTGTATTTCTCTCGACTTATTGTATTTCTCTCGACTTATTGTATTTCTCTCGACTTATTGTATGTCTCTCCAAGTATTGTATTTCTCTCCAAGTATTGCATTTCTCTCCAAGTATTGCATTTCTCTCCAAGTATTGCATTTCTCTCCAAGTATTGTATTTCTCTCGACTTATTGTATTTCTCTCGACTTATTGCATTTCTCTCGACTTATTGTATGTCTCTCCATGTATTGTATTTCTCTCGACTTATTGTATGTCTCTCCACGTATTGTATTTCTCTCCACTTATTGTATTTCTCTCGACTTATTGTATTTCTCTCCATGTATTGTATTTCTCTCGACTTATTGTATGTCTCTCCACGTATTGTATTTCTCTCCACTTATTGTATTTCTCTCGACTTATTGTATTTCTCTCCATGTATTGTATTTCTCTCGACTTATTGTATGTCTCTCCACGTATTGTATTTCTCTCCACTTATTGTATTTCTCTCGACTTATTGTATTTCTCTCCATGTATTGTATTTCTCTCGACTTATTGTATGTCTCTCCACGTATTGTATTTCTCTCCACTTATTGTATTTCTCTCGACTTATTGTATTTCTCTCCATGTATTGTATTTCTCTCGACTTATTGTATGTCTCTCCACGTATTGTATTTCTCTCCACTTATTGTATTTCTCTCGACTTATTGTATTTCTCTCCATGTATTGTATTTCTCTCCAAGTATTGTATTTCTCCAGTATTGTATTCTCTCCAGTATTGTATTTCTCTCCACTTATTGTATTTCTCTCCACTATTGTATTTCTCTCGACTTATTGTTTCTCTCAGTATTGTATTTCTCTCGACTTATTGTTTCTCTCCACTTATTGTATTTCTCTCCACTATTGTATTTCTCTCGACTTATTGTATTTCTCTCCATGTATTGTATTTCTCTCGACTTATTGTATTCTCTCCATGTATTGTATTTCTCTCGACTTATTATTTCTCCAGTATTGTATTTCTCTCGACTTATTGTATTTCTCTCCACGTATTGTATTTCTCTCGACTTATTGTATGTCTCTCCAAGTATTGTATCTCTCCAAGTATTGTATTTCTCTCAAAGTATTGTATTTCTCTCCACTTATTGCATTTCTCTCCAAGTATTGCATTTCTCTCCAAGTATTGTATTTCTCTCCAAGTATTGTATTTCTCTCCAAGTATTGTATTTCTCTCCAAGTATTGTATTTCTCTCGACTTATTGTATTTCTCTCCAAGTATTTTATTTCTCTCCAAGTATTGTATTTCTCTCGACTTATTGCATTTCTCTCCACTTATTGTATTTCTCTCGACTTATTGTATTTCTCTCCAAGTATTGTATTTCTCTCCAAGTATTGCATTTCTCTCCAAGTATTGTATTTCTCTCGACATATTGCATTTCTCTCCACTTATTGTATTTCTCTCGACTTATTGTATTTCTCTCCAAGTATTGTATTTCTCACCAAGTATTGTATTTCTCTCCAAGTATTGTATCTCTCCAAGTATTGTATTTCTCTCCAAGTATTGTATTTCTCTCGATTTATTGTATGTCTCTCGACTTATTGTATTTCTATCCACGTATTACATTTCTCTCCACGTAATACATTTCTCTCCAAGTATTGCATGTCTCTCCACTTATTGCATTTCTCTCCAAGTATTGTATTTCTCTCCAAGTATTGCATTTCTCTCCAAGTATTGTATTTCTCTCCAAGTATTGTATTTCTCTCCAAGTATTGTATTTCTCTCCACTTATTGCATTTCTCTCCACTTATTGCATTTCTCTCCACTTATTGCATGTCTCTCCACTTATTGCATTTCTCTCCAAGTATTGTATTTCTCTCCAAGTATTGCATTTCTCTCCAAGTATTGTATTTCTCTCCAAGTATTGTATTTCTCTCCAGGTATTACATTTCTCTCCAAGTTTGTATTTCTCTCCAAGTATTGCATTTCTCTCCACTTATTGCATTTCTCTCCAAGTATTGCATTTCTCTCCAAGTATTGTATTTCTCTCCAAGTATTGTATTTCTCTCCAAGTATTGCATTTCTCTCCAAGTATTGCATTTCTCTCCAAGTATTGTATTTCTCTCCAAGTATTGTATTTCTCTCCAAGTATTGTATTTCTCTCCAAGTATTGTATTTCTCTCCAAGTATTGTATTTCTCTCCAAGTATTGCATTTCTCTCCAAGTATTGTATTTCTCTCCAAGTATTGTATTTCTCTCCAAGTATTGTATTTCTCTCCAAGTATTGTATTTCTCTCCAAGTATTGTATTTCTCTCCAAGTATTGCATTTCTCTCCACTTATTGCATTTCTCTCCACTTATTGCATTTCTCTCCACTTATTGCATTTCTCTCCAAGTATTGTATTTCTCTCCACTTATTGCATTTCTCTCCAAGTATTGTATTTCTCTCCAAGTATTGCATTTCTCTCCAAGTATTGTATTTCTCTCCAAGTATTGTATTTCTCTCCAGGTATTACATTTCTCTCCAAGTTTGTATTTCTCTCCAAGTATTGCATTTCTCTCCAAGTATTGTATTTCTCTCCAAGTATTGTATTTCTCTCCAAGTATTGTATGTCTCTCCAAGTATTGCATGTCTCTCCACTTATTGCATTTCTCTCCAAGTATTGTATTTCTCTCCAAGTATTGTATTTCTCTCCAAGTATTGCATTTCTCTCCAAGTATTGTATTTCTCTCCAAGTATTGTATTTCTCTCCAAGTATTGCATTTCTCTCCAAGTATTGTATTTCTCTCCAAGTATTGTATTTCTCTCCAAGTATTGTATTTCTCTCCAAGTATTGTATTTCTCTCCAAGTATTGTATTTCTCTCCAAGTATTGTATTTCTCTCCAAGTATTGCATTTCTCTCCAAGTATTGTATTTCTCTCCAAGTATTGTATTTCTCTCCAAGTATTGTATTTCTCTCCAAGTATTGCATTTCTCTCCAAGTATTGTATTTCTCTCCAAGTATTGTATTTCTCTCCAAGTATTGTATTTCTCTCCAAGTATTGTATTTCTCTCGACTTATTGTATGTCTCTCCAAGTATTGCATTTCTCTCCACTTATTGCATTTCTCTCCAAGTATTGCATTTCTCTCCAAGTTTGTATT
>CM026402.1:64419074-64489074 GCA_014843695.1 Archivesica marissinica
TATTGCATTTCTCTCCAAGTATTGTATTTCTCTCCAAGTATTGTATTTCTCTCCAAGTATTGTATTTCTCTCCAAGTATTGTATTTCTCTCCAAGTATTGTATTTCTCTCCAAGTATTGTATTTCTCTCCACTTATTGTATTTCTCTCCAAGTATTGTATTTCTCTCCACTTATTGTATTTCTCTCCAAGTATTGTATTTCTCTCCAAGTATTGTATTTCTCTCCAAGTATTGTATTTCTCTCCAAGTATTGTATTTCTCTCCAAGTATTGTATTTCTCTCCAAGTATTGTATTTCTCTCCAAGTATTGCATTTCTCTCCACTTATTGTATTTCTCTCCACTTATTGTATTTCTCTCCAAGTATTGTATTTCTCTCCAAGTATTGTATTTCTCTCCAAGTATTGTATTTCTCTCCAAGTATTGTATTTCTCTCCAAGTATTGCATTTCTCTCGACTTATTGTATTTCTCTCCAAGTATTGTATTTCTCTCCAAGTATTGTATTTCTCTCCAAGTATTGCATTTCTCTCCAAGTATTATATTTCTCTCCAAGTATTGCATTTCTCTCGACTTATTGTATTTCTCTCGACTTATTGTATTTCTCTCCAAGTTTGTATTTCTCTCAAGTATTGCATTTCTCTCCAAGTATTGATTTCTCTCCAAGTATTGCATTTCTCTCCAAGTATTGTATTTCTCTCCAAGTATTGTATTTCTCTCCAAGTATTGTATTTCTCTCCAAGTATTGTATTTCTCTCCAAGTATTGCATTTCTCTCCAAGTATTATATTTCTCTCCAAGTATTGCATTTCTCTCGACTTATTGTATTTCTCTCGACTTATTGTATTTCTCTCCAAGTATTGTATTTCTCTCCACGTATTGCATTTCTCTCCAATTATTGATTTCTCTCCATTATTGTATTCTCTCCAAGTATTGTATTTCTCTCCAAGTATTGCATTTCTCTCCAAGTATTTATTTCTCTCCAAGTATTGCATTTCTCTCGACTTATTGTATTTCTCTCGACTTATTGTATTTCTCTCCAAGTATTGTATTTCTCTCCAAGTATTGTATTTCTCTCCAAGTATTGCATTTCTCTCCAAGTATTGTATTTCTCTCATATTGTATTCTCTCGATTATTGTATTTCTCTCCAAGTTTGTATTTCTCTCAAGTATTGTATTCTCTCCAAGTATTACATTTCTCTCCACTTATTGATTTCTCTCATATTGTATTTCTCTCATATTGATTTCTCTCCATATTGATTTCTCTCAGTATTGTATTTCTCTCGACTTATTGTATTTCTCTCCACGTATTACATTTCTCTCCACTTATTGCATTTCTCTCCACTTATTGCATGTCTCTCCACTTATTGTATTTCTCTCCAAGTATTGTATTTCTCTCCAAGTATTGTATTTCTCTCCAATTATTGTATTTCTCTCCAAGTATTGTATTTCTCTCCAAGTATTGTATTTCTCTCCAAGTATTGCATTTCTCTCCAAGTATTGTATTTCTCTCCAAGTATTGTATTTCTCTCCAAGTATTGTATTTCTCTCCAAGTATTGCATTTCTCTCCACTTATTGTATTTCTCTCCAAGTATTGTATTTCTCTCCAAGTATTGTATTTCTCTCCAAGTATTGTATTTCTCTCCAAGTATTGCATTTCTCTCCAATTATTGCATTTCTCTCCAAGTATTGTATTTCTCTCGACTTATTGCATTTCTCTCCACTTATTGCATTTCTCTCGAATTATTGTATTTCTCTCGACTTATTGTATTTCTCTCCAAGTATTGTATTTCTCTCCACTTATTGCATTTCTCTCCACTTATTGTATTTCTCTCCACTTATTGTATTTCTCTCCAAGTATTGTATTTCTCTCCAAGTATTGTATTTCTCTCCAAGTATTGTATTTCTCTCCAAGTATTGTATTTCTCTCCAAGTATTGTATTTCTCTCCAAGTATTACATTTCTCTCCACTTATTGCATTTCTCTCCACTTATTGCATTTCTCTCGACTTATTGTATTTCTCTCCACGTATTACATTTCTCTCCAATGATTGCATTTCTCTCCACTTATTGCATTTCTCTCCAAGTATTGTATTTCTCTCCAAGTATTGTATTTCTCTCCACTTATTGCATTTCTCTCCACTTATTGTATTTCTCTCCACTTATTGCATTTCTCTCCAAGTATTGCATTTCTCTCCAAGTATTGTATTTCTCTCCAAGTATTGCATTTCTCTCCACTTATTGCATTTCTCTCCACTTATTGCATTTCTCTCGACTTATTGTATTTCTCTCCAAGTATTGCATTTCTCTCCACGTATTGTATTTCTCTCCAAGTATTGCATTTCTCTCCAAGTATTGCATTTCTCTCCAAGTATTGTATTTCTCTCGACTTATTGTATTTCTCTCGACTTATTGTATTTCTCTCCAAGTATTGTATTTCTCTCCAAGTATTGTATTTCTCTCCAAGTATTGTATTTCTCTCCAAGTATTGCATTTCTCTCCACTTATTGTATTTCTCTCCACTTATTGTATTTCTCTCCACGTATTGCATTTCTCTCGACTTATTGTATTTCTCTCGACTTATTGTATTTCTCTCCAAGTATTATATTTCTCTCCAAGTATTGTATTTCTCTCTCATTATTGCATTCTCTCCAAGTATTGTATTTCTCTCCAAGTATTGTATTTCTCTCCAAGTATTGTATTTCTCTCCACTTATTGTATTTCTCTCCAAGTATTGTATTTCTCTCCAAGTATTGTATTTCTCTCCAAGTATTGCATTTCTCTCCAATTATTGTATTTCTCTCCAAGTATTGTATTTCTCTCCAAGTATTGTATTGATTTCTCTCCAAGTATTGTATTTCTCTCCAAGTATTGTATTTCTCTCCACTTATTGCATTTCTCTCCACTTATTGTATTTCTCTCCAAGTATTGTATTTCTCTCCAAGTATTGCATTTCTCTCCACTTATTGTATTTCTCTCGACTTATTGTATTTCTCTCCAAGTATTGCATTTCTCTCCAAGTATTGTATTTCTCTCCAAGTATTGCATTTCTCTCCAATTATTGTATTTCTCTCCAAGTATTGCATTTCTCTCCAAGTATTGTATTTCTCTCCAAGTATTGCATGTCTCTCCACTTATTGCATTTCTCTCCAAGTATTGCATTTCTCTCCAAGTTTGTATTTCTCTCCAAGTATTGCATTTCTCTCCAGGTATTACATTTCTCTCCAAGTTGTATTTCTCTCCAAGTATTGCATTTCTCTCCAAGTATTGTATTTCTCTCCAAGTATTGCATTTCTCTCCACTTATTGCATTTCTCTCCAAGTATTGTATTTCTCTCCAAGTATTGTATTTCTCTCCAAGTATTGCATTTCTCTCCAAGTATTGTATTTCTCTCCAAGTATTGTATTTCTCTCCAAGTATTGCATTTCTCTCCAAGTATTATATTTCTCTCCAAGTATTGCATTTCTCTCGACTTATTGTATTTCTCTCGACTTATTGTATTTCTCTCCAAGTATTGTATTTCTCTCCAAGTATTGTATTTCTCTCCAAGTATTGCATTTCTCTCCAAGTATTATATTTCTCTCCAAGTATTGCATTTCTCTCGACTTATTGTATTTCTCTCCAAGTATTGTATTTCTCTCCAAGTATTGTATTTCTCTCCAAGTATTGTATTTCTCTCCAAGTATTGTATTTCTCTCCAAGTATTGTATTTCTCTCCACTTATTGTATTTCTCTCCAAGTATTGCATTTCTCTCCAAGTATTGCATTTCTCTCCAAGTATTGTATTTCTCTCCAAGTATTGTATTTCTCTCCAAGTATTGTATTTCTCTCCAAGTATTGCATTTCTCTCCAAGTATTGTATTTCTCTCCAAGTATTGTATTTCTCTCCAAGTATTGTATTTCTCTCCAAGTATTGTATTTCTCTCCAAGTATTGCATTTCTCTCCAAGTATTGCATTTCTCTCCAAGTATTGTATTTCTCTCCAAGTATTGCATTTCTCTCGACTAATTGTATTTCTCTCCAAGTATTGTAGTTCTCTCCAAGTATTGTATTTCTCTCCAAGTATTGCATTTCTCTCGACTTATTGTATTTCTCTCGACTTATTGTATTTCTCTCCAAGTATTGTATTTCTCTCGACTTATTGTATTTCTCTCCAAGTATTGTATTTCTCTCCAAGTATTGTATTTCTCTCCAAGTATTGTATTTCTCTCCAAGTATTGTATTTCTCTCCAAGTATTGTATTTCTCTCCAAGTATTGTATTTCTCTCCAAGTATTGCATTTCTCTCGACTTATTGTATTTCTCTCGACTTATTGTATTTCTCTCCAAGTATTGTATTTCTCTCCAAGTATTGTATTTCTCTCCAAGTATTATATTTCTCTCCAAGTATTGTATTTCTCTCCAAGTATTGCATTTCTCTCGACTTATTGTATTTCTCTCCAAGTATTGTATTTCTCTCCAAGTATTGTATTTCTCTCCAAGTATTGTATTTCTCTCCAAGTATTGCATTTCTCTCCAAGTATTATATTTCTCTCCAAGTATTGCATTTCTCTCGACTTATTGTATTTCTCTCGACTTATTGTATTTCTCTCCAAGTATTGTATTTCTCTCCAAGTATTGCATTTCTCTCCAAGTATTGTATTTCTCTCCAAGTATTGCATTTCTCTCCAAGTATTGTATTTCTCTCCAAGTATTGTATTTCTCTCCAAGTATTGTATTTCTCTCCAAGTATTGTATTTCTCTCCAAGTATTGCATTTCTCTCCAAGTATTATATTTCTCTCCAAGTATTGCATTTCTCTCGACTTATTGTATTTCTCTCGAATTATTGTATTTCTCTCCAAGTATTGTATTTCTCTCCACTTATTGCATTTCTCTCCACTTATTGTATTTCTCTCCAATTATTGTATTTCTCTCCAAGTATTGTATTTCTCTCCAAGTATTGCATTTCTCTCCAAGTATTGTATTTCTCTCCAAGTATTGTATTTCTCTCCACTTATTGTATTTCTCTCGACTTATTGTATTTCTCTCCAAGTATTGCATTTCTCTCCAAGTATTGTATTTCTCTCCAAGTATTGTATTTCTCTCCAAGTATTGTATTTCTCTCCACTTATTGTATTTCTCTCGATTTATTGTATTTCTCTCCAAGTATTGTATTTCTCTCCAAGTATTGTATTTCTCTCCAAGTATTGCATTTCTCTCCACTTATTGCATTTCTCTCCACTTATTGTATTTCTCTCCACTTATTGCATTTCTCTCCACGTATTGCATTTCTCTCCAAGTATTGTATTTCTCTCGACTTATTGTATTTCTCTCCAAGTATTACATTTCTCTCCACTTATTGCATTTCTCTCCACTTATTGCATGTCTCTCCACTTATTGTATTTCTCTCCAAGTATTGTATTTCTCTCCAAGTATTGTATTTCTCTCCACTTATTGTATTTCTCTCCAAGTATTGTATTTCTCTCCAAGTATTTTATTTCTCTCCAAGTATTGCATTTCTCTCCAAGTATTGTATTTCTCTCCAAGTATTGTATTTCTCTCCAAGTATTGTATTTCTCTCCAAGTATTGCATTTCTCTCCACTTATTTATTTCTCTCCAAGTATTGTATTTCTCTCCAAGTATTGTATTTTTCTCTCCAAGTATTGTATTTCTCTCCAAGTATTGCATTTCTCTCCATATTGATTTCTCTCCATATGTATTTCTCTCCACTTATTGCATTTCTCTCCACTTATTGCATTTCTCTCGACTTATTGTATTTCTCTCATATTGTATTTCTCTCAAGTATTGCATTTCTCTCCAAGTATTGTATTTCTCTCCAAGTATTGTATTTCTCTCCAAGTATTGTATTTCTCTCCAAGTATTGTATTTCTCTCCAAGTATTGCATTTCTCTCCAGTATTGCATTTCTCTCCACTTATTGCATTTCTCTCGACTTATTGTATTTCTCTCCACGTATTACATTTCTCTCCACTGATTGCATTTCTCTCCACTTATTGCATGTCTCTCCACTTATTGCATTTCTCTCCACTTATTGCATTTCTCTCCACTTATTGCATTTCTCTCCACTGATTGCATGTCTCTCCACTGATTGCATTTCTCTCCACTGATTGCATTTCTCTCCACTATTGCATGTCTCTCCACGTATTGCATTTCTTGCACTTATTGCATTTCTCTCCACTTATTGCATTTCTCTCGACTTATTGCATTTCTCTCAACTTGTTGCATTTCTCTCCACTTATTGTATTTCTCTCCAAGTATTGCATTTCTCTCCACTTATTGCATTTCTCTCCAAGTATTGTATTTCTCTCGACTTATTGTATTTCTCTCCACGTATTGTATTTCTCTCCAAGTATTGTATTTCTCTCCAAGTATTGTATTTCTCTCCAAGTATTGCATTTCTCTCCAATTATTGTATTTCTCTCCACTTATTGCATTTCTCTCCAGTATTGTATTTCTCTCCAATTGTATTTCTCTCCACTTATTGCATTTCTCTCCACTTATTGCATTTCTCTCGACTTATTGTATTTCTCTCGACTTATTGTATTTCTCTCCAAGTATTGCATTTCTCTCCACTTATTGCATTTCTCTCAATTGATTTCTCTCCACTTATTGCATTTCTCTCCACTTATTGTATTTCTCTCCAAGTATTGTATTTCTCTCCAAGTATTGTATTTCTCTCCAAGTATTGTATTTCTCTCCAAGTATTGTATTTCTCTCCAAGTATTGTATTTCTCTCCAAGTATTGCATTTCTCTCGACTTATTGTATTTCTCTCCAAGTATTGTATTTCTCTCCAAGTATTGTATTGTATTTCTCTCCAAGTATTGTATTTCTCTCCAAGTATTATATTTCTCTCCAATTATTGCATTTCTCTCCACTTATTGTATTTCTCTCCACTTATTGTATTTCTCTCCACTTATTGCATTTCTCTCGACTTATTGTATTTCTCTCGACTTATTGTATTTCTCTCCAAGTATTGCATTTCTCTCCAAGTATTGCATTTCTCTCCAAGTATTGCATTTCTCTCCACTTATTGTATTTCTCTCCAAGTATTGCATTTCTCTCCAAGTATTGTATTTCTCTCCAAGTATTGCATGTCTCTCCACTTATTGCATTTCTCTCCAAGTATTGCATTTCTCTCCAAGTTTGTATTTCTCTCCAAGTATTGCATTTCTCTACAGGTATTACATTTCTCTCCAAGTTGTATTTCTCTCCAAGTATTGCATTTCTCTCCAAGTATTGTATTTCTCTCCAAGTATTGCATGTCTCTCCACTTATTGCATTTCTCTCCAAGTATTGTATTTCTCTCCAAGTATTGTATTTCTCTCCAAGTATTGCATTTCTCTCCAAGTATTGTAGTTCTCTCCAAGTATTGTATTTCTCTCCAAGTATTGCATTTCTCTCCAAGTATTATATTTCTCTCCAAGTATTGCATTTCTCTCGACTTATTGTATTTCTCTCGACTTATTGTATTTCTCTCCAAGTATTGTATTTCTCTCCAAGTATTGTATTTCTCTCCAAGTATTGCATTTCTCTCCAAGTATTATATTTCTCTCCAAGTATTGCATTTCTCTCGACTTATTGTATTTCTCTCAAAGTATTGTATTTCTCTCCACTTATTGCATTTCTCTCCAAGTATTGTATTTCTCTCCAAGTATTGTATTTCTCTCCAAGTATTGTATTTCTCTCGACTTATTGTATTTCTCTCCAAGTATTGCATTTCTCTCCAAGTATTGTATTTCTCTCCAAGTATTGTATTTCTCTCCAAGTATTGTATTTCTCTCCAAGTATTGTATTTCTCTCCAAGTATTGCATTTCTCTCCAAGTATTGTATTTCTCTCCAAGTATTGTATTTCTCTCCAAGTATTGTATTTCTCTCCAAGTATTGTATTTCTCTCCAAGTATTGCATTTCTCTCCAAGTATTGCATTTCTCTCCAAGTATTATATTTCTCTCCAAGTATTGCATTTCTCTCGACTAATTGTATTTCTCTCCAAGTATTGTAGTTCTCTTCAAGTATTGTATTTCTCTCCAAGTATTGCATTTCTCTCGACTTATTGTATTTCTCTCGACTTATTGTATTTCTCTCCAAGTATTGTATTTCTCTCGACTTATTGTATTTCTCTCCAAGTATTGTATTTCTCTCCAAGTATTGTATTTCTCTCCAAGTATTGTATTTCTCTCCAAGTATTGTATTTCTCTCCAAGTATTATATTTCTCTCCAAGTATTGTATTTCTCTCCAAGTATTGCATTTCTCTCGACTTATTGTATTTCTCTCGACTTATTGTATTTCTCTCCAAGTATTGTATTTCTCTCCAAGTATTGTATTTCTCTCCAAGTATTGTATTTCTCTCCAAGTATTATATTTCTCTCCAAGTATTGCATTTCTCTCGACTTATTGTATTTCTCTCCAAGTATTGTATTTCTCTCCAAGTATTGTATTTCTCTCCAAGTATTGTATTTCTCTCCAAGTATTGCATTTCTCTCCAAGTATTATATTTCTCTCCAAGTATTGCATTTCTCTCGACTTATTGTATTTCTCTCGACTTATTGTATTTCTCTCCAAGTATTGTATTTCTCTCCAAGTATTGCATTTCTCTCCAAGTATTGTATTTCTCTCCAAGTATTGCATTTCTCTCCAAGTATTGTATTTCTCTCCAAGTATTGTATTTCTCTCCAAGTATTGTATTTCTCTCCAAGTATTGTATTTCTCTCCAAGTATTGCATTTCTCTCCAAGTATTATATTTCTCTCCAAGTATTGCATTTCTCTCGACTTATTGTATTTCTCTCGACTTATTGTATTTCTCTCCAAGTATTGTATTTCTCTCCACTTATTGCATTTCTCTCCACTTATTGCATTTCTCTCCACTTATTGCATTTCTCTCCAAGTATTGTATTTCTCTCCAAGTATTGCATTTCTCTCCAAGTATTGTATTTCTCTCCAAGTATTGTATTTCTCTCCACTTATTGTATTTCTCTCGACTTATTGTATTTCTCTCCAAGTATTGCATTTCTCTCCAAGTATTGTATTTCTCTCCAAGTATTGCATTTCTCTCCAAGTATTGTATTTCTCTCCACTTATTGTATTTCTCTCGATTTATTGTATTTCTCTCCAAGTATTGTATTTCTCTCCAAGTATTGTATTTCTCTCCAAGTATTACATTTCTCTCCACTTATTGCATTTCTCTCCACTTATTGTATTTCTCTCCACTTATTGCATTTCTCTCCACTTATTGCATTTCTCTCGACTTATTGTATTTCTCTCGACTTATTGTATTTCTCTCCACGTATTACATTTCTCTCCACTGATTGCATTTCTCTCCACTTATTGCATGTCTCTCCACTTATTGTATTTCTCTCCAAGTATTGTATTTCTCTCCACGTATTGTATTTCTCTCCACTTATTGTATTTCTCTCCAAGTATTGTATTTCTCTCCACGTATTTTATTTCTCTCCAAGTATTGCATTTCTCTCCAAGTATTGTATTTCTCTCCAAGTATTGTATTTCTCTCCAAGTATTGTATTTCTCTCCAAGTATTGCATTTCTCTCGACTTATTGTATTTCTCTCCAAGTATTGTATTTCTCTCCAAGTATTGTATTGTATTTCTCTCCAAGTATTGTATTTCTCTCCAAGTATTACATTTCTCTCCACTTATTGCATTTCTCTCCACTTATTGTATTTCTCTCGACTTATTGCATTTCTCTCCACTTATTGCATTTCTCTCGACTTATTGTATTTCTCTCGACTTATTGTATTTCTCTCCACGTATTACATTTCTCTCCACTGATTGCATTTCTCTCCACTTATTGCATGTCTCTCCACTTATTGTATTTCTCTCCAAGTATTGCATTTCTCTCCAAGTATTGTATTTCTCTCCAAGTATTGTATTTCTCTCCAAGTATTGTATTTCTCTCCAAGTATTGTATTTCTCTCCAAATATTACATTTCTCTCCACTTATTGCATTTCTCTCCACTTATTGCATTTCTCTCGACTTATTGTATTTCTCTCCACGTATTACATTTCTCTCCACTGATTGCATTTCTCTCCACTTATTGCATGTCTCTCCACTTATTGCATTTCTCTCCACTTATTGCATTTCTCTCCACTTATTGCATTTCTCTCCACTGATTGCATGTCTCTCCACTGATTGCATTTCTCTCCACTGATTGCATTTCTCTCCACCTATTGCATGTCTCTCCACGTATTGCATGTCTATGCACTTAATGCATTTCTCTCCACTTATTGCGTTTCTCTCGACTTATTGCATTTCTCTCAACTTGTTGCATTTCTCTCCACTTATTGTATTTCTCTCCACGTATTGCATTTCTCTCCACTTATTGCATTTCTCTCCAAGTATTGTATTTCTCTCGACTTATTGTATTTCTCTCCACGTATTACATATCTCTCCATTTATTGTATTTCTCTCCACTTATTGCATTTCTATCCACGTATTACATTTCTCTCCATTTATTGTATTTCTCTCCACTTATTGCATTTCTATCCACGTATTACATTTCTCTCCATTTATTGTATTTCTCTCCACTTATTGCATTTCTATCCACGTATTACATTTCTCTCCATTTATTGTATTTCTCTCCACTGATTGCATTTCTTTCGACTTACTGTATTTCTATCCACTTATTACATTTCTCTCCACATATTACATTTCTCTCCACTTATTGCATTTCTCTCCACGTATTACATTTCTCTCCACTTATTACATTTCTCTCCACTTATTGCATTTCTCTCCACGTATTGCATTTCTCTCCACTTATTGCATTTCTCTCCACGTATTACATTTCTCTCCACTTATTACATTTCTCTCCACTTATTACATTTCTCTCCACTTATTACATTTCTCTCCACGTATTACATTTCTATCCACGTATTACATTTCTATCCACGTATTACATTTCTCTCCACGTATTACAATTCTCTCCACTTATTGTATGTCTCTCCACTTATTGCATTTCTCTCCACTTATTGCATTTCTCTCCACTTATTGTATTTCTCTCCACTTATTGCATTTCTCTCCACTTATTGCATGTCTCTCTACTTATTGCATTTCTCTCCAGTTTGTTTGACTATTGGGATTAACATTGTACCAACAGCTTATGTCATATGGCGACTTTCCGCTATTAGTGGTGGATGAAGACACCGGGTGCCCTTCCGAACACCCATTGACGGCCACCCGGGTAGAACATCCGACCTGTTGAAAGGATTCGACACCGTCAGTGAGATTCGAAGGCCTATAGCGGTGAGGGACCAGTGATTTGAAGTCAACAACCTTAATCAATCGGCAACGAAGGTCTCCAATAGTATCAGTAACTCAAAATACACAATAGATATGGTGTGTGATATTTAAACTAATATGTAGACACTCGCACATACATGTAGTGTAGCTTATATTTTAGGTTTATTTATCGTCGCTACCGGTTGCCCATATGAGCGACGCCTCGTGGAGAAATCATTCATTTTAGATTGTGGAGGATAGTATAATGACACAGAGAGAGACCCCTTACAGAGTCTGCTCTTGTTCTTTTATGTGCACGATGTAAAGCACCGTAATTAGACCACGATTTAAAGTCGCATCTAAGAGACTGGTTTATATTATTAGGGTCAGACAGGGGATCGAACCTGCGCAGACCGACGTGTTAACCACTGGACCACTGCCCCCACGCACTTTAATCTCTCTGAACATAGCGATTTAGGCTAATACGATTATACTACAATATCTACCCCACCTCCGTAGATATATACGACAGCCATTTAGCTATCAACCCGTATATAAGTAGTCAGCATATCTACCCCACCTCCGTAGATATTTACGACAGCCATTTAGCTATCAATCCGTATATAAGTAGTCAGCATATCTACCCCACCTCCGTAGATATATACGACAGCCATTTAGCTATCAACCCGTATATAAGTAGTCAGCATATCTACCCCACCTCCGTAGATATATACGACAGCCATTTAGCTATCAACCCGTATATAAGTAGTCAGCATATCTACCCCACCTCCGTAGATATTTACGACATCCATTTAGCTATCAACCCGTATATAAGTAGTCAGCATATCTACCCCACCTCCGTAGATATTTACGACAGCCATTTAGCTATCAACCCGTATATAAGTAGTCAGCATATCTACCCCACCTCCGTAGATATATACGACATCCATTTAGCTATCAACCCGTATATAAGTAGTCAGCATATCTACCCCACCTCCGTAGATATTTACGACAGCCATTTAGCTATCAATCCGAATGTAAGTAGTCAGCATATCTACCCCACAAGTTGTGTTGTTGGTCGGGTTGTACGCCTTTATCAGCAGCATTCTGGGATATATCGACCTAACAACACCTTTCCTGGGCAGGCTCCAGCGGTTAACCAGTAGTTGGTGCACCAACCTCCGTAAGAAACTGCCAACTGTTTCATATAAAGATACACTGTATTATGCATTCATCGACCGTAACCACTCGACTACGAAGGTGTATTTAACCCCCTTTTCCTTAGATAATATATCACCCCACTGGGATAGTGCTGAAACGGTTACTAGAAATTTGTAACCGGTTAATCGGTCGTATTAACCGCGACTCTGTTAGTACAACTTGCACGCCACCATTCAAATATTTCAGTTGACACAGACGCCGTGAGTCTTAAGTACTAAATGAAACGCTCACACGTGCAAATAGAACATAAAGTATAAATATTAATGTTGTCTGCGATATATACTCACTATTATTACATGGGTACGTATTTTAACGTTCTTCGCACAAGAAATATTATAAATATTGCACAATATGTTGACTGTATTTCTGCCATTGTTTACAGCTATCAGCTGGTGAAATACCGTGACTTGCGATAAGTTGCGAGAATCACCATGGCTACAGTGAGTCCAGTGATCGTCTCAAAGTGTAATGTGACTAGGGAGACGTTCAAACGTAATAATGTTCTTTCACCGAGTGTGACTAAACTTTCACTTGCAAAAAGAAAGCGAATTTTGATTAGTCGCTTATATATTATATGTTTAGGCGTCTTATCCACATATAACATTTGACTGATGCATTTAGCTGGAGAGAATTTTACAGCTACGAAATCATCACTGATTGTATTAAAACAATTATGATGAAGAGAAAATTGATTTGCCGTGCTACGGTCAAACTATTCTTAAATAATAAAAAAGTGCGGATATTTTCTAGTTTTAATGAACACGAAAACAAATGAAGTTGTGATTTTTGAAAACAATGTTTTAAATAGCTTAACAAATATATAAACAATCATGTACTGCTATCTACCAACTGAGGCTTTTAAGTTCCGAGTTCTGACATTGATCGATGACTAGTATTGACTACTCCTTTTCTGTTGGCAACTCCGGAAGTCTGGGTACAGCAAGAGCTGTTTCAGCGTCAGCCATACTAGGGCTAGGCCCAACAGTCTCGCTGGAAACCTCTTGCTTTACCGAGACTGTTGGCGCCCCTCTTTTACGAGATCTCAAGTAGTTCCTAATGAATATAAGTTTGTCAACTGTATCCGAGTCCAGGGCTGCTCGCCTCTTAGTCACGAGATTTCCTGTGTCGGAGAATACTCTTTCTGACGGTACCGACGTACCGGGAATTCAGTCATAACATAAGGGAAGCAACTTTTACTAACTACAGCATTGGCTACTAACAAGGGAGATTACCGGCCGCTAAGGACAACGATCGTGGAAAGGGGAAATAATCAGCCCGGTTAACCGGTTAATGATTTTGTAACAGGCTAATCGGCAATTTTGTAATCGTACCGGTTAACTACAATGAGGAGCAAAGAGTCCGCCTCCGCGGTCGAGTTGTTGAGGTCGCTAACTTGTATACCACTGTAGCATATCATCACTGATGGTCACGTGTTCTAGCCCCGCTCTGACAGTGTCTCTTTATATGAAAAGGTTGGCAGTTTCTTACCGTGTACCAAGTACTGGCTAACCGCTGGTGCCTGTCCAGGAAATGCGTTTTTAAGTAAACTGTCCTTCTTATGCAGTCAGCGACCTTAGCAACTCGACGACGGAGGCGGACCGGATATGCACACATTCATTTCTTTGATCTTATCATTTGTTTCGGAAAATGGAGATACGACAAGAGCCGGACGAATGAAAAGAATATCGTTGTCAAAATAACATTATATATTGTATAACGGTGTTCAAGTACATATATTTACATCGTTATTTTCATATGCATATACAGGGCCTGAGCGGGGCTCGAACAAGTGACCATCAGTGATGATAGTTTACAGTGGTATTCAAGTCAGCGACCTTATCCACCCGTCCACGGAGGCGGACTTACCCCCCCCCACCAGTGTTTTACGTTTATTTATCGTCGCTACGGGGTGCCCATTTGAGCGACGCCTCCTGAAGAGATTAGTCATGTTAGATGTTTGGAGGATAGTGCAATGATACAGACAGAGACCCATTCCAGAGTCTCCCCTGGTTCTTTTACGTGCACGGTGTACAGCATCGACACGAGACCTCGGTTTAAAGTCCCATTGGAAAGACTGTTAATTTTATTAGGATCAGACTGGACAAATGTGTGTGGGTTCAAAACCCAAACAAACTTTTTTATTTGGTTTTTACGAACACTATGATACACTATAGGCTTGACACTATGCATAACACACATTTGTCCAGACCCCTAGCGGCTGTGCATGTGTGAGGTATTGTTTATGGTGTCACGATCGTTGGGAATGGTTAGTCGATTCATATTGTCATGCGGATTTAGACAATTCTTTCATGGCGACTTTGTCAATAACTCGTGGTTCGTACATGAAACAGCTGTTGCACTAGCAACAACTTGTAAATACAACACCTATCCTATTCAACCACTAATCTTTACTTCTCGTGCTCCGATTTGATAGTTCATGCACACTCACAAAAGGTTTGTTCTGCTACATACTGGGTATACGATTACCGGTGCCGGTGACATAAGCAATAACTTGTGTATTTGTGTTTCAAAAAGAGGCTGTGAAATAATGTTCTCTCTCAATTAAAGCGGAATTGCATTGCAAATACAATGCATTTTTTTCAGGTATAAATGCAACCAACACCGTAATTGTCCTTGCTGTACACGAATACATGATTGGCAGTGAAAGGTTTTGAGATGGATGATTTCTAAAATGTTCACATGGCGGATTCCAATCTGAATGCTGTCGTTATTGACACAACAACCGACCCTATTCAGCCACTTTTCTCTATACTAATCTCTTTTTCTTCTCGTGCTCCGATTGATAGTTCATGTTCTTGAACTTTCTTCAAATATTCCTTTAAATATTAACCATTTTCTTTTTAGCATCCAAAACTATTGACTCACTAATGCAATAACTTCTGAAATTCTTTAGCATATACATATGTTATATTATATACACGTATTTTCATATATAATATATATATATTATTCTCCTGCCTATTGTATATCAATCAATTGATAGGGAGAAGAACTATATAAGTTTTCTTTCGTTCTAATCCCTTTCAGTCTACTGTTAAATTATATGTAACATGTTCATTTCTTGATTGCATGTACAAATACTGAAATAAAAAATGTTTAAACTAATGTACTTTTTATCTAACCTGTAAGTGTACTTTATATGGGTCATGTGGTATATTGAAAGTACAAGCATTAAAAAAATGTTTAAACTAATGTACTTTCTATCTAACCTGCAAATCTACTCTTTTAACTCTAATTAAATATATTATCACTTCCTTCTATAAAAAACATTTTATTCTTTGTGACCTTTCATGACATATTATTCTTAATCACTAACTGAAATGTTTAATACGTGCATGTATGTGTATGTATGTATATATGTATATGTGTGTAATTTGTTCTTGTAATGACATGAAAAGGAAAATAAAAAATATTAATACAAAATAAAAGTGTACTTTATATGGGTCATGCGATATATTGAAAGTACAGGCATTATATTTTTTGAACGGACCTGTTATGTTGTTTTCATACATACAGGTAAGTATACATGACGCATAGTTCAACCTTTCTCAATAGTTATTGATGTCTGTCTACTATATCATTAATTGTAATATGTAATTAACATACTAGAAATACATGATTACTTTTTTATGAATTAGGTCGTTAGTTTTAAATACCTTTAATATTCATTTTATTACGAAAGAATGACATACTTGGTACACTATCCACACATGGGAAGTGTGTGTGTTTTACGTTTATTTATCGTCGCTACCGGTTGCCCATATGAACGACGCCTCCTGAAGAGATTAATCATTTTAGGTTTTGGAGGACAGTGCAATGATACAGACACAGACCCACTCCAGATTCTCCTCTGGTTCTTTTACGTGCACGGTGTAAAGCACCGACACGAGACCTCGTTTAACGTCAAATCTGAAAGACTGTTAATTTTATTAGGGTCAGATGGGGGTTCGAAATGGGAAATATATTGCCAGATGTAATATGTACGTTTAAACTCCCCCCCCCCGTTCACATTGGGTTTGTTTTTTCTAAATCTGTTTTATCTCTGCTTCAGATTTTAAACAATGTTGTGTATATGTGTGTGTTTTACGTATATTTAGCATCGCTACCGATTGCCCATATGAGCGACACCTCCTGGAGAGATTCGTGCACGTAAATGTACCAGTGTGTCTTTGTCTGCATAAGGACTGGCCGATTAGCGCAGTGGTTAGTGCGTTCGCTTATCGCCAATGCAACCCTGGTTCGATCCTCGGACCGGAAATTATGTGAGGTGGTACGGTGGTCGCCAGATCTGACAGGTGCGTTTTCTCCGGGTACTCCGGTTTCCTCCCACACGAATGACAACATTTATGCTTTCATATAAGTTGTTAAAACTTGCTTTGCAATCGTTGTAAAATAAATTAACTGTAACCTAATTGTCTGTATCATTGCACTATCCTCATAAAATCTAAAATGACTAATCTCTTCATGAGGCGTCGCTCATATGGGCAACCGGTAGCGACGATAAATATACATAATACTCACATCCACGAGAAACAACGAAAACAGCTACCTGGTATGTTATTGTGGTCGCGACCTGAATACCTTATTCTAGCCACAAATACTTTTTATTTGATGGAGATCGGTCAAATAACACCAGAATGTCACATTGTTTAATCTGAAATAACTGGAAATATACTAAGGGACAAAAGGTTCTATATATATATAGATCATGCTGGAAAGTGTGTCGTGTTATTGTTAAAGCGACACTACATTAGTGAAAACGAAAATTTATACAGAATGTATTTTCCTATTATATGGTATAATATTTATCCAATTATTTGCCTCAAATACTGAGTATTTCAACTAATAAACAAACGTCGTATACGCGGTTTGTTGACATAACAAAATCATGTAAATAGGGTCGACATCCATGCGTAATACAACTCGTGTATCCTGAATAACATTATATCTCACATGTGTGCCTATGCATATTTATTTGTAGACTAGACTTATATTATCTCTAAACGACATTATCTCGCGCTTAGTATTGACTCCGATAACAAACAAACGTCAATTCATGAGCGTGGATGATCGTTATATGAAATCCTACATTCAATTTTGAAAGTTTGTAGACCACAAAACACTGTTTTCTTATTCAATGTTAGTGTTCGAATGTATTCGGAAGAATTTGTAGTAGCTATGCATTTATACGTGAAAACATGCATTTTATTTGCTTTTTGCGATGTAATGTCGCTTTAACATGTGTGCATTTAAGTGAGTTTTCAATCATAATTCTATTACATATTTACATTTAGAGAGATTCGACATCTTAGATCAAGTTTGGAGCATAATGCATTGATACAGAACAGAACATATGGTGTATTAGACTTAAGCATACATACAGAGACATGTTTTAGAATCACCTCTTGTTTCTTGTTAAGTGCACCGTGTAAAGCACCGACAAAATACCTCGGTTTAAAGCCCGGCGATATCGAATCTGAGATATAATAATAATAAAGACTTTATTTTACGAGGGAGCTTACATAACACCTACTACTTCTTTAATGCAGCCTCAACTCTTTCACCGCCAATGTCGCATAAAAACGACTTTGCAAAACGGAGAGAACCCTACAAGACAGAACAGAAAGTGCCGCGGCTGATCAGGATCTATGTTGTTTGCAGATAGTCTGGATTTATTCGGCACTGAAATATGTCAATGTAATATGTCAATATAATATAGCAATGTAATATGTCAATGTAATATGTCAATGTAATATGTCAATTTAATATGTCAATGTAATATGTCAATGTAATATGTCAATGTAATATGTCACAATGTAATATGTCAATGTAATATGTCACAATGTAATATGTCACAATGTATTCGACCGAATCTTTCTCTACCAATTAAAGCTAGATATTTGTTTGTTCGACCGAATCTTTCTCTACCAATTACAGCTAGATATTTGTTTGTTCGACCGAATCTTTCTCTACCAAATAAAGCGAGATATTCGGTTGTTTGACCGAATCTTTCTCTACCAATTACAGCTAGATATTTGTTTGTTCGACCGAATCTTTCTCTACCAAATAAAGCGAGATATTCGGTTGTTCGACCGAATCTTTCTCTACCAAATAAAGCGAGATATTCGGTTGTTTGACCGAATCTTTCTCTACCAATTACAGCTAGATATTCGTTTGTTCGACCGATTCTTTCTCTACCAATTACAGCTAGATATTCGTTTGTTTGACCGAATCTTTCTCTACCAATTACAGCTAGATATTCGTTTGTTCGACCGATTCTTTCTCTACCAATTACAGCTAGATATTCGTTTGTTCGACCGAATCTTTCTCTACCAATTACAGCTAGATATTCGTTTGTTCGACCGGTCGACCTAATTTTTCTCTGCCAATTAAAGCTAGATATTCGGTTAATCGGTCGAGTCTTTCTCTACCAGTATTTCTACTACATATTGTTGTAATATCTAATGTTAGACTGTGTATATCTCTACTACATATATCTGGACTATCTAATGTTAGACTGTATGTCTCTACAACATATAGCTAGACTATGTAATGTTAGACTGTGTTTATCTCTACAGCATATAGCAGGAATATCTAATGTTATCATGTGTATATCTCTACAGCATATAGCTGGAATGTCTAATGTTAGACTGTGTATATCTCTACAACATATAGCTGGAATATCTAATGTTAGACTGTGTATATCTCTACAGCATATAGCTGGAATGTCTAATGTTAGACTGTGTATATCTCTACAACATATAGCTAGAATGTATAATGTTATACAGTGTATGTCACTACAACATATAGCTGGACTATCTAATGTTAGACTGTGTATATCTCTACAGCATATAGCTGGAATATCTAATGTTAGACTGTGTATATCTCTACAGCATATAGCTGGAATGTCTAATGTTAGACTGTGTATATCTCTACAGCATATAGTTAGAATGTATAATGTTATACAGTGTATGTCACTACAACATTTAAATGTTCTCGTCACATTTTTGCATCGTTGAACCCATACCCGTTTCAGTTGATCGTTTTGTGGAAATCTGTGCAACGAAACAGTTCTACCGTCCACAACTTTACCACGATATATTCCTTTGCATATGCAACAATATTTCAATGACCGTTTCTTTCCTTTATCAGTATTCATTATGTAATTCTTAAGCAAATGTTGTCTAGCCCGTTAGTTTGTGAATATCGAAAGCAGAATAGTAGTCCCCGGAAGTTGCGGGTACCTCTTCGCACATGCGCACTTGTCACAATGGGAGATAATTCGCAAGGGAGACTACCTATTTTCGGGAAAGGCCTATAGCTGGACTGTCTAATGTTGGGCTATTTATATCTCTGCCAATTAAAACCGATAATTCGGCAGGTTGTTCTACTTAAATCATGGAATGTCATTTATCTATTATGACCTGGTCTCCGTAGCAGAGTGGTTAAAACCCCGTTCAATTCAAACCACTGGGGTTGTCGAATTCTTTAATGTGAGGAAACTATCCAGCTGGCTTACGGAAGGTCAGTGGTTCTACCTGGTGTCCGTCAGTGTATCCTGTAGCAAAACTATATTATGAACATGTAGTATTTTAACGACGTGTATTGTTTACACGTGCAAACGAATACGAATACATGATAGCTATTATATATAGTCGGTAAATAGCTTTATGTCGGTAAATAGCTTTATGTCGGTAAATAGCTTTATGTCGGTAAATTGCCTTATGTCGGTAAATAGCTTTATGTCGGCAAATAGCTTTATGTCGGTAAATTGCTTTATGTCGGTAAATAGCTTTATGTCGGTAAATAGCTTTATGTCGGTAAATAGCTTTATGTCAGTAAATAGCTTTATGTCGGTAAATAGCTTTATGTCGGCAAATAGATTTATGTCGGTAAATAGCTTTATGTCGGTAAATAGCGTTATGTCGGTAAATAGCTTTATGTCGGTAAATAACTGTATGTCGGTAAATAACTTTATGTCGGTAAATTGCTTTATGTCGGTACATATCTTTATGTCGGTAAATAGCTTTATGTCGGTAAATAGCTTTATGTCGGTAAATTGTTTTATGTCGGTAAATAGCTTTATGTCGGTAAATAGCTTTATGTCGGTAAATAGCTTTATGTCGATAAATAACTTTATGTCTGTAAATAGCTTTATGTCGGTAACTATATTTATGTCGGTAAACAGATATATCGGTACATATCTTTATGTCGGTAAATAACGTTATGTCGGAAAATAACTATATCGGTAAATAACTTTATGTCGTTAAATAACTTTATATCGGTAAATAGCTCTATATCGGTAAATAACTTTATGTCGGAAAATAACTCTATATCGGTAAATAACTTTATGTCGTTAAATAACTTTATATCGGTAAATAGCTTTATGTCGGTAAATAACTTTATGTCGGTAAATAGCTCTACGTCGGTAAATATCTTTATGTCGGCAAATAACGTTATGTCGGTAAATAGCTCTATGTCGATAAATAACTTTATGTCGGTAAATATGTATAAAGCTAATGTTATTTGTTTTGTAAAAAAACTCCCACAATAAATAACGTTTCAATTGAACTGCATTGATTTGTGCATGCTAGTATTCACTTAGTTCGTTAATAACCGATGTTTTATTCTAATGACAGGCCCGTAGCCACACTGAGGCACACCGAGGATGCTGCCTCGGTTAAAATGTCCAAGCCAAAAACAGCACAAATTGAAGAAAACTTGAATAAATAAAATGCCAAAAATATCCCTTTGCTGTATAAAATGTTGACTGCTAGAGAGTACATACGTCTAAGCTCACTAAACCAGGAAACGCATGAACTCGCTTCTGTACCCCAACAATTTTCGTGTGGCGTCCGTGGTCCAATGGTAGAGCGTCGGATTTGGAATTGAACGGTCCTAGTTCGATACCTAGTCAGGCCACGTATGTAGTGTCATTGAGCAAGGCACCTCACACACATTGCTTAGTACTGGTTAACCGCTATGGTCGGCTAAGCATGCCCAGGAAAACATGTCTAGGTCCCCGCAATGGGTTTGACATTAAAGCAGCATTACATCGTATGAAATAAAATATATTTGAAAATTCAATTTTTAAGTATGTGTAGCAATGCTGCTACACATTCTAACATTATACGTTGTATGCTTATGTTTATTTGGTAAACAGTGTTTTTTTGTAGGACTTTCCGAGTCGATCGGTCACGCACTTGTTTACAACCGGAACGCATCGTCCGCACTTGTTTATATTCGGAATGCATCGATCCCATTTGTCCCACGTTGTCTTTTTTAATTCAATTACTTGATATGTTGATTCATACCTCTGTTAGCGTCTTTTAGGGACATTTCTACATCCCCGCGAGGGGTTCGAAATTAGAGGAAGATAGATATAACGTATTACATGTTCAAAATATATACGTTGTTTTCTACATCCTCTGTTGTTTCACGCATGCGCGCTGTGCGTGTTTAGATTTCGTGTGTTGATAAACAAATTCGCGTATATGACGGTTTAAATTTATTGGAATTTTATCGTTTCTGAGCGACTATTTCGATTTTTGTAAATCACACACAGATTAGTATTTATATTTTACCCAAAACATCCTTTATTACGATGTAATGCTGCTTTAATGGAAGATAGATACATCATTTTAAGGGGGAGCATGCCTACGGAAACCCCCATGATTGAAATCGTCCTCTGGCTACGGTACTGAATGGTATCTGCATGTATATCGTGTCATTGTTTTGCCATCTACTCTTGATGGTGGAACAAAATAACGACAGGACGACATATAATGCATGTCCTTTTCTTAGTTTCGCCGTATTTTCCTTGGTGACCGGAAACAGTCACAGGACAAAAAGTCACTTTTTTTAAAAAATATTTTTATTTTCATGGTATTCATATACAGACATTTTATTATTTTTATTTCCATATACAAACATGGCAAACATGCAGCAAATGAACACTACATGTACATATTTTGCAGATATTCCGGAGTTCGAGCCCACTGGAGCCGCTACGATTGTGCCCTTAGGCAAGGCATTTAAATTCCACGTTTCCTCTTCTCTCTCCCTCGTGGCGATGGATTCCATCAGGAATGAGGTCTCGAGAGTGATTTATATAAGTTGAAATAACTTGTTTCGCAATCGAGCTAAAATAAATTTGTATAGACTAAAGTAATATTTTGCAATAGCATTGATCATATGTATTTTCCTTTGGTCGAGTGTACTTTTATCATATATTCGTGTAAAACGGTATGTTATTTACTCATGTGAATGTTAGTTTTAGTTTATACATATTTATTTTAGCTCGATTGCGAAACAAGTTATTTCAACTTATATAAATCACTCTCGAGACCTCATTCCTGATGGAATCCATCGCCACGAGGGAGAGAGAAGAGGCAACGTGGAATTTAAATGCCTTGCCTAAGGGCACAATCGTAACGGCTCCAGTGGGGTTCGAACTCCGGACCTTTCGCGCCTGAGGCGAACGCGCATCCACTGCTCTATCACGACTTCCATGTGAATGTTGAACACATCAGTAGCAATTAATATCAATACGTTAATTTACTTGTCAAATTATTAAATTATTTAACTTTCTGAAGTAATTAAGCATGATATACCACTTTTGTGTGTGTAGAACTACTTTATATTAAGCGCAATAGTAAATGAATATATTTTAATACAACCTTGATAGCTGCGTAGGAGGCACTACTTTTTAATTTATGCTTTCCAATGACGTATATAAATGTATCATTGAAATAGATAGAGTATCACAGACGGATCTGTAGTCCAGTTGTAACACGCTGGACTGGTAATCCAGGGATCGCAGGTTCGATCCCCCGTCTGACCCTAATAAAATTAATAGTCTTTCAGATGGGACGTTAAACCGAGGTCTCGTGTCGGTGCTTTACACCGTGCACGTAAAAGAACCAGAGGAGACTCTGGAATGGGTCTCTCTCTCTGTATCATTGCACTATCCTCCAAAATCTAAAATGACTAATATCTTCAGGAGGTGTCACTCATATGTGCAACCGGTAGCGACGATAAAGAAACGTAAAAAAACAAAAATAGAGTATATTGTTTCAGTGTATCGATCGAAAATTATATTTCATTGGATGAACATTAAAAGCAAATTATCACGATTGATAAAAAATGATTATTTTCTATGTTCAGGAATGAAAAATAATTGGATGATTCACTTATATATGTCCAATTGAACATATAGAACCTATTTCGATGCCTTCTACTCATTACATCGTTAATAGTTTCCATCGGGGTATGAACTACATTGGGCGTGCTTAGTTTATACAAATTTATTTTAGCTCGATTGCCAACCAAGTTCTCACAACTTATATTAATCACTCTCGAAACCTCATTCTTGATGGAATCCATCGCCATGAGGGATAGAGAAGAGGCAATGTGGAATTTAAATGCCTTGTCTAAGGGCACTATCGTAACGGCTCTATATATATACCAATATGTTTGTTGCAGTCTATTCGGACATATACATATTACAGACGGATCTGTAGTCCAGTGGTAACACGCTGGACTGGTAATCCAGGGATCACAGGTTCGATCCCCCGTCTGGCCCTAATAAAATTAACAGTCTTTCAGAGGGGACGTTAAACCGAGGTCTCGTGTCGGTGCTTTACACCGTGCACGTAGAAGAACCAGAGGATACTCTTGAATGTGTATCTGTCTGTATCATTGCACTATCCTCCAAATCACTAAAATGACTAATCTCTTCAGGAGGCGTCGCTCATATGGGCAACCGGTAGCGACGATAAATAAACGTAAAACACACACGCAGTATATTCTAGTATTTGATATGTTGATATGTTGCAGTTAGGAGTCAAGATGCAATATTTCCAAAACATGATGACTACACATGTTATATCAATTTTAATTATATATACAGCGATCTAGTATATACACTGAACCGAATTTCTAAACGTCCACCTAATAAATTGTGAGTTTAGGGTAACGGGTCTGTGTATTAGTCCAAATATTGGTAGTCTATTGTTATCCGCCATACACAATGTACACTAAGAAAACACCAATTTATTGTCATTGCTAACCAAGCGGAACGAACGGTTGGAATCCTAAGTTTTGGCATGAGGACCACGTGCACGGCATGGTGAGTGCTCAATTGGATTACAATGTATTCTATGTGCGACCCGTAACCGAAATAACTGAAAATATGGCGAGAATGACCATTGAGGAACGCGGGCGAGCCGTCGGTATGCTTGATTCAGGCACTTCTATCAGACAGGTATGTTCAGCGTTGTAATTAAATTCGATATTTCAAGTACATTTTGTAATGAATCATACAATGTCATATTTTAATATCATTCTAAATCATTTCCATCGTGTTTCCAGGTGGCACGACTTTTCAACAGACGGCATTCTACTATGGTCTTTACTTGTTGATTGTCTTCAACTGTTATACAACATCAGGTGGACGTTTAGAAATTCGGTTCAGTGTATTGAACATACGTACCATATTCTAGATCCATTTGTAAGTGCTTATTATCATTAATATGCCTATATTAAATACATGTAGCTTAATATAATAATATCAAGATTTTTTAAGTGCTATAGTACTCGGACATTACTAACTATCGGACAAATTAGTGTTTATTTATTTGTTTTGAATTTCGATGCTTTTTATTCAAACAATTGTACATATTACATAGTTATATACACAAACAACAATTGTACACAAATGGTATACTACAAAAGTTTGCTTTTTAATAAATAAGCTTGAGACTAACTATTCCATCAAATTAGTGTTTAGCGCTTGTAGTGGTCAGTTAGCACACCTATTAACATACACTACGCATATCAATTTCAAGTAATCCAGTACTAAACACTTATTTGTAAGTAACTGACAAAGTTCCCACATTGAAAAGGGATGTGGGCAGTAACCGTTAGTTAATTCACCATACAGTGTGATCCAATCCTATACAAACTGAATCATTATGCTTTTGACATCATTAGTATACATTGATCAATATACCCACATTCACGATATATGAGCAAGATAGGACCTTACATGAGTGGTGATTTTATACCATATGAAACGAGTTTTGAAATATAGAAAGCAAGCTTAATAGCAACATTCCAAAACGAGTTTCATAAAATATGGTATGAAATCAATCATTATTATACATTGATCAATATACCCACATTCACGATATATGAGCAAGATAGGACCTTACATGAGTGGTGATTTTGTACCATATGAAACGAGTTTTGAAATATAGAAAGCAAGCTTAATAGCAACATTCCAAAACGAGTTTCATAAAATATGGTATGAAATCACTACGCGTGTAAGATCTATTGTTATCACATTACTATATTGAGTTTTAATCATATCTTTGCACAAAATAACACAAAATAACATAAAATAACACTGCTACTTTTAGTTTAAACATATTTTATTTCCCAATATAATACATATTGAACAATGCATACACCACGCATAATCAGAATACAGAAACAGGATTAGAATGTAAGACAGAGTCTTATATAATTCTTCTCCTCTGCTACTTTTATTTTGGCGCCAACTGTAAGCACATGTTGTTATGACGTCACTAAATTAGCATGACGTCACTACGCAAATCAGCGTTATATTTATATTTTAAACAGCGTTATAATTGCATGAATACTTTTAAATCGTAGTTCTCTTACCATAACATTTTACAAATAAAAATATGCATAATTTAAAGTTTAATATACAAATTATACGAATTATACGCTCAATTAATCAGAATCCTTCCAGGTGACCGTGTTATGACTGTATTACACTGCATACAAGCAA
The DNA here is from genome assembly GCA_014843695.1 of Archivesica marissinica. NCBI lineage: Eukaryota > Metazoa > Mollusca > Bivalvia > Venerida > Vesicomyidae > Archivesica > Archivesica marissinica. Next base: position 64,445,363 of record CM026402.1, read on the forward strand.
TGTTATATGATAAATATGTATAGGTTAAAGTTTATTAGTACTTATTTACAAAATTAAATTGGCGCTGCTTAGTGTTTTAAATTAGTTGTGTACCTTCTCTACATGTCTCCGCCCTCTTTCGTCCCGTGGCATTGATTGACACCCCGAAACATCATCTGTTACCGCCTTATTTTCACGGCTACTTTCTCTTTAATCCTGTGTACATTTTTGAAAAAAAATGCCCTTGTTGGCTTCAATACATAATATTAGACGAGCGTCTAAACTAACAGCTGTTGTCTTGTGTATCAGATGAAAGTAAACAAAAAACCAATATCCATGTAGCTCCGCCTCCAAGGCACACATGCGCAATATTTAACGTCGGTAACTCACTTAATGTTGTAAATACGTACTAATAAACGTTAACCTGCTTAGTGTTTTAAAGCTGATTTACTAATAAATTCGTTCAAAGTTTGAAAAATGCTGCCATCTCATTGGACCATATATAATTTCAAACACTAAATGATATTAACTGAGTGGTCATTTGTTATTGAATTTATTTAAGGAGTCTTCTAAAAACGATACAAACGAGAATCTGAGTATGTTTTATCGTTTTTAGAAGAGGAATCTAATAAATGAATTAAGGAATGAATCACCGGTTAATAGCTTATAGTTGGGTATGAACTACATTGGACGTGGTTAAAACGTGCGGAGGCCGAAGGCATCCACGGTAACGTTAAACAAAGCCAATGTAGTTCATACCCCAATGGAAACTATTAACTCGTGATGCATTACTTATTCCTTCCAATGAGAAAACAAATACCACACTTTCCAATTAAAATGTATTTAGTCCAATTTACGGGGACCTAGTAAATAGAACATCCTTGGAACAGAACAGAACAGATAATTTATTTCGATTTGTACAAAGTACATCATCATATACAAATTATTACATACAATATATATATATTATCACGTCATAAACAGTGAAGTGCTTAAACAAATTTACTCATACATAGAGGATGAACAAAACTGGTCTCTTAGAATGAAGACTGCACAATGGCATATTCATATTTCTAAGTGGTATAGCATTTAAATTAAGCATGTGTAATAGTAAACATTTCTTTCTTCAATGGCTCGTTTGTAAAAAATTGCGAGTTTACATAGTGTATGCTTATTTTCGGACTTGAGTAATTGTATAAATTTAAATTTAAACATGGAACAGCGTAAGCTGTAAGACACGCCTTTTCACGCGACGAACGGTGCCTAACACTGCGAATGCGCATGCCCGTAACGTCGAGTGCACATGTCAGATGCATATCATTAGTTGGAAACCCTCATACGAAATTATATGCACATACGTTCATCGAAGGAAATGCAAATTAATGAACACGAATATAAGATCCTATTTATAAGATAATTGTCCACACATCTGTAAATTCACGGAATTGCTGTTTCATGTACCTGTGCTTCAGTTATTATCAATGAAGTGCGTTATGCGGTCGGATGTAAACGAATAGTTAAGGCGGTAAAAAAGTAGGTCACATTTTATTTATAATTTTGCTCGTATTGGTTTCTTGCCTTGCGTGATAATCAGCTCTTAAGTTCGTGACATTATTATAAAGCAAAACACTAGTAAATGTATTCTAAACAAAAGTTCTCAGTGACATTGAATATTATTATGTCAGTTGCACGGATGGCGCACGCGCGACAATGACGTCACAACAAGTATTTTACTATGATGTCACAAGTACCAAGTCGGTCAAAAATGTGTATTGTTTAATTACCGACCAGCAGTACCTACTCGGCGGACGTGAATGTCCTGGAGGATCTGAGTGGGAGAGGAAATGATATAACCCTTAAGGGGTATAATATCTATTGATACTGTAGTTTGATAATTGATTTCAATTATTTCATACAGCCACCATGGCCATGAGTAGGCCTACATATGTACAATGTAGGCCTAAATGGCAAGTGACATTGAATTCGGAGATTATATTCACTTAAGGAATGAATCGTGGGTTAATAGTTTCCATTGGGGTAGTAGCATTGGGCCAGTGTAGTTCATAGCCCGATGGATACTATTAACCCGCGATTCATTACTTTATATTTACATTAATTATTATTTTCAATGACACAAAGAAAAAATAGCACACTTTGCATTTAAACTGTTTTAGACCAGATTCGCAAACTTACCGTGTGCATGAACAGGTGAATAGATCATCCTTGGAACAGCGTAAACTCTAAGATACGCCTTTTCTCACGACGAACACTGAATAACACCGCAAATGCGCATGCCCATAACTTCAACTACGCATGTCACCTGCATATCATTAGTTGGAAACCCTCATACGAAAATGTATACAATCAGGGCACATACGCTAATCGAAGGCAATGCAATAGCGATGTAAATATATCGAATTAAATTTTCGAAAACGACACGCTAAAAAACATACTAAAACATTGTAAGCTACAGATATTAAAACAAAATGCTAATATTTGAAGAAGTGGCATTCATTGCTGAGTGGCTTCGGTCGTTGACTTGAAATCACTTGCCCCTCTCCTGCTATATGTTCGAATACCACTGGTGGTGTCGAATTATTAAATTGTGTAGTAATTCCGCCATATTTATCCAAAAACAGATCGTATGTATTAATAGTTAACGATTAATGTTTACTTCACACATTGTAGGCTACAATCCAGCTGGCGTTCGGGAAGGTGGGTAGTTCTACCAGGGTGTCCGTCTGTGCCTGAAATTATTATTATTATAACAGATTTGTATAGCACTCTTTTCATACAGAAATTATACGTTCAAAAGTGGTTAACATTAATTTAGCATAGTCAGACATTTTTACAACATACCTTACAATTGTCAACATTAAGGACAACAATTTGGTAGGAATAAACGAAATAAAAAATAAAACAATGTAAAATGTTTATCAAAAATATTAAGAAAAGTACATAAAATAATAAAGGTTAGGAATTAAAATGTAAAATGCTATAGATGCATCGTTAGATTGAACACACAAAAGTAAAATCAACTTCCAAGAGGTGTATCACATAGTGAAATACTGCTCGTAAGGGGGGGGGCAACCTGGATCAGTCATCCTCCACCAATCATTACTCAGACAAAGTGTTGGTAAAGCAACGCTCCCAGGCATTATGGAAGGTATACCACGAGGCGAAGTCCTCGCCGAGTGTGCCACCCACTTCCGGTGCCTCCTCGGCGCCAATCACGTCCGAAACCGGTGAAACAATGGATACGACCAATTCACTGAGAGGAGATGAACCCAAAGGACCTACATCATCCCCGAAACCGTCGAAACCAAAGATCAGTGTATCGGATCAATTTACGAAGTCCGTACAGGATCGCAGAAAGCTTTTACTTCCGGCAATGATCAAAGCTAAAACTGCCTATTTGGCGCATGACAAGCTGTATATTGAGAACAAAATGTATAACATCGAAACAGTATCAACCTCTGGTTATAGTGAAAGCTAGGAAAGTGATCAGAGTCAATTAACTTTCCTATTATGGAATGTACAGGGTATTGCTTTGAAACTACGGGATTCTGATTTTCTAAAATGTGTTTGTGACTACGATGTATTGCTGTTCAATGAAATTTGGAATTCTTCTTTTAAAGATATTAATATTGACGGGTATGAATGTATTAATTGTCCACGCCCAAAATCTAACAAAAATGCTAGACGTTCTAGCGGTGGTGTAGTTGTATATTATAAAAACTGCTATAAAGGTATTTTAGTGTTGAAAACATTGACAATAGGGGTATTATTTGGTTTAAATTAGATAAAACAATTTTACAATCAGCTAAAGATTCATATGTTTGTACTTGTTATATTCCGCCAGAAGATTCGGCAGTTTATAGAAATGCCAATTCGTTGCTATATGAGTTTGACTTTTTTGAGTACTTGAATGGTGATATACGACACTATTCTGATAAAGGTGACATATATTTCTTAGGTGACCTAAATAGCCGTACTAGAAATGATCCAGATTATATTGCTGACCTAAATTTAGATCGAAGTATCGATATGCCTGAGACAGCATCTGATCTACCTGATCGTAAAAACCGTGATAATGGATTTAATAATTATGGGTCAAAATTGTTGACTGTAAAGAGAATAATCTCGTTATACTAAATGGCCGTAAAGAAGAGGGCATCTGTACATTCAATACTATATATAGGAATAAACCTGCATCTAGCCTAGTGGAGTATGTACTTACAAGTCCTGATTGTTATAACAAGGTTAATAATATGTATGTATTAGATATTAACGAATTTTCTGATCATTGTCCATTAACTTTCTCATTTTGTTGTTGTATGAATGATATAAATCAGAATGAATATGTTGAGTTTGATAGAATCTTATGGGACACGTCCCGAACCGGTGAATTTATTGATAGTGTTCAAAATAAGTGTGACACTTTCCAAGTAATCAATGATAAGTTGCTGAGTGGAGAATTTGATATTAATCAATGTATGAAGTGTTTTTCTGACAATGTGTTTGATATTTCTTATTCGAGCTATGGTAGAACTTTCAATAATCGCCCAAAATCAAAGAAACGGAAGTCACTATGGTTTAATAATGATTGTAAAATTGCTAAAAGTAAGTTTTATGATGCTAAACGCCTCTATTCTTCAGTAAAATCTGAGGTAAATAGATTGCATATGCTTGTATGTAGAAATAATTATTGTAAAGTTAAGAGGGTGGCTAAATATAAATTCTATAATAGAGAAAAAGCACTGAATCGAAAAACAAGCACTAGTGCGCTATTAAGAAATATCTTACAAAATCAGTTATCACCCAGGATCAGATCGAGAATGACCTAATTAGCAGCTGCTTCTTGTAGTCTGTAAAAATCATAGAACAACGCTGTAGTATATTAAAACAGGTTTTGGCACAAAGTCTTATCACTGATTGATTACTGAATATAAATATAAATTGATCACGTTTTGTCATATTACAGAGATTATGGTCAGCTAATATTGCCTTCTGCAATAATAAACTTCTTAGATCATTATATATGGCACATTCCAATAAAACGTGATGTTCATCTTCTATCACATTACAAAAAGGACATTTACGATCGTCTTATCTTAAATTCTCATACCTTCCGGTTTCTATACGGATTGGTGCAACACCGCATCTAAATTTACTAAATGTCGACCTATGTTTAACTATATTTACGATAATTGTACATATCCTGAGGCATGGTCCAAAGGGGTCATATGTCCAATATATAAAAAGGGTGATAAAAATATTCCCTCTAATTACAGAGGTATTACCTTGGTAAATGTTATTGGAAAGATGTTCTCATTATTATTGCGAAACCGTGTAAATAAATGGTGTGAAAATGAAAATATATTTAATGATAATCAATATGGCTTTCGTGATGGTCGTTCTACGGCTGATCCTATTTTTATATTACATGCTATTATTCAAAAGGTATTATCAAATAAATCTAACCTATGGTGCATCTTTATTGATTATCAAAGAGCTTTTGATACAGTCAATAGAGATGCACTATGGACAAAGGTTATACAATCAGGCGTTAGCTGTAAAATGACCAACATGATTAAATGTATATATAATAATGTACAAGCTTGTGTTAAAATGTCAAGCAATATGAATACGTCTAATTTCTTTGATGTAACAATTGGTCTTAAAGGCCTGCAGTTTGACCACGTCCAATTGTAAAGATTTATACTTTACTACCTGTTCCATGTGATTAGTGGCTTGTATCAACAATGTAGCAGTACATTCAGTATAATTTGGCGTATGTAGGTATTTTCTAACGGTTAATATGCACGATCACTCTGTGAGCTGAGAATTAGTCAAAATGAGGCCCTGACAATTTAAGTAAACGTATATTATTGATTGTAAAGAAAATTGATAGTTATGAGTATTCAAACTACATAATCCAGATCAGCCCAGGGACATAGATTACATGTTATGTAGGTGCCTCATCAGCCGTAGCGTAATCACTGAGACTGATAATATGTATGTATATAATATGTATGTATTTATATGAATAAACTATATGTGTTCGTTATATGGTAACCTTCATACTTCATTTAATTATATATCTACAGTATTATTCAAGTTTTCTGTTATATTTTAAATATTTCTCTGTGTCAGTGTGTGTTTACCGATATTGATGCTACATAATAATCACAGTGAATGCTATGAGTACATGTATAATATTATAATTATAATCTCTTGAACATACGAGTATTACACATATTCTGCCGATTTCTACAAGATGCCATTGAGTAAAATAACAATGTATGTAACTGATGAGCAGAGAAAAGAATTGCTGACTTTCTTGCAAAATAAGAACTGGGACGTAGAGATGGAAATAGAAGAAACAGCCACCGCCATGCCCGTTGCAGAGGCTGCTTACGTACCTCCCCCTATGCCTCAGCATGCTGAAGGTGTTGCTGAGTGTCCACTGTGCTTGTGTTCCCCTTGCATAATAAATGAACAGAACAAACAACTTTGGTGGCCTGCTAATAATCGTCCACCGCATAATCTAAATTCACATGAGAGAAAGCTTCTATACAGGAGGTTTTGGGCAATGCTATATAATTGTGGCGCATGGAAAGATGTCAGATATATAGAGAGAAAAGTAGCGGCTAGAAGAGGAGACTGTACTTGGCATAAGAGGGAACTGATGCCTGAATGTGTGGTACAGCAATGCAGGAACTGGCTGCCTAACCCGCGCAACCAGCCTTATTTGGGCCATAAGTGGAGTTGAATTGTTTATACCAGTTGTAAGTACTATAAAAATACAGAACTTCAATTTCAGCAATTTATAACCTCTGATATGTACGTGGGTCATAATAGATATAAGTGGTGCTCATGTATTAGATGTATACCATGCAGGGCCTCGCATGTGGCAAATACGATGTGCGTCGACCGTCAGATTTGTACCGCTATTCCTCGTGTGTTTAGTGCGTCGACCGTCAGATTTGTACCGCTATTCCTCGTGTGTTTAAGGTCAAATATAGGTCAACCTGCAGGCCTTTAAACAGGGTGAACCTTTATCACCGCTACTCTTCATTTTGCTTATCAATGACATTGTTGAAAATATCGATTTTAATACACTAACTGACAAAGATTATGAGCTGTTATCAATGTATATGATTTTATTTGCTGACGATATAGTTTTGTTTACCACTGATCCTGATAGTCTACAATCTAAGATAGATGCTGTGCAACATTATTCAAATGGGGTTTTAAAATCAATGTGAATAAGACAACAATTTGTATTTTTGAAAAACGGAAACAAAATGTATATCCTGAATTCTTCATTGATAATGACAAAATCGATATTGTGGGTAACGTTGTATATCTAGGTGTTAAATTTACGTATACTGGAAATATGGTTAATGCAGTTCGAGCATTAAATGAACAAGCCCATAGGGCGTACACTAATTTATAGTGTGTATTTGATAAATTGCAACTTAATATAAAAATCAAATTATCATTTTTGATTCAATGATTGTTCCAATGTTAACATATGGTTGTGAAATACGGGGTGTTTACAATTATAAGATGTTGATAAGTTAAAAAAATATGATTTTATAGTGTATATGGTGAACTTGGGAGATTTCCATTGTCTGTAATATGCAAGGAAAGGGCTGTTAAATTTTGGTTAAAGATGATGAAAAATAGTGTTTCACCCATGTACTCAATGTATAATGATTTAAGTAATAATGTTAATGTTGTCTGTTGGGCTAGTAGATTAAATTCAATTGTAGATCATCTTGGTTTTACAAATGTAAGGATCACCTTTGATAGAAGTGCAAACTATCACAATATGTTCAAATTAAGAATAAGAGATCAATGTGTCCAAGACTGGCGTGATTGTATTTATTATATGCCAAAATTAGATTATTATTGCAGATATAAGACTGAGTATTGCTTTGAACCATATTTGGATATTATACCAAATGATCAATTAAGAAAAGTATTAACCTGTATGAGATTATCGTCACACTGTCTAGAAATTGAAATAGGCCGGTACAATAATGTTGACAGACAAAATAGATTGTGTAAACTCTGTTCACATTGCATTTAAATTCCACACTGCCTCCTGTACAAGGAATGGGGTCTCGAGAGTGATTGATATAAGTTGTAAATACTTGTTTCACAATCGAGCTAATATAGGTTGCATAAACGTTATGCTTATGCATTTGTTTTGCATTGTATATTGTATATATGGATTGCAATACAATTACGATTAAACTAAATTGAGTAACTGTATGATGTGATTTTGAAACTGTGTGTGTCTTACGTTTATTTATCGTCGCTACCGGTTGTACATATGAGCGACGCCTTATTAGTCATTATATTTATTTGGAGGATAGCGCAATGATACAGACAGAGACCCATTCCAGAGTCTCATCTGGTTCTTTTACGTGCACGATGTACAGCACCGACACGAGACCTCGATTTAAAGTCCCATCTGAAAGACTGTTCATTTTCTTAGTGTCAGCCGTGGGATCGAACCTGATTTTGAAACTATTAAAATATTGTCTTTATGCATGCTATTTCTGGTTATAATTACGTATTGTTATACCTTTATTTATAGTCACCCACTGGTTAATATTTAGAGGTTATTAAATGATTAGTTTATATAAATTTGAACATTTAATAATCGAAAATCATGCTCTCCGTTATCCATTGATACGGAATAAATCACAATTACTGAATTAGATACACGAACACGATTGAAATATTACCACGAAACTAAAAACATCTGTTATCTGTCACATCTGACACTACATGGCGCAAACAAACTATCACCAAGTAGACATGCGTTATTCTCCGGAACTAGTTATGATACGGTTTGTTCTAGTTTGATACGGAGGCGTGACCGTATCAAACGAAATATCAGACTGGAAAACACAGCGTATCAACCTGGGTGGTAGACAGTATTGTGGCAGGCAAATAACTGCAAATAATAGACAACAATTAATATCTAAGTAATACATGTAAATAAACACAAACGTCTTACAATATCGCGATTCTGATTGGCTGATTCAGCCCATGTGATCAAAGTTCATAAACCCAATTAATTGCAAAATTATTATATTCTCATTAATATTCATAGCGGGCTACTTTTTGTATGGTGTGAAGAATCAAACAGACAAGTTTTGTAATTATAACAATTGAATGTTCTTTTTCTGCGTTTCATCGAGGTATGAAATATCTTTCGATTTTATGTAAATGAGGTGTAAAAACTGAGAATCCGTACCAAGACGAACGGTATAGAAATAGAACATGCACTTGTTAAGTAACGTTAGATAACAAATGTATTGTTCTTATAATAAACATTATGAATGCGTATCAATTATTAAAGATATATATGCGTGTGATCTATATCTCCTATGTTGTTATTGGAGCAACAATAAAACACCAAAGAACAACAATGAAACGCCAAAGAACAACAATAAAACGCCAAAGAACAACAATAAACTTGCCAATCATTTCTTCAGTAAATAAATCAACTATTCTACTTCTAATTATTCAGCAGAGTTATCTTTATTTGCCCCGTAACAGGCGGATCTGTAGTCCAGTTGTTAACACGCTGGACTGGTAATCCAGTGATTACAGGTTCGATCCCCCGTCTGACCATACTAAAATTAACACAGTCTTTCAGATGGGACCTTTGTTTATACAAATTTATTTGAGCTCGATTGCGAAACAAGTTATTACAACTTACATTAATCACTCTCGAGACCTCATTCCAGATGGAATCCATCGCCACGAGGGAGAGAGAATAGGCAATGTGGAATTTAAATGTCTTGCTTAAGGGCACAATCGTAATGGCTCCAGTGGGGCTTTAAACCGATGTCTCGTGTCGCTGCTTTACACCGTGCACGTAAAAGAACAAGAGGAGACTCTGGAATGGGTCTCTGTCTGTATCATTGCACTATCCTCCAAACATCTAAAATGACTAATCTCAGGAGGCGTCGCTCATAGTGAGTGGGGTAATCCAGCAGTGAGTGGTGTAATCCAGCAGTGAGTAGTGTATTCCAGCAGTGAGTGGTATATTCCAGCAGTGAGTGGTGTAATCCAGCAGTGAGTGGTATAATCCAGCAGTGAGTGGTATAATCCAGCAGTGAGAGGTGTATTCCAAACAGTGAGTGGTGTATTCCAGCAGTGAGTGGTGTATTCCAGCAGTGAGTGGTATAATCCAGCAGTGAGTGGTGTAAACCAGCAGTGAGTGGTGTATTCCAGCAGTGAGTGGTGTAATCCAGCAGTGAGTGGTGTATTCTAGCAGTGAGTAGTGTATCCCAGCAGTGGGTGGTGTAATCCATCAGTGAGTAGTGTAATCCATCAGTGAGTGGTGTATTCCAGCAGTGAGTGGTATAATCCAGCAGTGAGCGGTGTATCCCAGCAGTGGGTGGTGTAATCCAGCAGTGAGTGGTGTATTGCAGCAGTGGGTAGTGTAATCCAGCAGTGAGTGGTGTATTGCAGCAGTGGGTAGTGTAATCCAGCAGTGAGTGGTGTATTCCAGCAGTGGGTAGTGTAATCCAGCAGTGAGTGGTGTATTGCAGCAGTGGGTAGTGTAATCCAGCAGTGAGTGGTGTATTCCAGCAGTGAGTGGTGTATTCCAGCAGTGAGTGGTGTATTCCAGCAGTGAGTGGTGTATTCCATCAGTGAGTGGTGTATTCCAGCAGTGAGTGGTGTATTCCAGCAGTGAGTGGTGTAATCCAGCAGTGAGTGGTGTATTCCAGCAGTGAGTGGTGTATTCCAGCAGTGAGTGGTGTATTCCAGCAGTGAGTGGTGTATTGCAGCAGTTGGCAGTGTAATCCAGGAATGAGTGGTGTATTACAGCAGTGAGTGGTGTATTGCAGCAGTTGGCAGTGTAATACTGGAATGAGTGGTGTATTCTAGTAGTGAATCATGTGTAAATGCAGTTTCGACAAACAATAAAAATAATAAACACATTTGTTTTTAATAAAAAAAAACATTTTGATTTTGTTTTACAAAAATTGTTTATGGGTCGATTGGGTAACCGGAAACAAGCCAGTAGTACAGCAGTACAGAACTAGAACGAGTCTTGCATCGCTAAATCACACCGCTCATTGCTGAAAGCCTAATTGGCTTGTTTCCGGTTACCCAAGGCATGTATATTTCACATAGCCTCTTCTTGCTCCTTCGTGGTGATGAATTCCATCTCGAGGTCTCGAGAGTGATTGATATAAAAACAATTGTATTGTAAGAACTTGTTTCGTAATCGAGTTAAAATCAATTTGTATAAGCTAATCTATGGGAAGACAGTAGACCACACCGTTCGAGCCCCGCTTTGGGTTGTTTCATAAATAGCAAACATGATATTTAGACATGGACATATATGAAACTAGTGAAACGGAGACAACATCAATATCAAGTCCTTCAACGAGTGCGCCCACCTCTAAACGTGCTTTAGATGTCGCTAATGACTTGAAGCTCACTTTGTTACAATGTCACGTAGGACGTAATTGCCTTTGTTGTTAGTCTGTCATACTAAATGATACGGAGTGATTGTATCAACATATATCTCCGTGACGTCACAAGCATCAGTGGTTAGTGCGCTCGCTTCTCACCAATGCAACTCGGGTTCGATCCTAAGACCGGGAAGTATGTGAGATGGTACGGTGGTCACCAGATCGGACAGGTGGGTTTTCTCCGGGTACTCCGGTTTCCTCCCACACGAATGCCCACATAATGCGCTTTTCATCCGCGCCAACGAGAGTGATTAATATAAGTTGTTAGAACTTGCTTCGCAATCGTTGTAAAATAAATAAAGTGTATTTGTATTATGTTATGCTGCGAATCTCCAGCTAGCATTGGTGGACGAATACCACCATTCAGATCAGTATTGCAAGAATGGACGGTCACCCAGGTAGAACCACCGGACCTACCGCAAGCCAGCTGGATAGCTTCCTTACATGAAATAATTCGCCACCCTCAGTAGGATTCGAACTAGCAACGTTGAGGGGCGTGATTTGAAGTCAACGACAATAATCACTCTGTTACTATTGATGGAGTGTTGAACGTCACGTGGTATTTGGTCACGTGCTTTCAATCAATGCAGTACATACATTTCATTTCAGGCCATTGACTTGTGTCAAGCTAGATCGATCGATGCATAAATTACAAGAACACAATATGCGTTATATGCTGTTTTCGATTTTCCGCTGTTGATTCGCTTTAGAGATATTATTTCTACGCTTTGACCCACAAGATGGCGCCACTTGTTATTTGGTCACGTGGTTGCAATAGATGTATCGGAACTTCTTGTTTATTTATTATTTTTAATTTAAGTTTATTTATCGTCGCTACTGGTTTAACAACGGGTAGTGTACCTCACACTACCTGTCCTGAGCAGGTTCGAGCCTTTAACCAGTACTTGGTGCATCAACCTCCGTACGAAGCTGCTAACTTGTTCATACAAAGAGACATGGTCTGAGATGGGCTTGAATCCGTGACCATCAGAGATGATAGGTTACAGTGGAATACAAGTCAACGACATTTAACATCTCGACAACGGAGTGTCGAGATAACATGTGTATGATAATAACATGTGTATGATGTTCAAGGGTATATTAGTAAATTATCGACACTTGCTTTGCGCTCACGTTTATAAATCTCCTTAATGTTGACATCATTTGTGCACAGACGGATCTGTAGCCCAGTGGTAACACGCTGGACTGGTAATCCAGGGATCGCAGGTTCGATCCCCCGTCTCTCCCTAATAAAATTAACAGTCTTTCAGATAGGACGTTAAACCGAGGTCTCGTGTCAGTGCTTTACACCGTGCACGTAAAAGAACCAGAGGAGACTCTGCAATGGGTCTCTTTCTGTATCATTGCACTATCCTCCAAAATCTAAAATGACTAATATCTTCAGGAGGCGTCGCTCATATGGGCAACCGGTAGCGACGATAAATAAACGTAAAACACACACACACATCATTTGTCAAGGACATCAATTGTACAGGAACATAATTAATCATGTTATTTCGATGCTGAATATTCACACTAATGACACATAATTTAATGCATATATATATAAGTTTAAAACATTTCAAATTTGCAACAATTGTTTAGCAATGCTAAGCACCTTAGTCAATAATAATAATTTTCGCTAGGGCGGATGAACTCGTAAATGTGTCGTCCTTCGTATGTGTTTGGGGGGGGGGAGGAGAAAACCCACCTGTCCGATTGGGCGACTACCGTGTCATCTAACATAACTCCCAGTCCGACTTTATACTTTAAAGCGACACTACATCGGTGAAAACACAAATTTCTACAGAATATATTTTCCTATTATATGGTATAATATTTTCCAATTATTTGCATCGAAAGTGGAATATTTCAACTAATAAACAAACGTCGTATACGATGTTTCTTGACATAACAAACTTAATATAAATAGGGTAAACATCCACGCTTAATACAATGTGTGTATCATGAATAACACGATTTATGGTACAGATTTACCGTTATATCTCACCCAATGCATATTCATTGCTGGACTAATACGATTTATAATATCTCTAAACGACTGTAGCACCTATTTGGTATAGACTCCAATAGTAAACAATCATCAATTCAGGAGAGTTGCTGATCGTTATATGAAATCCTACTGTCACTTTTGAGAGTTTGTATACCACAAAAACACTGTTTATGTATAGAAAGTTAGGGTTCAAATTATTTTGGAAGAAATTGTAGTAGCAATGCTATTTATATGTCAAGACATATTGTTGGGGCTTGTTGCGATGTAATGTCGCTTTAAACAAGCACACGTGAAACTGCGGGATGCATACGATTCAAGCAAGGTAAAATAAAGTGCCGACTTGCACTATTGTTATTTGAAAACATTTTCTTTCACTGAGAAAGGGGCCTCCGTGGTGCAATCACTTGCCCTTAACCGCAATAGTTTCCAATGCTACTTGGATGTTGAATAATGTCCAAGTGATGAAAAGCTATCCAGCTGCCTTGTGGAATGTCGGTGGTTCTACCCGGGTCCGGGTCCGTGTCGGCAATACTGCTCGGAGGAGGTACCCGGGCTCGTTCTCCACCAATGATTGCCGGGGACCAGCAATATGATCTAAGCTATTGGTGCAACGTTAAGCCAAACATCAATACAAACATACAGTCTACATCCGTTATGTCAAAGTCGGTTATGTCGAATTCGACGGTTATCTCGAAGTCGGATCAAAGTCCCGTTTCAGACACTATCATTTTACATATAACTGGCTCCGTTTATATATAAGTTCGTTAAATCAAACTTCGGTTATTTTTATTTTAAGTATTTTGTTCGGTCCGACGGAATTCGACATACCGGATGTAGACTTCACTCAAAACTCAATCACAAAAATTACAATCACTACAACTCAGCTGCATGCCAAATAATTGAAGAACCATTTTCTTTTATGCTTTCCAATGAATGTCGATTATTCGCGCGGAGTTGGCTGATTATCCGAGACTGTTTACTACAGCGTACGGATGCACAATACTGATTCCCTTGAGATATAGTACGGCTTAAAGTATATATAAACATTTCTTTTTCAAATTGATGGTTATTTGTGATAAAAAGAATTCATAAAATATGGTATGACATATCATTGTGTTTTACGTTTATTTATCGTCGCTACCGGTTGCCCATATGAGCGACGCTCAGGGAGAGATTAGTCATTTTAGATTGTTGGAGGATAGTGCAATGATACAGACATAGACCCATTCCAGAGTCTCTTCTGGTTCTTTTACGTGCACGGTGTAAAGCACCGACACGAGACCTCGGCTTAACGTCCCATCTGAAATACTGTTAATTTTATTAGAGTCAGACGGGGGATCGAACCTGCGATCCCTGGATTACCAGTCCAGCGTTTTACCACTGGGCTACCTATCCGTCTGTTATGACATACCACGAGTGTAAGACCATATATATATGTATATAGATCAAAGAGTAAACAACAATAAATAATTTAAGAAAATCCTGTCATGAAATATGTTTTCGATCATATTATTTTTCTCAATGTCTATAAATAAGGAAATCAAATGATGTTGATCAATAACCACTGATTCATGATTCTGTCGCTATCTTTAATTACATAGTATTGCCAAACACGCTTCTCTGGTACGAACGTAAAGCAAACATACCTTATCGAGTCTTCCTACAATATTAGTTGACAGAATAGTTGCCCTCGGTACCTATCTTGCAATCCATCATAGCATTACTAATGTTCACAGATGAATCAAACAGATGAATCAAATTTCCGTCTCTTGTTGTCACATATTTTTTAAATACCATGTGTGTATATATAGATATATCTTTTCAGATATCGCTTTTGTCGTTTAACTGAGTTGAGAGCTGACTGTGATAATATTAACTGTGACAATGGAAATAGGTCCGGTGATGCGTGTTGTATATGCGATTGCATGTTTAGCATGTTACTGCAATGGTGAGCCCTCTTTTATTATATATAATAAATCCTACATGCATCATTCATTATTGACGGCACTCTAAAATATTGATTTTATATTTTTGTTCACTAACTTAATTCACTGCTTTATATTTTGAGATGCGCGGAATACCATGCAGTGAGTAGATGTTGGTCTACTCACCTGCATCTTACCGCTGTACTGCACATCACATGACCTTATCGCAAAATTAAACCGATTAAAAGAGTAATTAATTTATTCTACTGTGCTGTCTTATAAATGCACTCACATATCAGAAAAGAAGAGTCGAATGACTGCCACTAACATATGCAATTAAAAATCTTAAGTATCCTTACTGCATGTATAACTTTCCATCATTTCTTGTGCATGTATAACTTTCCATCATTTCTTGTGCATGTATAACTTTCCATCATTTCTTGTGCATGTATAACTTTCCATCATTTCTTGTGCATGTATAACTTTCCATCATTTCTTGTGCATGTATAACTTTCCGCTCTTATTTTAACTATTTGATGTTGCAGCAACCTTTCTTCCCGTTGCTTATTCGTTTGGTTCTTTTCTATAGTATTGTATGTTGTTTATCTTTGCAGCACAGTCGCCGTCTTATTCTAGTTCGGGTAGGCTTGCAACTCTGCTGAGCAGGCTCGGTTTCGGAACACAGCAACCACAGTCGCCTGTATCGCCAGTATATAATACTGTCGGCGGAACTACCCAAGGTCGCCTCCTTAGTATCTTAGCCAATAGATGGGATCGCATGGAAAATCAAATAGAACAAAGGCTTGAAAATCAGCCCGACCACATTGCTGACAAAGCCGAACAACGCATTGAGCAGGTTTCCGAAAAGTTTGATAGAATTAAAGATCAACAAGAAAATCAACTCAACGGAGCCTCTTGGAACAGATGGAATTCATATGAAGACAGGATGGAAAATAAATTAGAAACATTGGACAATGTAGTGGAAAGCAAAATTGAGCATGTTGAAAATACGCAAGGAGAGCAAGCAGCCAATGTTATTGAAGATAGATGGGACACAGTAAAAGACAAGATTGAAGATAAGATCGATAAAGTTGAGGACATTATTGATGATGTATTTGATGATGATGATGATGATGACATGGATGACTGGTATGATACCGATGACAGTTATAACAATGTATGGGACAACGACAACAACGACTGGTCAAACACACAGTCCACCAATAGTTGGTGGAAATAATGAGTACGCTATCAGGATATGATATATTTTGAGCTAGCACATTTAAATAAATAAATAAATAATGTATGGTATAAAATAATGACGTCGACTATTGGAGTCAATACCAATAATAGTTTTGGGAAGTTTCATATGAGTTCCATTGTGGCGATTTTAATCTATGCTGAAAAGTTTGAATCGGTAACAAAATAAGATATATTTTATGCTGGTATATTTAGGTATGGTTCCGCCACGGTATTTTGAACAGTTCAAGCAAAGGAAAGAATACTGACACTCTTGCATAGGATATGTCAGGCAGAATTACAATTCGTATCGACTTTTTCGTCTATAAATATCAATCAGAATTATTCGATTTATTCAAGTCGTATGTATGAATACTAAATGAAGTTCAATTCAGGTGATTTAGCCGTCATTGAAATATTGAATATTAAAGCGACTTTCGCGACGGATGTATACATTCTATCTGCATTCTATCATTGTACTTGTATGAGTAAATGAGAGCAGTTTGGGTATACGCTAGGGAGTTGTTTTACTACCTATTCTGTTCGTAATATTAAGAAAAAAATAATATGCATTACGTGCTGATAATATCAAACCAACGTCGAATTCAGTTAATTTAAAGTTTAACCTTTATTTAGTTTTACAACGATTGCGAAACAAGCTTCAACAACTTATTGTAATCACTCTCGTTGGCGCAGATGAAAACGTAAATGTGATCATTCGTGAGGGAGGAAACCTGGGTGCCGGGAGAAAACCCACCTGTCCGATCTGGCGATCACCGTACCATCTCACATACTTCCAGACTTCGAGATAACCGGATAATTCGACATAACCGACTTTGACATAGCGGGTGTAGACTGTAGTTCAATATACACATTACAGAAGTGCAAAATTAGCTAGCATACATCTTAACTGAGAGTGTTACTTCGATCACACGTTATCAAAAGTGCAAAGCGTGGCACCCGGTGTTCGATATGCCAATAATGCAATTGTATGAATATGTAAATAGTTTTGAAAGATATATATTAAGGTGCAGGCAATTTAATAAGTTATGCTGTGGTAAGATCTGAATGAATGATATATCGTTACAGTTTTTGTAAATGGATATATCGCTCTACATACACAAGCTTATGGAATTTTATTTACTTATTTCGGAATTGTTCTTAAACAAATTAAGCATTATTCGTCTCCATCTATAACTTTAATTAAATTAAATTAATTACATTAAGCTAATAGGTCACAATGAACCACCTTGGAGAATTCCGAACACTATGTTAAACAAATGAATTTGCGTCTCCTAGTATCGTTACCTTAGTATGCAATGCTGTAATTCCTGCGATGATATTTTACATTTGTATTAATTAATTTTTGTGTAGCATAATTTATCCTACCTTCATGCGAAATAACGTACAAAAACGGCATGCCTAATAAATTTTGCTTTATTAGTCAGTGCCTAATAAACTTTTGTGACGGACTACTTTTATGACCCAGATTACGATTTGTAAATAAACAAAGCGTAGACCTGTCGTCAGCTTAGCTTACTTAGCTTACGTATTGTGTTGTCTGCTGAGTTTGGAAAATGTCCCAAAAGTCGTGTACAGGTACACTTTCAGGTTGTTTGGGATGAATTAACAGCACTCGATGAGACCCCTCTGGAAACTACTGTTGTCAGAGAAATGTCATTTATCATTTATCTATAAATAGAAATATCAATGCGCAACATATTACCAAGTGCGTAGCGAGTTTGTAAGCTGTCATGGCTAGTTTGTTTGTTGTTGTGTCGGGTGGACACTCAGAATGTAGGATAAATAGAATATTAGGTTACTGTCTTATACATTTTAATTTATTAGGCTCGTCTCCGAAAAAATACAAGGCTCGGTAGAGCCTCGCCTTGTATTTTTTCTCCTACTCGCCTAATAAATTAAAATTTATAAGACAGTAACCTAATATTCTCTATATATATGTATAGCATACTTGTCTCAAGTTGTTTGTTTTAAAGCCAAAATCTTATAGAATGTGATAGTGTGTCCAATCTGTATTTTCATCCCATCGTTTTCTATTATCAACGTTGTGTAAATATTATATTATATTTATTACTGTATTCAAATGTAAAATATACCACATGTAGTTTTGTTCCCCTTGTGTTTTACGCTATAATACATATGCTACTATACATAGTAACAACATATATGTTATGTTCGGCGATTACAGCCCTTGTCAGGGTATTATAAAGTAATCGGCCATCTGAATCAAATCACACGACACAAACGGTTATCTTTGACGTCATCACTTGACCACTATGGTCGTTTCTTAGCCTGGGATATATTTGCCTGATCAGTCAAATAAATATATTTTAACACTGAGACCGTTAATTGGGCCGTATTGAGTTTCTAATCATATCAACGCCTGGGGTAATTCGACGGGTTTTCCGTGTAATTATTGATTATCATTAATCCTATGAATAAGTCTATTAGCAAGTGACTTAATTAATGACGTACTTGAATCGAAAGCGAGGCACTGCAGTGTTGATAAACTGCATAATTGGCCGCCATTGTTTACGGGTCAACGGAACAATACATAGTTGTAAAAAGTACAATGTGCGTCTGATTTGACATATTTACTCAATATTTAAGTCGTCCTTACTTCAATAACGCCGAATCGACCCGTTACCACCTACACTTAATAGTTAAAATCCGCCATCTCGTCGATATAGCACATAAACGGGAACGGGAAATTATATGTTTGCAATGTAAATGAGGCTAAGGGAGCATTCGTGTATATTCGGAAATGATCGTGTTTCCGATAGGATTCTGTTTCTATATTTAGCGATAGTATCTTGAAGAGAATAGTTGTCGTTCTTCAAATCAACACCCTAAATAATTAGGGTGTCAGTAGATAGCGCTACGACCGGAAATCAAGTTTCCCCAGGCTGTCATTTTGCCAGAAGTTAAAAAAAGTGAAAAATCGACAGACCCAGACTAGCCGTTTCTGAACGAGTGTTAGAATCTCTGGCAGGCAGAGTGCTGAATTTAGGCGTACTAATTGTTACATATGTCATGTTTATCATATTTATGGTAATTTATGTCAGGCTGGTGCAAAATAAAAATTAAAATGTAACACATCAACTTTGTATTATATTTGAATTAAAGGTTATATACATGTTTTGTAATTATAGAAATAAAGATACAATAGTGAGTAGTTTAACACTAGCAGTCGTAAAACGAATACCACCTATATATAGTAACGTATGTATTATATACGTTAGTACACTTCAGAGCGGTCCCGAGTCGTGCTAATTGGCGCTCGGTCGCACAACGGTATGCTTCCTGCGAGCCGACGATCACGACTCGGCCCTGCTCAACCGTGTATTATCCTCTAAATATTTGCCCCAGCATAGGTATATATTTCTATTTATTGCCAAAGCAATAGTTGCAAGGATTTAGAACACATGACAGAATGAGATAACAACAATGCAGCAAGAGCGTTTACATAATTATAGAAACGAACCAACAAAAAGGAAATGAAATTAGTTTAAACATATTGTATTGTTTTCAAATACATACATATACACATACTGCACAATAGTTGTACAACAAATGAAATGTAACGAATATTATATGAGTGAAGCTGTTATAATTTATAAGAAGCACATGGGTTGGGTCACAAGTTTTACCAGCATTAGTAACGACCCTCCCCTTGTGGAAATGAAATGCAAATAGAGTATACCTTACGTTCTTACAACAATAGTGACATTGTGGACGTCGTGATAGCGCAGTGGTAGTGTGTTCGCTTAAGGTACAAAAGGTCCTGAGTTCTAGCCTCGCTGGAGCCGTTACGATTGTGCCCCTAGGCAAGTTTAAATTCCATATGCCCCTTCTCTCTCCCTCGTGGCGATCAATTCCATCAGGAATGTGGTCTCGAGAGTGATTAATATAAGTTGTAAGAACTTGTTTCGCAATCGAGCTAAACTAAATTTGTATATTAATCCACATCGCACTATAGGTAAGTGGTACTCAATTCATATAATTATTCAAAGAAAGAATCTGCCCATTGTCCTTACGACAATGCTACCAATAACACAAACTGAGACAAGTATTGTGTGTTTTACGTTTATTTATCGTCGCTACCGGTTGCCCATATGAACGACGCCACCTGAAGCATTTCAGATGTTTGGAGGATAGTGCAATGATACAGACAGAGACCCATTCTGAAATACTGCATGTCCAGCTTTTATGGATATATATCGGGTTTTATCTCCCTTGTTTATCAGTCCAATTTGCGCTTGATTTGATTATCTCGATTATCTCTCTTAGATTGGGCTGCCTTTCCCCGATATTTGCTGACATTGAAATCAGTTGTATATTGCAAAGTTGTAATACACAGGAAATAAAAACCATTAAGATATGATGCATCGCACAGCCTGAGGCATATTAAATAATGACCAGTAATAAAAATATTCAACAGTACAGTGCACTTTATATAAACGAATCAATTATAGGTAAGAAGAAGTGGAATAAATGACAATATGTGTACACAATAGAAATATAAATAACATGATAGGTTTTAGGTTTTAATCTTTATTAAAGTCTCATCTATGTATATGCAATTAGTTACAGTTGGGAAACTCACGAAATAAAACATGGCATTGACAAGTATAGTAATTGCCAGAACAGTAGATTATTTAGACACATTTTTGAATTTTGAAATTACATAAAATATATGCCTCCTAATTATTTAAAATAATTATATTATTAAATTTAAAAGTAGAAATTAGAGATTCCCAATTGAGAAATTGGAACAGAGTCCCGGTAAATCTACGCATTTAAGCATTTGCCAAAAGTGTAACCACGGAATAGGAGACGTACGAACTTCATTATTTCTGAGAATATAGTTCATTTTTAAATAAAATAAAAGAACTATTGATCAACAGTAGATTCTTCAATGTACAAGTTATAACCATATATGCAAATATCAACCACATTAAACACAAATATAGTGGCGGAACCCCACCCCCCCCCCACCGCGGAATTATCGGCCAACACTGGTAAATATTCATCATTAAAACATTGTAAATTTGCATGAAAGTGACATCAATAATAATATTTTGCCGTTATGTATGCATGTTTCTCAAAGTCATATTGCATGAATTTATACTCAGTGTACATTGAAACACTTCACATTAATTATATAAGTTTCTCTATTGAGCTAAATCAGTTATTAACATGTATGATTTATTTACTATTATGTTAAAGTTGTATTACTGTTCAAACTGACCGTCACAAATTCCCCCAAAATACTATCATACAATTGTATTTGTTATAAAACCAGTACATTACCCAAATTTTACAGTAAATAAATCAATCCATTGCAGCATTTTAATCTACTTGAACACAGTTGAAATATACATAATATATAATAGTTTTGACTGGGTTAGGTTTTTATTCAATCGGTTCTCTTCATAACTCCGTTTCTCCGATACAAGTCATAACAGCAATGCAATTAATGTGCGTACATTTTAGCAGGTTTTATTAAAATGACTGGCATATAAAACTGGATACACTCCATCTTCTTTTTGAACGGTAATACAACTTAAATCAGAGTTGGATTCTACAAAATCACCGTTATGAAATAACTTATAATCAATTGTTTTTCGGACACGTAGTGAATTAACAGTAGCCATGGTTGCTTCTGTGTGTTTTACGTTTATTTATCGTCGCTACCGGTTGCCCATATGAGCGACGCATCCTGAAGAGATTAGTCATTTTAGATTTTTAGAGGATAGTGCAATGATACAGACAGAGACCCATTCCAGTCTCCTCTGGTTCTTTTACGTGCACGGTGTAAAGCACCGACACGAGACCTCGGTTTAACGTCCCATCTGAAAGACTGTTAATTTTATTAGGGTCAGACGGGGGATCGAACCTGCGATACCTGGATTACCAGTCGAGGTTGGTTGCTTCTGCAACACTCAACAGTTTTATATACATATAATTGCTGAACATAATCACTCAAATAACAGGTATACATGGCTTCTTCTTCTTGACAAGTACCAGGTATGGTTCCAATGTTTATCTAAGAGTAGTCATTTAATTGATTAACAAAAGATGTCAATTATCTCAAAAGATACGAGACACTTCAATGTACATGTTATAACCATATATGCAAATATCAACCACATTAACCCATTTCATTCTGGATATATTTAAAGGCTTTTGCAAACAACATAGATCCAGATCAGCCGCAGCGTGACGCTGCGTGCTGATCAGGATCTATGTTGTTTGCTGCATAGCCAAGTGTCTTAGCAATGTCATCTGAATAGCAAACAGCATAGATCCTGATCAGACAGCACGTTCCGTGGCGGTTGATCTGGCTCTATGTTCTTTGCAGATACCGTTTGAACGGTATCCAGAATGAAATGGGTTAAACAAAAAAGAGTATCTCCCGCGGCGGGAAATCCCCCCCCCCCGGAAATATCGGCCAACACTTGTGGAATTTTAATATACACCATTAAAACATTGTAAATTTGCATGAAACATCAATGATAATATGTTGCCGTTATGTATGCATGTTTCTCAAAGTCATATTGCATGAATTTATACTTAGTGCACATTAAAACACTTCAAGTTAATTCTGTAAGCTTCTCTATTGAGTTTAATCAATGTTCGTCTATATCATGCATATATTGTCCTCGTGGGCTTTTTTGCCTAGATGAATTAAAAAATAATAAACTTTTAAACTTCTCACACAAAGCTAATCAACAAAGGCATTTAGCATAATGACTATTAATGAAAACAAACCTTAAAAGAAAGATGGAAGTAAGCGATATAATATTATAATTAACAACATGCTATATTAACCTTTAATTGTTATAATAATGTCTTGTTTAAAAAACTGACATCAAATTAGTATAAGTACATTTAATTATCAAAGACATTAGATCCCCGTAAAAAGTAAATGCAATCAGGATCTTTTTGATTGGCGTATAGATCTATCTAGGTTCCTGATGTAATGTAATTTAACTAAGGATGAACAAAATATGTGATTTCTTTAACTTGCCTAACTTTAGCATCACAGGGAAGCAAACAGATATTATTTAATGTTAAATATGAAAACTACACAATATTGTCAGTAACATATACTTTACCATGATAGGAGTTAAAAAGTTCTCATTTTATGGGAATGATGAATTATGTGTCTCTAAAAAGCACAACATTAACGATTTGACATTTCACTGTATACCGATAAAAGTATCAGTGATACATTTAAATCTAATAGGGAAGCAATAAGTTTTACTCCTAGAACAACCATTTTTATATCACATTAAAGAGAACAAATTAAACTTTATCGCCATAGGAGTTAAAATTTATAAACATTAAAAGGTCTCTTCTAAATAAACGATTGAAAATAATTTCCCTATATAAACTATTGCTCAAAACTTTGCCGATAAAACAATCAATATTGGTTCTCGGGTCATTTTCAAGCTAAGCCGCATCAATAAGCCAGCTGAATTGGCTTGAAAGCTGGGTATGTTACTATTTTTATATCGGTACGGAGCATCGAACTCGTGGCCTGAAGGCTATACAACGTTTCCCCAATCTCAAACTCAGTCTCAGTCGAGTGCAGCGCACAGAATCAACCTATCACATCAATTGAGTTTGTGCTTGCGATTAGACAAACGTTTTATAACCACATAACATGGAGTTGCAATCCTATGTGTTAAGCACTGGATCACTCATCCGCTCCAAATTGTGGCATAGCCGTTTGTCCGCAGTTGTGACGTCACCCGACCCCAAAAAACGTACAATGTTACGTACCCAGTCGTAACCTGGTTGTGTTGTCCTATTGTTACCTGGTTCAATACAGATGGTACCGATTAACACCTAAGTCGCGGTACAGTACTAGTCACCATTGGGGAGAGTATGTGTAAGCGGTCATGTAAGTGAAAGGTACCAGACTCGAGCCCCGTGTTGGCTACATATATGTCTCACCGTCACATGTTGGCGCCCTGAATTGAGGCCGGGACTGAATATATACTCAATTCCAAAATAAAGTGTGCACTTTGTTTTCTGTGATTTCGTTTGCCGATTCGTTACTCTTGGTCTACCGGTTCTTCGGCGATCTGCTACTCCACCTGTTTGTTGGAACCGTTGGCGCAAGCGAATAATAGTGTTTCTGCGGCACCATAACGCCCTACTCACGTCAGTGACGTTGTCACTACGGGCAAGCATTGTTAATGCTTGGACACGTTGATTTTCGCTCAATCTTGGCATGTTCGTTGTGTACCAATGTGAACTCAAATGTGATTTAACCGTTATGTAAGACATAAGGATTACACTAGTACAAGTTTCCGGTGACATGTATATTTTCCTCGGGCTGCACGTGCAAATCATGCGAAATCAAGTCTCACATACTGGACTGACATTTTTTGCATACCACGTGGTAGATTATGCAATTGATCGATGACAAATATACTTGAGGTATACTATGCGAAATTTCTAACCGTATCTAAATAGTGAAATATTCTAAATTCAAAAGTGCACACTTTATTTTGGAATTGAGTATATATTTCGAGATAATGATAACATTGGTCTCTATCCACGTCTAATGCAGTCGGTATAGCGTTCGTCCTATCATATAAGTCTTTAGTTTATACACATTTACTTTAGCTCGATTGCGAAACAAGTTCTTACAACTTATATGAATCAGTATCGAGACCTCATTCCTGATGGAATCCATCGCCACGAGGGAGAGAGAAGAGGCAACGTGGACATTAAATGCATTGCCTAAGGGCACACTCGTAACGGCTCCAGCGGGGCTCGAACTCCGGAACTTTCGCACCCGGAGAGTGCGCACATCCACTGCGTTATCACGACTTCCACATAATATAAATCCTGGTCCCGGTTCGAGCCCCGTGTTGGTTACATATATTTCTCACTCTGTCACATTTTGGCGCCCAACGTGAGGCAGGGACTGAATATATATTTCGAGATCATGTTTACATTGTTCTCTATGCACGTCCAGCGCAGTCGGTATAGAGTTCGCCCATATATAGTCCCGGGTTCGAGCTCCTTTTTGTATGCATATTTGTCTCACTCCAATCCAGATCAAAATTGTGGAAGTCGTGATAGAGCAGTCGTATCGCGTTCGCTTCAGGTGCGAAAGACCGGAGTTTGAGCCCGCTGGGGCCGTTACGATAGTGCCCTTAGGCAAGGCATTTAAATTCCACGTTGCCTCTTCTCTCTCCCGCATTACGATGGATTCAATCATGAATGAGGTCTAAGGGCACAATCGTAACGGCTCCAGCGGGGGCTCGAACTCGAGGCCTTTCGCACCTGAAGCGAACGAGCCATTTATTAACAGTCCTTCAGATGGGACTTATGTATCGATGCTACATAACGGGTTGGTAAAAGAACCAGGGATGTTTCTGGAATTGGAGGTTTTCTGTATCTTGCACTATCCTCCAAATAATAAAATGAATAACATACTTCTAGAGGTGTCCTCCCAATTAACTAGAAGGCGACGATAAATAAACGTGTACATAAAACTGACAATAGAATAAACTGTGCGTAAGAATGAACTTGAATAAGTATTTAATCAATTAATCAAGTGCAGTTGCACCTGTGTCAGTCGCTACCTCTATCAAGCAGCCAATCTGTATTAAACAGCCAGTTTCCAGAGTCATAGCGCTGCCACCACGAAGGCTGGACCTCTTGCGGATGCACCCTTCTGCGTACTTTCAATCCCCCGAAGATAGACTCTTGCTCTGCCGTCTGCGTGACTCACAGTGAAACGTGACTCATCACTCAAAATGACGGAATTCCACTGGTCCAGGTCAGGTTACGTCGTTCCTATGCATGCCGGTCTGGTGGTTCTATGGCGAGTTTGTCTGAATTTACAAGTGTATGATCTGTGGGCACGAATAGGGATATGGCTTTGTCTCAGTCGGTTTCTGATAGCCTAGCAGTAACCCATAACAGCCTCGCAGTTGCAGGCAAGAAATTGTCACGAAGGTGTATCAACTTGGTCGCGGACGATCATTGACGAATCATGTCGTTTTGCATTGAATGCTAAGGTTAAGAATTGTTTGACGTGAAACCAAAACATGGTGTGCCACGTCATTGACCACATCACCGTTGTTTGGCGGGAACACCAAAACATAGTGTGCTACGTCATTGACCACATCACCGGCCCGAAGCATTCTGATTGCCTGATTTCTGCGAGTTTCATCAAGTTGTGGTATTGCTATGTAAAGACTAGTAGATAATTCTATTCTGGCAAACAAGTGTTTCTGTGTAAGAAATGTGCATTGAAACGAATAGCTATACTGGCCCACAGACGAAGTGTTGACAACCGGAAAGTGACAGGCATGAAACCCGTGCTCGGTATACATGTACGAAAGTTAGCAAGACCACGTGATTGGACAATAAATAAAACAGTTGGTTTACTAACTAGTTGGCCATATTAGAGAAATAGCTCTGTCAATAGCATGCAACGTTTTCATTTTTGCTGAGTGTGTATTAATTAATTGAGTGTACATTATGTATTAAGCACGAGACTACTTTACACTATCAGATATAATACATTGCTTAGGAAGCATTATTGCTCATCAGCTATATTACATCGGCATTTTAAAACCGGCTTTAAATGTTGATTGATTACTGTGCGGAAAGCAATGTGTATATGTCGTCGTCGATATGTGCTATTAAATGGCTGGCAGTCATCAGTCTGGCTGGTTATTAAATGTTAATAGAAGAAGCGTGATATGATTTTACTAAATTAATTGCATTAGTACACTTAACGATTTGGCAATTTATCAGCAGTAGTTTTTGTATCACTGCCTTGTAATAATTGATGAATTATTCGGATAGTAAATATTCGGTTTGCCATTTAACAGTAGGCACCAGTGACGCATGTGTTCGTTTAAAGGCTGTCGAGTCGAACATATGTGTTCTATTCATGCGGTCACCTCTACAGGGACGGACCAACGCTTTTAATATATGTGGGGGCATTGTCAGGCATGGAGGGGGAATGGTATCATCGTCTGAAATATGGCACAGTGATGAATGTGTTCTTTTAAAGGCTAGCAAATGAAATATGACACAGTGATGCATGTGTTCGTTTAAAAGCTAGCAAATGAAATCTGGTACAGTGATGAATGTGTTCGTTTAAAGGCTAGCAAATGAAATCTGGTACAGTGATGCATGTGTTCTTTTAAAGGCTAGCAAATGAAATATGGTACATTGATGAATGTGTTCTTTTAAAGGCTAGCAAATGAAATATGGCACAGTGATGAATGTGTTCTTTTAAAGGCTAGCAAATGAAATCTGGTACAGTGATGCATGTGTTCTTTTAAAGGCTAGCAAATGAAATCTGGTACAGTGATGCATGTGTTCGTTTAAAGGCTAGCAAATGAAATATGGTACAGTGATGAATGTGTTCGTTTAAAGGCTAGCAAATGAAATCTGGTACAGTGATGCATGTGTTCTTTTAAAGACTAGCAAATGAAATCTGGTACAGTGATGCATGTGTTCTTTTAAAGGCTAGCAAATGAAATATGGCACAGTCATGAATGTGTTCTTTTAAAGGCTAGCAAATGAAAGATGACACAGTGATGCATGTGTTCTTTTAAAGGCTAGCAAATGAAATATAACACAGTGATGCATGTGTTCTTTTAAAGGCTAGCAAATGAAATCTGAAAAATGTTATATCACATATACAGGGACGGCCCAACGCTTTAAATATGTGTGTAGGGTGAATTTTCAGGTATGGGGACTAAGGGGTATACTCACCTAAAATAAGATCAAGTGCTGAATGTGTTCTTTTAAAGGCTCCCAAATAGTGGAGAATGTGGCCCTAAAAGGGATCGCTTAAAAGAAAGAAACACTTCACAGGACTTAACACCCTGGAACAGAGGAAGCCGCATTACTTAGAGAAACAAGTCGCCCACATACCTAGGCGAAGGCGCTTTAAATAAAGCTACACATCGCCATCTACATTGTTGACTTATGATTTTAATTGTAATATAGTATAGTTCACTGTATATATGTAGGCTATGTACACTCCATTACTGAGAGGACTTTTCTTGTCGATGAAGTTAACAGTTAAATATACATGTGTTGTATTTTAAATATACTTAGGAGGTGGGAATCAAAACTACATGTATATATAGCACAATGCTATATAATGGGCCATTACACAATAGATCGACATTACGAATATGCTGAATGTGAATATATCAGTGTTCAGCTGATGGCGCGATCAATTGCATAATAAATTAACATTTTCAAATTGGGTGAGTTACATCATTAAAACTGCTTTTAGCAAGTTCCTGGTCAATGATATGATAGCGTGGTTAAAATCATGTCATGATGCAATGTGATCTGACCAGATCGTTCTGAAGGTATATAAAACAGTTCACCGCTATGTAAGGAGGATGTGATCTGACCAGATCGTTCTGAAGGTATATAAAACAGTTCACCGCTATGTAAGGAGGATGTGATCTGACCAGATCGTTTTGAAGGTATATAAAAACAGTTCACCGCTATGTAAGGAGGATGAGATAGGGATATGCTTGGTTGGTTACTATCTATCGAGACAACATGCCTGGAGGTTATAAAACTTTTCTCAAATCTCAAAACTCTGATTGGATCAGCTGACAGTAACACTCACAATCAACCAATCAGATCATTTGAGTTTGAGATCTGAGAAAAGTTGTATAATCTCAGGCAGAGTCGAGGTTATAAAAATGTTCTCCTATTTCAAACTCAGTCTCAAGCTTCTGATTGGTTCAGCTTGTAGTAAAACTCAGAATCAACCAATCAAATCATTTGAACTACTTGAGGTTGAGATCTGAGAAAGGTGTTATAACTTCGGGCACATGTATCGTATGTATGGTTCTACCCGGGTGCCGGCCATGCCTGAAACACTGTTCGAAGGGCAACCGGGTCATCTTCAATACTATCTGGAGAGTTGTCATATGACCTAAGCTGTGGGTGCGACTTTGACTCACAAAATAGCGACACATGGAATTGTTTCAGAGTCCGCCTTCAGAAACACTACACACAGCTGAAGATAAATGGATGTGGATATCTGTAAGGTTGTAAAACAACAAATAATTTGCCTGTTCATTTATATGTCCACTCTTTCATTTCTTCTGATACCACATCCACTGTGAAGAGGTATTCAAATCAAACTGCAAAACAGCAAAATTGTCCGAAAAGTAATGATTTGCATAGCCAGTACTCACCTGTGAATAACGTCACTGTGTTTACACACTGTATTCCTCCGCCAAATAATACAGTATACCAACCTTCAGTTTGCAATGGCCTGCATTCTTATGCCACATCTTTTCTACACATCAACTAGTCTGAAGTCTTCTCAAGTCACATAATTTCTCAAAATAACACAACAACTATACACTGCCTGTCATGAAAATGCATTTTTACCAAAAGAAAAATGAACTATATTAGTTATTTGGACTACATTCGGATGCACTTGCGCCTACTTCTGTCTATTTACGTATATACAACCTATAATGTCACGATATCATGGTACATAGTGACTAGTACTTACATATGATATCATCCCAAATATAATAATAACGGCCCTTAATAATTAAAGGCCCTGATGATCAGCCTCAAGCCCAATGTATGGCCCGCATCTTTTTTTCTTCTTTTTATTAAAACTTTATTTATTTTACAACGATTGCGAAGCAAGTTTTAATAACTTATATTAATCACTCTCGTTGGCGCGGATGAAAGCGTAAATGTGCGAGGAAACCGGATTACTCGGAGAAAACCCACATGTCCCAAATAGGCCCTTAAAATTCCAAAATACGCATAAAAATATATATATAAACCAAAAGGCCCATAAAAACACGAAATACGCATACATTATTTTTGTTGGATCCATAACGCAACCCTGACTACTAATATTGTCTATGAGTATTGCCCACAAGTTTCACTGCTGGTAAAGGGAGACAAATACACAAATCTTTACATGTCACGTTAACGAGCTTATTATGTTAACACCGGGTTATTGTTTATTACTGTTATTCATTTGATGTGGGATCTTTATTAATGACACTTTCTTATTTTGTGTCTGACATCAATATTAATTATGTATGTGAGGATACGCATTGTTGTACTGATGCATCGTGAAAGATGGCGACGTGTTGAAAGTCACGTGGTATTTCGTCACGTGATTGTTATATAATATTGATGATGTGCTTTTCTACAGACGGACGGACTGGTAATCCAGGGATCGCAGGTTCGATCTCCCATCCAGTCCTAATACAATTATCAGTATTTCAGATGGGACTTTAAACGGAGGTCTCGTAAAAGAACCAGAGGAGATTCTGGAATGGGTCTCTGTCTGTATCATTGCACTATCCTCCAAAAATCTAAACTCTCTTCAGGAGGCGTCACTCATATCGGTGACCGGTAGCGACGATAAATAAACGTACACATGATGTGCTTTGTTGGTCCCCGGTTGCCCTCACGACGTATGCGTCGCGGTCGGGGCACATCTCACAGTAGCAGCAGCGTTGGATATGCCTACTGGGATAGTCTTGTCGGACTTGCGACGCGAGACACGCGCTCCACAATCGCTGTTTTACAGAAGTGGTTGAGGTATGACCAGATCAAGACGATCAGGTGTCTAACTCTCAGATGTGTTGATATGCTGCTGCAGGATGATCAACAGTGATGAGGTTGGACCTTAAGAAGAATAGGCTTTAGAAAGAACAACCCAGCAGGCAATGTCATCCTGAGGAGAAAGAAGGTGCCACCTCCAGCTGTCACCTTTCAATGCACAATCATCATGCAGAAATTCCAAGACCCTACAATACATCATTCAACAAATCAACCATACTCTACATTTAATCGATGGTGCTTATGAACGCGCGAACCTAATCTTAGAATGCACCCTGCCCAAACCGTGTGTCAGTTAATATGAAAAAGTGGGCAGTTTCATATGGAGGTTGGTGCACAAAGTAATGGTTAACCGCTGACGTTTGCCCAGGAAAGGTGTTGTTAGGTAAACTGCACGTCGCTGAAATGAGCAATCGATAGCAACGTTAAAATAAACAAGGAATAAATAAAGCGTTTTTATATGGACATCTGTATAATTTAAGTTGAGGTCACATTGCTGAGTGTTGCAATACATATATTGAAACACGTGGCCGAATACCACGTGACGCCGCCATCGTGTGGGTCAAATGTGTGCATGCCTAGCAAACATGAGTTGGACCTCTAAATATATTGCTGGTGTAATTTATGAATCTGTCGATTGCCCTGACGTGACTCACTCTCGTTGGCGCGGATGAAAGCGTAAATGTGGTCATTCGTGTGGGAGGAAACCGGAGTACCCGAAGAAAACCCACCTGTCCGATCTGGCGACCACCGTACCATCTCACATACTTCCCGTTCCGAGCATCGAACACGGATTGCGTTGGTGAGAAGCGAGCGCGCTAACTAACCACTGCGCTAATCGGGCAGCCATATTCGATGAGTTAGCTGCGCATCTATCTCCTCCACTCACCCACCCCCTATCTTTCATTTCTATTGCATTTTTCGCATTTTCAGATTTTAAATTTTTAAATAAAATGTGTAGACAAGTGCCTACAGTGCCTATAGTAAGCTACGTTACTGACATTATAATTTTCCAATTTATTATCGCGTTCTGATGAACAATGGCTACATTTGGCACTGTTGTAAATGCTATTGTGTCTGGATTAGTTTTAATGCAATGCGCATGTGCATGAATGTATGAATGAAGACGTGATTGGAAACGTGCGTGCATTATATATATATGTATAAATTAGTGCTTGTTTATCATACGCTGTCCTAGTTTTGAATATGCAGTGGCGTAGCTTCGGACGATATGTATACTTTACTTTTACCAAAATTGAGTAAATTTCATTAACACAGTACTAATATAGCGTGAAGTTATCATTGTTTTCGTTTTTACAAATTTATGTTTTAGCTCGATTGCGAAACAAGTTCTTACAACTTATATTAATCACTCTTTTTTTTTTTTTTTTTTCATTTTGAGGCCCCTATCCGGGTAACCCATTATTTCTATATACATGTACATTCACATATTATGGAAACACTTTTCATGAATCGAATTGTATACAATTATCTATATGTATAAAGAAATATAGTTTTTGTTTAGTCTTGAGACGTCATTCCTGATGGAATCCATCGCCACCAGGGCGAAAGAAGAGGCATTGTGGAATGTAAATGCCTTACCTAAGGACACAATCTTAACTGCTACAGCTGGGTTCGAACTCCATGCCTTTCTCACCTAATGCTAACGCTCTACCACTGCGCAATCACGATTTCCAAACATCAATAGTTTGCTGATCACATGAGTGCTATATATACCTTTATTACCTACAATACTGGAGAGCAGAACAAGAAGTGTTCATATATAATTTACATAGAAATCAATACAAACAGAATGTAAAATTGCATAGAAGATTACAAATAGAAGTGTGGCAAGTCGGTGTAAGATCTCCATCGGTCAGACATGACAGTAGATCACCAATCCCTCATATATAAGCGATAAACATCTTCCACCGAGTCACCAGACGGATATATAGCCCAGTGGTAACACGCTGGACTGGTAATCCAGGGATCGCAGGTTCGATCCCCCGTCTGACCCTAATACAATTAACAGTCTTTCAGATGGGACGTTAAACCGAGGTCTCGTGTCGGTGCTGTACACCGTGCACGTAAAAGAACCAGAGACGACTCTGGAATGGGTCTCTCTCTGTATCATTGCACTATCTTCCAAAATCTAAAATGACTAATATCTTCAGGAGGCGTCGCTCATATGGGCAACCGGTAGCGACGATAAATAAACGTAAAACACACACACACCGAGTCACTCTACATGCACTCCAAGATGTGTACATTATAATGCACACGTGGATAAATACTATCCATGATAATTCGTATTGAGTTAGATAATTAAGTCACATGCACTTATCATCACATTCAGTACCCTTGTCGAAACGAAATACAAGGAGGACAATGAATAATATAAAATAATATAGGAATAAGCACACAATCCACTTACTTGCGCTACACCGTCTCCGTGGCCCAGTGGTTAAGGCGTCCGCATACGGAGTTGGAGGTTGAAGGTTCGAATCTCGTCAGGGGTTCGTTCTGATATGGCCGGTTGGTGAGTCGCCAGCTAGTTAAATAATGGTTACCGATTGACTACCAGCCAGGCGTCTGGCATACAGGCATAGGATTCGGGAAGTACTGATGTTCATAAAAAGGAGGTGCCTCATAAGTCAAAATGGCTGGCCCTTTAAATAGGGGTAACACTATAATAAACAAACACTTAATACGACGAGATATATGCATCTTTGTTCCCGGCAAATTGTGATCGGAACGAAATAATTGCATAATCCGCTAGATACAATAACATTAAGATTGATGATATTCACTCAGCGAGATGCAAACCCCCGCATCACAAGAACAAATGATTGATTTCACATGACCTTGGTTTTGACATTGAAAAGTCAATCTCAAGGCCACCGGATATGGCTTATTTGAAATGTCATATCAGGTTTCATACATTTATAAATATGTTCCATTGAAGCTATTTGTGTTTATCATACTGAGTAGAAACTTTTGTTTTACACCGATCGGGAAACAAGCTTTAACTACTAATATTAATCGCTTTCGTTGGAAGGTTGGTATACTGTATTATTTGGCGGAGGAATACAGTGTGTAAGCACAGTGACGTTTTTCACAGGTGAGCATTGGCTGGCTATGTAAACCATTATAATTTGAATATTCTTGCTGTGTTCCAGGTTGTTTTGAATACCTCTTCATAGTGGGTGTTGTATCAGAAAAAATGAAAGATTGGAAATATAAATGAAGAGACTGTATGTTTTTACTTTTTACTATGTAAAACTATTTAATTGGCAATGTTTTGCAACCTTACTAGTATGTTCACCGCTAGCGCGCAAAGAGTTAACTGTTCGTGAACTATTGCCTACTGAGCCCGACCATCATTTCAAAGCACGTATTTAACATTCAGACTTGTGATGTAAAGTAATTTCTTTCTTTCTTCTTTTTTTAACGTAATTTGTTTGTTCATGAAATGTAATGTACATTTATTTCAACCCATCAATTGCAGCTAATTAAATAAATACTTCACAGCTTATACATATAATATTATATATATTATATATATATATATATTATATTTATAGATATATATATAAGTTGTGGTTGTATAATAAAATGGTCTACTAGACATTGTAGATGAAGTGTATGCATACCACACGTATATGTAATATGACATAGGCACTACCTATCAACGGTGAACGCCAATATCAATTACTGAACTAGACATTATAGGGGGGATAGGACTCCATCCCCGCGAGGGGTTTGACATCTACGTAATATTGATAGATAGAAGCTGACAACGAGTGTGCTTGTTTTTCTATACGTTAACATCATTTTCAGTAACCACGGATACATGGACTCTAATAATTTGAATATTCATCGAGTATTAAAGTATTTAATAAATTGTATTATTTCATAGAGCGTCTGTAAGTTGTTTTTCATTCAGATGCGTGAACAAGTCCATAACGGTGATATCGTGTAAGTTATCATCTGTGATAATTGAAATAAATTTGGACACTTGGTTTTTAAGCTTTATGTTCGTTTTCATGTTGTCTACACGTGTCTCGTACATGTTATCAATAGCCGGTATAAGCTCTCCCAGTATTAAATTATGCTTATTAGCAATTTTAAGATGTTTTTTTAATAGTCAGCGTAGTAATATAGCTGTGAATATACGATATAAAACAACATTATGAAGAACATATATGTACGTTCGCATATTTTGTATCCCTGCTACACATACTTGGGATTCTGCTCAGCACGTATCTGTCTATCCATGCATCTTCCATTTCGTTTCGGTAAGGTTTATACTCTGGATATATTAGGTGTATCAACGGTGCCACAGTAACTGCTTTATGACTGGTAGCGCGTCCGCTTTAGGTGAGAAAGGCCCATATTTCGGTCCCAACTGCAGCCGTTACGAGTTTGTTAGCCTGGGTGCCAGTCTGTCGATTTTTCACTTGTTAACTTCTGGCAAAATGACGTTGATATGATCAGAAACTATGATCATTAAAATATATTTATTTGACTGTCCAGGCAAAATATATCGACGCCTGTTCCCAGTCAGTGTTTTATTAACACTTCCCAAGTGTATATTTTATGTTAATTTTCCAAATTTGTAGAGCTGCTCTCTTCAGAGAATTCTAATAATTTGACCAAATTATCTTTATTTGTTGCAAAAATCCTTCGAGAAAAGAAATCATATATTCTATTAAAGGCCTGCAGTTTGACCCCGTCCAATTGTAAAGATTTATACTTTACTACCTGTTCCATGTGATTAGTGGCTTGTATCAACAATGTAGCAGTACATTCAGTATAATTTGGCGTATGTAGGTATTTTCTAACGGTTAATATGCACGATCACTCTGTGAGCTGAGAATTAGTCAAAATGAGGCCCTGACAATTTAAGTAAACGTATATTATTGATTGTAAAGAAAATTGATAGTTATGAGTATTCAAACTACATAATCCAGATCAGCCCAGGGACATAGATTACATGTTATGTAGGTGCCTCATCAGCCGTAGCGTAATCACTGAGACTGATAATTTGTATGTATGTATATAATATGTATGTATTTATATGAATAAACTATATGTGTTCGTTATATGGTAACCTTCATACTTCATTTAATTATATATCTACAGTATTATTCGCAAGTTTTCTGTTATATTTTAAATATTTCTCTGTGTCAGTGTGTGTTTACCGATATTGATGCTACATAATAATCACAGTGAATGCTATGAGTACATGTATAATATTATAATTATAATCTCTTGAACATACGAGTATTACACATATTCTGCCGATTTCTACAAGATGCCATTGAGTAAAATAACAATGTATGTAACTGATGAGCAGAGAAAAGAATTGCTGACTTTCTTGCAAAATAAGAACTGGGACGTAGAGATGGAAATAGAAGAAACAGCCACCGCCATGCCCGTTGCAGAGGCTGCTTACGTACCTCCCCCTATGCCTCAGCATGCTGAAGGTGTTGCTGAGTGTCCACTGTGCTTGTGTTCCCCTTGCATAATAAATGAACAGAACAAACAACTTTGGTGGCCTGCTAATAATCGTCCACCGCATAATCTAAATTCACATGAGAGAAAGCTTCTATACAGGAGGTTTTGGGCAATGCTATATAATTGTGGCGCATGGAAAGATGTCAGATATATAGAGAGAAAAGTAGCGGCTAGAAGAGGAGACTGTACTTGGCATAAGAGGGAACTGATGCCTGAATGTGTGGTACAGCAATGCAGGAACTGGCTGCCTAACCCGCGCAACCAGCCTTATTTGGGCCATAAGTGGAGTTGAATTGTTTATACCAGTTGTAAGTACTATAAAAATACAGAACTTCAATTTCAGCAATTTATAACCTCTGATATGTACGTGGGTCATAATAGATATAAGTGGTGCTCATGTATTAGATGTATACCATGCAGGGCCTCGCATGTGGCAAATACGATGTGCGTCGACCGTCAGATTTGTACCGCTATTCCTCGTGTGTTTAGTGCGTCGACCGTCAGATTTGTACCGCTATTCCTCGTGTGTTTAAGGTCAAATATAGGTCAACCTGCAGGCCTTTAAAGGCCTGCAGTTTGACCCCGTCCAATTGTAAAGATTTATACTTTACTACCTGTTCCATGTGATTAGTGGCTTGTATCAACAATGTAGCAGTACATTCAGTATAATTTGGCGTATGTAGGTATTTTCTAACGGTTAATATGCACGATCACTCTGTGAGCTGAGAATTAGTCAAAATGAGGCCCTGACAATTTAAGTAAACGTATATTATTGATTGTAAAGAAAATTGATAGTTATGAGTATTCAAACTACATAATCCAGATCAGCCCAGGGACATAGATTACATGTTATGTAGGTGCCTCATCAGCCGTAGCGTAATCACTGAGACTGATAATTTGTATGCATGTATATAATAT
This sequence comes from Archivesica marissinica, assembly GCA_014843695.1. Lineage (NCBI taxonomy): Eukaryota > Metazoa > Mollusca > Bivalvia > Venerida > Vesicomyidae > Archivesica > Archivesica marissinica. The sequence continues at coordinate 64,483,126 of CM026402.1, forward strand.
ATGTGTATGGGCCGGTACTACGAGTATTACACATATTCTGCCGATTTCTACAAGATGCCATTGAGTAAAATAACAATGTATGTAACTGACGAGCAGAGAAAAGAATTGCTGACTTTCTTGCAAAATAAGAACTGGGACGTAGAGATAGAAATAGAAGAAACAGCCACCGCCATGCCCGTTGCAGAGGCTGCTTACATACCTCCCCCTATGCCTCAGCATGCTGAAAGTGTTGCTGAGTGTCCACTGTGCTTGTGTTCCCCTTGCATAATAAATGAACAGAACAAACAACTTTGGTGGCCTGCTAATAATCGTCCACCGCATAATCTAAATTCACATGAGAGAAAGCTTCTATACAGGAGGTTTTGGGCAATGCTATATAATTGTGGCGCATGGAAAGATGTCAGATATATAGAGAGAAAAGTAGCGGCTAGAAGAGGAGACTGTACTTGGCATAAGAGGGAACTGATGCCTGAATGTGTGGTACAGCAATGCAGGAACTGGCTGCCTAACCCGCGCAACCAGCCTTATTTGGGCCATAAGTGGAGTTGAATTGTTTATACCAGTTGTAAGTACTATAAAAATACAGAACTTCAATTTCAGCAATTTATAACCTCTGATATGTACGTGGGTCATAATAGATATAAGTGGTGCTCATGTATTAGATGTATACCATGCAGGGCCTCGCATGTGGCAAATACGATGTGCGTCGACCGTCCGATTTGTACCGCTATTCCTCGTGTGTTTAGTGCGTCGACCGTCCGGTTTGTACCGCTATTCCTCGTGTGTTTAAGGTCAAATATAGGTCAACCTGCAGGCCTTTAAGCACTTTTCTCCGTACATATCGTACAGTTATGTATAATACGGAGCAAGCACAGTTCAACTAGTACATATACATGTTTGTTGTGACATCCAGCCAATGGAACCTGCTTCCAATTGCTGTGACGTGTATATGTGTATATGTATGAAGCGCATTTCGTGAATGTGTCGAATGATATGCGCGCGCCAAGTAGCATGTCAAAATATTACAGTTGTTAACATATACAGTTGTTAATTGTATTTAGTACATGACGTTTTATGTAACTTGCATCTGCGATGGATGGTCCAAATCAACCCACCATGATGTTCCCAAAACGAACGTTCGGTATTAAGAAGCCTGAGCAAAGATGTTTCAATGTTCTGTGGTTTAAAACTCATCCCTGGATCCACTATGATGAGGTAAATTATTTCCATTCAACTTATTAAATTAAATAAAAAATACTGCCGCCTTTAATTTGTAAAATAAGTAGGGATGGCAACGAATATTCGAATATTCGCTCGAACGTCTGAATATCCGAATACTATTCCATTCGGGGAAAATATATTGTCCTCAAAAACTCCACCCGCCGCTCAGTCACACGTTTGGAAATGCTTGAATCGCTCTGAGAATAAGAAAACTGCTAGGTGTAATCTATGCAAATTGGATTTAACATATTCGGGTACATTCGGGTACAATATAAATCTGCATAATCATTTGAAGACGATGACGTTTACGCATAAAACATAAGGTTAGTTTGGCAATTTCTGTAAGCGTTTGAATGATTTTGAGTTTTTGATAGAATTCTATCGAATATTCGAATACAACAATATTCGAATATTCGAATACCTTCCCGACCGAATATTCGAATAGTATAGTCGCTATTCATTGCCATCCCTAAAATAAGATTATAAAATAGCAACGGGTATTATAAAAAATAAGTGTACGTTTTATGTCCAGAAGCCATTACTATCGTTTTTACAGTATCTACATCTCAAATTTTTCACGGGGGAGCATGCTCCCGGGATCCCCCTTAGCAGACTCGAGCCACTTCGTGGCTATCAAAATCCGCGGCCCCGATGTCAGCTGGCTTCCGACGCGCCTGTATTGGTACGTCTACACCCTTAGTATGTTTGATACTGTTCTTTGGTATATACTAGTGATAAACCGATTATCGCTAAGTCGCCGATATGGACATATGGCGATAATCGATTGTAAATAATGTGGAATCGATTATAACCGACGTATTTTTTGTATCTTACTTTGATGTTTGTTTGTAGTTAAAATAGATAAAAACATAATTTACTATTGGCTGTATTTTATTTGCATTGCACGTCTGCAACATACATTCTAACTAACAGATAGTACTATACTTTTCATTACTACATGTATGTCACTAAGCGTTCTGTCCTCTATTAACTTAAACAAACTAATTATATATCAGGTGGCAGTCTACTAACTTAAAGTCTAGTAGTAGATGTACTAACTTGTAAGTTAGATGTAGTAATTTATTAGTACTAAATAGATTTTTAATCTCACAAATTAGATGAATTGATTTTGATTTGTAAATACATGTATATCAATTGCCGATTAATAATCGATTATCCAATCGGTTTGCCCATCCGATTATTCCGATTAATCGAGTATGGATTTTGTAACCGATGCACAACACTAGTATATACCACTGGCCATCGTGATTGTAAACTATTCTGTATATTTGTGAGCGCAAGTGCATATAGCCTTCTGTTCAAATAAACCATTTAGAAATATATCAGTGCAATAACAATGTGTTATATCAATGGTTGAAATTTTTCTTGCACGTGTGGTACATGCCCGCTGCATGTTGAAATGTTTCAACGCGAACATTTTCGGACTCAATCTGTCAGTGACGTCATTTATGACGCCTTATATGGCCTCATTCATGGTCGTCTAAACACGCCGTTATAGCGACACTTAGCGCACGGTTGTAACGTTTTCTATCATAAAAACACAAAAAACACATTTTCTATCATAAAACCACATTTCAGCCTAACATAAAGAGAATATTTGCTAGCTTAAGTGAATGATCGAATAATAGTTCACTCCTTAACATAGAAAGCTATTAGTATCATTACGTTACTAACGACAATAATGCCTTCAATGTTGATACTATTGTATTGCTATATATACATGCATGTAACAACTACAATCAAATTACAAATACATAATTAACAAATGGGTTGGGCCCCAATTTCTAACAACATTAGTCATTAGCCCTCTCCATTGAAGAGATTTGAACATTACATAATGTATGTAAATGACTTCATTAAAGCTGAACACATGCACACACATAACGCAGTTTACAAGATATATAATAAGTAAGTAAGTTTTTATTAAAGTGACATGTGCACATTTCAACAAATATATATATAGCAAATATTAAACAACAAGAAGACGCACCCGGCCTCGTGGGCCTATAAGTCACCTAATAATATGCATTCAATAATAATTATATAATGATTTATTCTTTATTTCAGTCTCATCGTTGTACAATACATAAAATATACACAACAAATTATCGTGGCAAAGTACAACACCATTCATTATAAAAGAATTATAAGACTAAGAGACTAATCTAATCACAGATAATAAAACTATCACAGTCTACTGACATATTATTATATTTATATATTAAAACCGAGGAACAGTCGCTAATTGAAAATTAAATACTTATTAAAACAAGAAATTTAGAAATACTGAAATGGAAAGAAAGCACTAATGCGCAATTAAGAAATCAGTTTTCAGCCTCGATCAGATCGTGGTTGAACTAATTAGCAGCTGTTTCTCGGAATGGATAAGAGACACACAATTAATAAAACAAATGGATACATTATTTACATAAATAAAAGGAGTGTCTTTGAAGAATATAAAAACAGGTTTTGGCAACAATTATAATCATAGGTATAGTAGTAAAAATAATTCTAAGCTGGTCGGATACAGGTTTGTTCCGAAAGTCATTTTCATATAATGAGGCTTTCTCTAAGAGAACAGCCTCAAATCATCATACAGTGAACATTCTAATAATACATGACTTTCATCTTCTAATACATTACAGAAAGGGCACTTACGTTCATCAAGTGGTAAATGCTCATACATTCCGGTTTCTATACGTAATGGAGCAACTCCACATCTAAATTTACATAATGCTGATCTGTGACGTGTGGGTAAAATCATTTTACAATATACTTCACTTTGAAATTTAAATGTACAGTAGGTTCTAAGCTTATTGCGACCACGTCCAGACACACCGGCCACACTGTTAATAGAGGTGGACCAGTCAGTACCATATTTCTCCATTACCGCATTTTCCACACTATCTACTAAATTGTTCTTATGTATAGGTATAGATAGGTTACAGTAATCCATCAAAGTAATGTCTGCAAACTGTCTCTTGACATAATAAAACCAGTTTTTATAACTTGTAGATTTAGCATTCGCCCATAGTGCAACTCGCTTATTTAATCTGGACTAATCTTTAATCTTGTCTGTATTAGCTAAGCGTGCCCAAAACCCAGATATGTTCCTTCCATTGTCGCACAACTGGCGGCTGCCAACCCATTTCCCCGGAGACAGCTGCATTGTGAGACTATTTCCCAACACCAAGAAAGAAACACAAGGCACGATTTTGGATTGCATTAATTCATGAACACGTTTTATATCCCAAACCGGGGCACCATAAGCACTCACAGGCCAGACAACAGAGTCATACAATTTGGAGAAAACATTATATGGTACCCAGTGTGAACAGAAGCGATCTGATCATTAGATTAATAAATTGAAAATTGAAAAATATGGCGCTATTCACAAATCATGTGGATTATCAATGTACAAAGTAATTAAGAATTAATATATATTATATGTAGTATTAGTCTTTGACTTTTTCAAAGAAATGTATGTACTAGTCTGCAAAATCCACTGTAAGAAGTGCACACCAGGACCTAAGACTTAAGCAAAAAAGAAAATGAAAAAGGATTGGATAGTTGCCAACAGAAAGCACACCATTGATATAAAATAATCAATGAAAACGATTTGTTTGTTTAAATAAATTCCGATACTGCTCAGAAAAGTGCAATGTTTTCTTCGTATTTTCGTAATTCAAAGAATCTCTACCTAATAATAATAGATTAACATTACGTGGATGATAAACTCTTGTTTCGTGAAATGAAACAATTCTTTGTCTATTAATGACATTGAAAGAAAACGTGTTCATTCGGTGAAATCTAATACGACCATACACTGAAACAATCAAATATATACTAGAGGACATAGAAAAACGCACACCTATATTATATGGTTATTATTACATGAAAACGAAATACGAAGAATTACATCAAAGATATATCACATCTTTATTACAAAACACAAACTGAACAACTAAAAATATTCCAAAATGTTTAAAACTATGTAATTATATAGTTATTGTTTTTCATGTAAAACAAAACTTATCCGAGGTGTGCGTTTTCTATGTCCTCCAGTATACATCCTCTTCTTATCTATGCTACATTAATACAGACGGATCTGTAGTCCAGTGGTAACACGCAGGACTGGTAATCCAGGTAGCTTAGGTTCGATCCCCGTCTGACCCTAATAAAATTAACAGTCTTTCAGTAGGGGACTTTAAACCGAGATCTCGCGTCGGTGCTGTATACCGTGCACGTAAAAGAACCAGAGGAGGCTCTGGAATGGGTCTCTGTCTGTATCATTGCACTATCCTCCAAACTCCAAAAATCTAAAATGACTAATCTCTTCAGGAGGCGTCGCTCATATGGTCAACCGGTAGCGATGATAAATAAACGTAAAACACACATAATATTATTTATAACTGGGAAACCAGTGGATGACCACTCCGACCTCCAATGCAGGATTATGAATCACGCCTCCGTACACCTACAGTATTGTAGCGTACGCCAAAGGTGTAATAGCATGCATGTCGATGATTGTTTTATTTACCTTATGAAACATTCATCAATTTGGTCAGCCTGATATAACGCATATAACATAATGCGTGCTTGGCACATCAATCAGTGACAACTCTCGCCAACTAGACAAAAAGTAAGTATAAAAGTATCAATAATATTTTTACAACTGTGAGTAATTTCCATGATCCATCAACTTTC
>CM026402.1:64491574-64500705 GCA_014843695.1 Archivesica marissinica
TGAGTGGTCGGGCAACCTCCTAGGTCCAACGATTCTGTAGATACAGTCACGGCGTTAAGGGGGCGTGGCCCAAAAAGGGGTGTGGCCATTTCAGCTATTTCGCCGTCGGTGGCAAATGTGTTACCAACCAAATATTGTTCCTGGACCTTCAATTAGTGGATTCCTGAAGAGTTTAGGTCTGTACAATAAAGTGCATACTCAACAACCATGAGCTACTCTAGTAATACCACTGTAACATATCATCACTGATGGTCACGGGTTCGAGCCCCGCTCAGACCGTGTCTCATTTATATGAAAAAGTTGGCAGTTTCTTACGGAGGTTGGTGCACCAAGTACTGGTTAACCGCTGGAGCCTGCCCAGGAAAGGTGTTGTTAGGTAAACTGCCCGTCGCTCAAATGGGAAACCGGTAGCGATGTTAAATAAACTTAAATAACAATTAAAAAATTTAAACTCCATCACAAAGTTCAGATCAATATGTCAAGCAAGTTATATCAGAGCATATTAAATGAATTTGTTTAAACATTATTTATTTCAGTATCTTTACATGTAATCAAGACATGAACATTTTACATATATACTTTAACAGAAGTATATTGAAAGGGTTAGAACGAAAGAAATTCTAGAAGTTAAGTGAATTGCAATGGTAGAGGATGACACCCCCTCCTCCCTGAATCCCGAATACTTCAGTGAGTCCCGAATACCACCTTATTTTTTCGCTGAATCCTGAATACTTTTTAACCAGTTTAACACATTGAAAACACGCCTCCATTTTGTCTGTTTACAGTAGTGCAAATGGTAAAATTGTTTATAAGGGAAGTAACCCTGGACATTATCTAAAGTCCGAATAGATCGTATAGGTCCGTTCATCAACAATTTACGTTTTATACACATACAATCGCTTTTGAAGCATGTTTCGGTGTATTGTTGTCGTTAAATTGGTAATAGAACGTAGATTATTGTCCAAGAAAACAATTTATATTGGAAATCTTGCATACTGAATACCAAACTATGTTTTTATTGCGTACCGCGTACGACGCTCTTGCGTCCCGAATACGGACTAAATAGGCCCTGAATTCCGCGTACCAAAGGGGGGGGGGTGTCACCCTCATATAATGATTGTAATTCAATATGCTTATGCTGTTTTGTGTTTAAATCATATTACCTGATTGTTTTATGTTGTTGTTTAAAGCGACATTACATCGCAAAAAAGCAAAACAAAAACATGCATGTTGTACGTATAAATAGCATTGCTACTATTAATTCTTCCGAAATAATTCGAACATTAACTTTGAATCAATGACATTGCGTTTATTATCTATAAACTCTCAAGTAGGATTTCATATAACGGTCAGTCTCGCTCCTGAATTTACCGTCTGCGTATCATTAATTGTACTGTCGTACATGATTAAATTGGCAATACTATGGGTTTTAAAAATAGATCAATATCCAATATTGATGTGTTTACATGAGTGATCTATTTTTAAAACCCATACTATTGCCAATTTAATCATGTACGACAGTAGTCATTACTAAACGCGAGATACTGTCGTATGTTGATAATTTAAATCAGATTAGTCTAAAAATACATGTATATTCACAGTCACAGTCACAAATGTGAGATATAACGGTAAATATGTACCATAAAGTATTATTCAGGATATACGCGTTGTATTACGTATGCATGTTGGGGGTGTGTCACCCTCATGGTAGGTCAATGTGTCAACGTCCTGGTTTATGACCTCAAAGCTACGACATTAATAAGAGAACTTAAAGCGACACTACATCACAACTACATTGCATATTGTTTTCATATAAATAACACTGCTGCTACACATTCTTCGGAAATATTCGAACACTAACTTTCAATCAATAAACAGTGTTGTTGCAGTCTACAAACTATCAAAGGTGAATAATGCGGTCTGCCACGCTCCTGAATTGACGTTTGTTTATTGTTTGAATATATACTAAGCCCTTGATGATGTCATATAGAGATAATTTAAATTGGATTAGTCTTAAAAAATAAATATGCACAGGCATACATGTGAAATATAGCGGTCAATCTGTACCATGCATGTTTGTCAAGATACACGTGTTGTATTACGCATGCATGTTGACATATTTACATTATTTATGATATCAACAAACGTCGTATACGACGTATTTTTGTTAATTGAAATACACAGATTATGTGGATTATATTTGTGGACAAATTATACCGTATTATAAAAAGGTTTTATTTTACAGCGATTGCGAGGCAAGTTTTAACAACTTATATTAATCACTCTCGTTGGCGCGGATGAAAGCGTAAATGTGGTCATTCGTGTGGGAGGAAACCGACGAAGTATTCGGGAGAAAACCCACCTGTCCGATCTGGCGACCACCGTACCATCTCACATACTTCCCTGTCCGATGATCGAAACCGGGTCGCATTGGTGAGAAGCGAGCGCGCTAACCATTGCGCTAATCGGACAACCCGTATATATACCGTATTACAGAATATTACATCCAGTGGAGACATGCAATTTCCCCCGATGTTGTGTCGCTTTAAGCTGTAAACATACCATAACATAATGTATTCAATTGTTCATGCATAATTACGCATTCTAAGTATGATGTATGATTGATTGTGGTAAGACGTTAGCATGCGTGAAAATAAACATTGGGGCACGATGCATGCAGTATTACAGGAAGACAATGTGTCATTCCGGCTGTTTACAGCTAGGTATTGAGTCTAGAAAGGTTAATAATAAGGTGTGGAAGTCGTGGTAGCGCCTTGGTAGCGTGTTTGCTTCTGATGCGAAAGAACCCGAGTTCGAGCGCCACTGGAGCCGTTACGATTGGCACATATAGGCAAGGCAATTACATTCCACGTTGCCATCTTCTCTCTTCCTCGTGGCGATGGATTCAATCAGGAATGAGGTCTCGAAAGTGATTAATATAAGTTGTATGAACTTGTTTCGCAATCGAGCTCAACTAAATGTCTATAATAAGGTATATATGAGTACATGTCGGTTAATAGACACATTGAATTCAAGTCACTGTAATTGATTTTGTTTGTTGTTTTAGCTATGTAATAAAGTCGCGCACACAACTTCGGTCCTCCGAACAGTAGTTAGGTACGGACTACACTGGTATAGAACCACATACCATCCGGCAACCGCGTAGGCCCCTTAATAATAACGAGAGCATATACATGTCTGTAAATGTTGGTTAATTCGCTGTATATGAATATTTCGCTTTACATAAACTGACCACTGCGTCGCTACACATATTATGTTTATCATTACAGCTCAGGGTCCATATTTCGGGGGCATGCCGGCGATGGGCTCTTTTGGGCGTATGGCATTTCCTTTCTCTCCTGCTAGATCACCGGGAGTAGCCTACACAGAACCTGGATATGCAAGGACATCATTTGGCAGTCCTTTTCGTAGCACATTTGGAGGTTCAGTTGCACAAACACGTGTACCATTTACATCAACTGACAGAGCGTCTTTCGGTATATCCAGTGGTGGCTCATTTCCTTCATCTAGAAGAACTGTTCAGTCATTTTCACCAGCATACTCAACAAGGGCGCCAGGAGTGTCAAGACGGGATTCATTTACGTCATTTAATGGTCCAGTAGCTTCTACTGGTGGCATGTTTACTCCACCAGCTATCAGGAGCTCTTACACAGCACCTAGAGTCTCTTCTCGTTTAATGTCGCCTGCTTCTTCACCAATGACGGGTTCTACTTTTGGGGGAGGTCGAGGTGTTTATCCTTCAATGCAGTCTCAAACCCGACGATTCGGAGGATTCCGCCCATCCGCAATTGGGTTTACTACGGAGAATGTTCGTGACAGGGTTTCTGATCGCATGGATAATAGAATTGATATAATTAGTGACCGATGGGATAACATGGAGGACAGGTTCGATCGTCGCTCCAATTGGAGAAGAAACAGCATGGACAATGTAAACGATAGAAGAGGTCGTAGCTTTGGTGGTATTAGAAGAAGAATGAACAATAGTTGGGACAGAAGAAGCGATCGGTGGGATAATATTAAAGATCGTGTTGAAAATAGGTTTGACCGTGTAGAAGACCGCATAGACAATGTTAGTGACCGGATTGAGGATAGATGGGATCGTGTAAGTGACAGAGTTGAAGATCGAGTTGATAATATAAAAGACATAATAGAAAACAGAGTAGATCGCATAGATGATAACCTAGATAATGTGAAAGATAGAATTGAAGATAGATTTGACAATGTAAGCGATCGATTTGACAACATTGGTGATGTGTATGAAGATCGGATTGACAATGTAAAAGATATATTTGACAATAGATTTGATAGAATAAGTGATCGATATGATACATTCAGCGACATGCTGGATAATCGAGTTGATGCTATTGGTGATTTCAGAGATAATATTCGTGATTTCCGATCTGACAGAATGGACAATAATATTGGTAGATCTAGACGATACTTTAGCAATTCGAGATTTTGGTGAAACCAAGTAGATTAATGAAACTGGCAGATATATTGTGACAACCAATGGTTAAACATACAAAGCTATTATTTCCTCGGAACTTTCAGACAATGGTGAAAAACAATAGTTACATAGAAGTAGTAATTCTTGGAACATTCAAGCTCATAGTGAAATACAAGTCATAGAGAACAGGTTATTCCTTTGAATTTTCAAACCATGCTGATGAACTATCCATTCCTTGGAACTTAGAGAAACATTGTGAAAAACATTAACTGTACTGAACAACTAATTCTTTGAACTTTCCTTCACATAGCTCGGTAACTATTAATTCATTGGAACACTCCGACATAAGCTGAAAATAAATACTATTGCAGAACTATTTATTCACTGGAACTTTCAGATGCACGTGGAGAATAACATGCAGAAGTTATTAGCTGGAACTTTGAAACCATGATAAAATACAACAGAACTGTTAATACCGTGGAATTTCCAGACACATCATGAAAAACAATAGTTAGATGGCTAAAGCAAGAGCTGGGCTAACTAGGAAAGTTATATGGCCATGTATGGTGATCAACTTCTATTTGACAGCGCTATTAATTCCTCGGAACTTTAAGACCCAGTTGTGAAGCAAGAAGTGTTTATTCTAATTATTTATGTACTGTGGAAGTCGTGATAGCGCTGTAGTAACGTGTTCGCTTAAGATGCGAAAAGCCCGGAATTCGAGCCCTATTGGAGCCGTTACGATTGTGCCCTTAGGCTAGGCATTTAAATTCCACATTGCCTCTTCTCTCTCCCTCGTGGCGATGGATCCCAGGTCTCGAGAGTGATTTCAAATATGTTCAACTATTTCCCTTTCTACGATGAGTGCAGTGCGGTACATATACATTCACAGATATCTATATCTACGTCAGATAACCTGCGCCAATCATTAATATACGGCTGTCCTCTGCTTCGATACGTTATACTAGCATTCACGATTCACGGCGTACCTATTTATTTAACGAAATACGTAATTTGGAGAGTCGCTCCTAGGATATAAGCCGAAAACGATCCAATATGTAAACTACAGACGGATCTGTAGTCCAGTGGTAACATGCTGGACTGGTAATCCAGGGATCCAGGGATCGCAGGTTCGATCCCCCGTCTGACCCTAATAAAATTAACAGTCTTTCAGATGGGACGTTAAACCGAGGTCTCGTGTCGATGCTGTAAACCGTGCGCGTAAAAGAACCAGAGGAGACTCTGGAATGGATCTCTCTCTGTATCATGCACTATCCTCCAAATTCTAAAATGACTAATAGCTTCAGGAGGCGTCGCTCATATGGGCAACCGGTAACGACGATAACGTAAAACACAAAACACATGTAAAATATTGGACTGTGTGGGGTGCGTAGTGCCGTGGACAGTACCAATATTTTGCATATTCGATCCGTTTGAGGCTTATTTCTTACTTAAAGCCATACTTCTATAATAATATTATACTAATTAAAATTGTTAATTTACTGCATGTGCGCTTAGAATTTAATATATTACTCTGGCCTTTTGACACCAGTCCAATATTAATAATAATGGACTGCAAGTACAACGGTGTGACGTCACGACAGTGTTTTAATAACGGTTATTATGTGATTGGTAGTGCAATATGACGAATAAATTCCAATTCCCGAAGCATATTTGGTACATTTTCTATTCTGATGAGAAGAAGGATTGAACCTGCTACCCTTGGGTTCACAACTGGACAACCCCGCCGGTCCTTAAAATGGCATCACTTAACTTATACTACGCATGTTAATAATTATTATCGTTATCAGTAAGCTGTGTTTTAGGGGATCTACAAGCTCTCAAAGTAGGGATTTCCGATAAGATTAACCCCTGCTCGGAAGATGAATTTGTTTATTATTCAATCGTATTACCGTGGAGATAATCGTGCCATGCTGAGGAAGGTTATTTCAGATTAGTTCGAAAACGATCCAATATGTAAAATATTGGACTGTGTGAGGAGCATCCTACTAATTAAAATTGTTAATTTCGTACATGTACGCGTATGATTTAATTTTATACTCTGGCCTTTTGACAGCAGTCCAATATTAATAATAATGGACTGCAAGTACTAAAATAGTAATAAACAAATGTCAATTCAAGAGCGTGGCTGACCAATATATGAAATCCTACTTCAGTTTTGAGAGTTTCGTTTGTAGACCGCAAAGCCACTGTTTATGTATTGAAAATTAGTGTGTGAATTATTTCGTAAGAATGTGTAGTAGCAATGCTATTTATCCATCAAACACGGCATAGTTATCAGTTATCCAGAGATTTCAGGTTCGATTCCCCCGTCTGACCCTAATATAATTAACAGTCTTTCAGATGGGACGTTAAACCGAGGTCTCTTGTCGATGCTTTACACCGTGCAAGTAAAAGAACCAGAGGAGATTCTGGAATGAGTCTCTACCTGTATCATGCACTATCCGCCAAAATCTAAAATAACTTATCTCTTCAGGAGGCGTCGCTCATATGGGCAACCGGTAGCGACGATAAATAAACGTAAAAAACACACACTGCTCGCCCATATACTTTACCGGTGGCGAGCGTAAGCAAGCTCAATTATCATCTTGAATATGTCAATTAACTTCAATTAAACTAAATATAATTATTCATGTACCATTAAACTGAAGAATATAACATACAACAAAACAAAATAGACGTATTAAAATGGAATGCCTATAGTATAAATATATAATATATTGCCAAACCATTTTTATGTTGTCATTGACCGTGTCGTGTCACTGTGATACATTGGTGATACATTACTGGGTTAATGAATCTCTCGTAGGCCAACAATACAATGTCATTTGTTTCTTGCTACCATACACATTCGTACCAATGAAGTTAGGCTACAGGTAACTTATTGTTGTGTCCATACAAAATAATAATAAAGACTTTATTTAACGAGAGAACTCATTTGAACAATTATGCCAATCTACCATGAGGCCCTCAACAAATTAAAACACGAAATAGCATAATGATTCATGTAAACAGTAACCAGTAACATTTTCATAGGAAATATGATATAAGCTGCAAGAACTAATACTTATAATATGTGCCGTCCGTGGTCCAGTGGTAGAACGTCGTAGTTCGATACTCGGTCAGGCAACGTATGTAGTGTCATTGAGCAAGATACCTCACACACATTGCTGAGTACTGGTTTACCGCTTATGTCGGCCAAGCCTGCCCAGGAAAACATGTCTAGGTACCAGCTATGGGTTTGACGTTATTGGAACATACATACACCCATTGTGTTGAATTCCGTCGGACCGAACAAAATACTTCGACATAACGAAATTCAATATAAACAGAGCCAGTTATATGTAAAATGATAGTGTCTGAAATGGACGTTGATCCGACTTCGAGATAACCGAACAATTCGACATAACTGACTTTGACATAGCGGGTATGTACACATACTGTGCAAATTCTGCACAGAAAATACTACAATAGGTCACTCACTGCTGGAATACACTACTCGTACGTTCCCTCACTGCTCACTGCTCACTGCCAACAGTACAGCAGTACAGAACTGGAATGAGCCGCTCATCGCAAAATCACAGCGCTCATCGCTGAAGTAAAGTATATTTGCCTGTTTCCGGTTACCCATCCTACCCGAAAACAATTTAATAAAAAAAAAATTTGTTTGTTTTTTCGAAAATGTACACTTTACTACAATACACCACTCACTGCTGGATTACTCTTTCCACTGTTGGAATACACTACTCGTACAGTCGTACTGTTATCCCACTACTCACTGCCAGAAAAGCAAGTATGGAAAACAATATAGTTGCCTGTTTCCGGTCACCAAACATACCCGTAAAAAAATTTCGAAAAAAAATCGAATTTCTTTTTATTATAAATCTTTTTTATTTTTTTTTATTTTCGAAATTTGGCATTTGCACATCATCCACTACTAGAATACGCCACCCACTGCTGGAATACACTCACTACTCGTACATTCCCCACTGCTCCTTGCCAGAAAAGCAAGTACGGAAAAAAACTGCTAATTTCACCCACATTAGTATTTAATATAATACTCTGGACTTTTGACACACGTCCAATAATAATAATGGACTGCAGGTATAACGGTATGACGTCACGACAGTGTTTTAACGATAGTTCAAATCAGATTAGCATCTATTAAATATACTGTCGTGACGTCACACTCGCCCTTCACCACCGTAGATTCCAATCCTATGTGAGCAAGCTATCCAGGTATCCGGGTCCCAATCGTGCTTGGAATACTGCTCGGAGGGACAGCCGGGTTCTCCGTTCACCAGTAATAACCGGAAGAAGAGTCACCATATGACCTACGCCTACCCTGGACTGTAAACCCCAGGAGAGTCGACATATGACCTACGCCTACCCTGGACTATAAACCCCAGGAGAGTCGACATATGACCTACGCCTACCCTGGACTGTAAACCCCAGGAGAGTCTACATATGTCCTACGCCTACCCTGGACTGTAAACCCCAGGGGAGTCGACATATGACCTACGCCTACCCTGGACTGTAAACCCCAGGAGAGTCGACATATGACCTACGCCTACCCTGGAATGTAAACCCCAGGAGAGTCGACATATGACCTACGCCTACCCTGGACTGTAAACCCCAGGAG
>CM026402.1:64501705-64518425 GCA_014843695.1 Archivesica marissinica
GTCGACATATGACCTACGCCTACCCTGGACTGTAAACCCCAGGAGAGTCGACATATGACCTATGCCTACCCTGGACTGTAAACCCCAGGTGAGTCGACATATGACCTACGCCTACCCTGGACTGTAAACCCCAGGAGAGTCGACATATGACCTACGCCTACCCTGGACTGTAAACCCCAGGAGAGTCGACATATGACATACGCCAACGCTGGACCTTAAACACCAAAATACATAAAAACTTAACGGAGATGGTAACTCGTGTCAGCATTCGCACACGGTTCCATATTTCCTAAGCACCCGCTGCGTCATCTCTATCTATCTAATTGTTCGACTGCAGATTATAAAATGTTAATAGCATTAAGTGTGTTATCATTTGCAGCAACTGCAATATCAGGTAACTGTTTTCTGTCCTCATCTGTTTGATCAAGAAAGAAACTGCTTAATATATTGACTTTTTCCGGTTCTTCCCGGGAATACCCGAAGTAGAGTTCTATAAACCTCGGTGGTAGAGTGGTTACGGTCGTATACCAACGTAACCAATCACCACTGATGATCTCGTGTTCATGCCACTCTCAGATCATGTCTCATTTATATAAAACAATTGGCAGTTTCTTACGGAGCTTGATGGAAAGGTTGTGTTAGGTAAACAAATAAATAAATAAATACCTTGTATTTACAAAGTGAGCCGTATTAAATACATCGTAGACGGGGGCTTTCGTGCCTATCACTGATGGTCATTGTTTCGAGCCTGCTCAAACCGTATCTTTTTATATTAAAGAGTTGGCAGTTTCTTACGGAGGTTGGTGCACCAAGTACTGGTTAACCGCTGGAGCCTGCCCAGGAAAGGTGTTGTTAGGTAAACAGCCCGTCGCTCAAATGAGCACCCGGTAGCGACGCTAAATAAACAAAGAATATGCACTGCTTATAGCGTGTTTAATAACCGCTGTAGCCTGCCCAGGAAAGGTGTTGTTAGGTAAACTTCCCATCGCTCAAATGGGTAACCGGTAGCGACGTTAAATAAACTTAAATAAAACAATAAATAAAGATGAAATAGATTTCTTTGCAGTAAACAAGATATAAGAATTGTTTAAGAATACTAGAGGAATAGTTGGAGAGGGTTAGATGAGGGAGATGATAAGATTACTCGCCAGGGTTATCATGAAACCACAAAGTAACACAGCAGGCGCAAAACGATAACACACGCATGCTCCAAAATACACAACAAGTGAAGTAAGTCTGCTTTAAGAGTTCAGCTTAGGTCATATGGTGACTCTCCAGCTATTATTGGTGGAGGTAATACTCCCAGTGCAATTCATGGACGTTGTTTCCGACACGGTCGCTCACCCGAATAGAATGATGGACCTTCCACGCACGCCAGCTGGAGATATTTCTCACATGGAATGGAACCCGAGCGGGAATCGGACCTGCTGGAACAGTAGATGAAGCAAACATTAAGGCGGTAGTGAACAGTTTTCGAGCCACATTTTCGCATTGACCGTGGAGAAATTATGAAATATAGTAGGTAAGATTAACGTTTGGGTATATAGTTGATCTCTATAATAGTTATTTGTTGATGACAATGCGTCTGGATGCTGAAAATGGATGTTGAGAATTAGTGAACGTTATAATTTGTGACCTTGGTGGTACTACATCGAGCATGTGCTCGAAATGCGAAACTGAGGATTTCGTTGCTCGGTCGACCATTTACAGACACAATTGAACCTAAACAAAAATGAAAATATCAATAAATGTAGGTGGTCGACCATCTATTTGCACGGCTTCTTTCAAGCATACGATGAAGGGGGCAACCAAAACTCGTGCACTGAAACTGTTTTTGTTGACTGGATTGTTATGATTGGTTGACGGACATGTGGAAAATAGCCTCGGCTTTGGTCTGTATTTGTGGTCTGAAAATGGCAGCACATCGAAAGTGAAAATTGGTATATTTCTGTCAAGTTTTTGTGAAGCTGTAGTCACTGTGGTCATAATTGAATGATTTCTTTCTTTCAGGCTGTGCGCAGAATATTTTCTCGGAGGAATTGTAGAATTGATACCGATGCGATTGGCCTTGGAGTGAACATTACTGTTCACTGCAGCCAATTGCTAACTATTAATACATACGACTTGTATTTGGATAAAATGGCTGAGTAGATATTTTAAAATTGTATTTTATATTTAATAATTTATTTATATTTATATGTTTAACATTAGAATAACAATACTATGGTATGTATAATACGGGTGAGTGGTCCTGTTGGACTGCGAATCCAGGGGTCGTAGGTTCGACCCCTACCCCGCCTCCACACACAATATAACCCTAATAATATGAACAGTCGTTCAGATGGGATTATAAACGAGTCATGATATATGTAGGCGTACCCATGTGTGCAACGTATAATCCCGTTACAGTGAATGAATATGTGCCGACGTACGGCACTGTGGGCATTATATTACACAGAGTGTGTCCCCGCTTCCTCTCCAAAATTACCTTGTTGGGTTTTCACGAAACTTGGCATGAAGCATCAGTATGTTTCCGGATATACGACCCCTTGAACATGTTTGAACGAAAATGTGTAGACTCGCGTCGTTTTATTTAAAGATCGCTGTCCGATTAGCGCAGTGGTTAGCGAGCTCGATTCTCACCAACATCGATTCTCGGACAGGGAAGTATGTGAGATGGTACGGTTGTCGCCGGTACTCCGGTTTCTTCCCACATGAATGATTACTATAAGTGGTTACAGCTTGTTTCTCAATCGTTGTAAAATAAATAAAG
The DNA here is from genome assembly GCA_014843695.1 of Archivesica marissinica. Lineage (NCBI taxonomy): Eukaryota > Metazoa > Mollusca > Bivalvia > Venerida > Vesicomyidae > Archivesica > Archivesica marissinica. Next base: position 64,504,479 of record CM026402.1, read on the forward strand.
TTTATACTTTGTTTCAAAGATCGCTGATAGACATATGTAATTTCACGGCGGCGTGATCATGTGCAAACAACCTAATGATAGAAGGGAAGCAACCTGTGTATGTATTTCCTTACCTTGCGTGCGTGCGTGATTTACGTTTATTTATCGTCGCTACCGGTTGCCCATATGAGTGACGCTTCCTGAAGAGATTAGGCATTTTAGATGTCCTTACCAAAATCGTCGGTTGTATTATATATAGTTTCTCTCTTGTTCATCTTTAACATTACTATATAAATTCCAATTGTTTATACTGCGATATGAATGTAGTCGAAAGTGAATACCATTTCATTCTAGTTTGCCCCAAATATAGAAATCTTAGACTGAAATATTTCAAACCATATTTTTGTAGATGGCCCACTACTAACACATTTGTATCTCTTATGAATGCTAACAGCGATAGAGTTATTAACCCTGTCAACACCACAGACCTCTAAATAGGCTTACCAAAAGTGTAGATCCAGATGAGCCGGCTCGTGACGAGCCGTCTCATCAGGATCTGCACTTTTTGCCAGTAATATTACTATTTTAAGACAAAATTACCCATTTTGATAAATGAACTTGTCCAAATGTAATTTTCTTATTAATTTATTGATCTAAAAATATAGTGCACCAGTCCATGTCAGTTACTTGGTGTTGAATGGGTTAACAGTACAGCTGCATTTGTATATCACGCTTTCAAACTTAGAGCACAATAAGGTAATATATATTACTACGAAGTTTCATCCCATGCAGCATTATTTGATTATGACTCGTATATAATGAGTTCTTCCTTGCTAATGCTAGTTATACTTGCGTATATAATGAGTTCTTTCTTGCTAATGCTAGTTATACTTGCGTATATAATGAGTTCTTCCTTGCTAATGCTAGTTATACTTGCGTATATAATGAGTTCTTCCTTGCTAATGCTAGTTATACTTGCGTATATAATGAGTTCTTCCTTGCTAATGCTAGTTATACTTGCGTATATAATGAGTTCTTCCTTGCTAATGCTAGTTATACTTGCGTATATAATGAGTTCTTCCTTGCTAATGCTAGTTATACTTGCGTATATAATGAGTTCTTCCTTGCTAATGCTAGTTATACTTGCGTATATAATGAGTTCTTCCTTGCTAATGCTAGTTATACTTGCGTATATAATGAGTTCTTCCTTGCTAATGCTAGTTATACTTGCGTATATAATGAGTTCTTCCTTGCTAATGCTAGTTATACTTGCGTATATAATGAGTTCTTCCTTGCTAATGCTAGTTATACTTGCGTATATAATGAGTTCTTCCTTGCTAATGCTAGTTATACTTGCGTATATAATGAGTTCTTCCTTGCTAATGCTAGTTATACTTGCGTATATAATGAGTTCTTCCTTGCTAATGCTAGTTATACTTGCGTATATAATGAGTTCTTCCTTGCTAATGCTAGTTATACTTGCGTATATAATGAGTTCTTCCTTGCTAATGCTAGTTATACTTGCGTATATAATGAGTTCTTCCTTGCTAATGCTAGTTATACTTGCGTATATAATGAGTTCTTCCTTGCTAATGCTAGTTATACTTGCGTATATAATGAGTTCTTCCTTGCTAATGCTAGTTATACTTGCGAATTTATGTTTCACCATATTGATTGATGTTTAAGGCTATAAACATGTAAATGTTTTATGCAAATAAACTTTATGCTATGTTATATAAATTCCAATATGCAGTTTTCACATATAGTCCTATCATTGTTTTGGTATATATGTTGAGGGCCTCATGGTAGATTAACTTTTGTTAAATGAGTACTCTTGTAAAATAGACCGTTCGGAAAATCTCAAAAGGCAACACCCCTGTGCATTTATTAGTAGAATATGGCATACACTTGTTTTAGCATAATTTGGGTATGCTGGTTCCAAATCTGACGTATGCCAAGATGGATTTTTCAGTTTTCCCTTTCAAAAATAAAAAACAAAATGGCCGCCATTCATAATCTATTTATTTTTGTATATTTTGCCATACTTCACATGTTATGATGGTAAACAGTTATATTATAATGGTCTATGATACGTATTTATTATTATTATTATTATTATCAAGTTTTATCTTTCAATGTAATATTTATTTTGAAGAAAGTGATGTACATCTGGAATATCGTTTTATACAAAAGGGGCCGAGTGGTTACTGACGTTGACTTCAAATAGTTCCCCTATCGCCGATGTAAGCTCGAATCCTACTAGGGGGGATGTCAAATTATTTCAAATGAGCAAGCTATCCAACTGGATGGTGGTAGGTCGGTGGTTCTACCCGTGTACCCGCCAGTGCCTGCAACAGTGCTTGGAGGGTCATCCGGGGTCTTCCTCCACCAATAATAGCTGGGTAGTCACCATAATGTCAACATAATGTCAATATAAACGAAGCATTTGTATGGAAAGAATACGTGTTATATGGAAAGCCATTAGTTGCATACAAGAAAAATGTGTAATATACAGTCAAACCACTAAAGGTCACCTTCGAATAAAGGCCGCATATGAAAAACCTGTCTCTAAAGACCACCATTTATATCTCCCGTCTAGCCATTTTCAATGCATTTAACCCTCTATTGAGAGGCCACCTGCCAACAAAGGGCCACTTATTTACTTTCCCGAGGGTGGCCTTTATAGACAGGTTTGACTGTACGTCAAAAAAAGATAAAATGCTTAATTATGAAAATCTGCAATAATGGCTGATCCCTAGGACAATGTAAATAAATTGGTAAGAAAATCAAACACAATGTATGCGTACTTTTATAATCTTATTTGTAAATCTTACAATATTGGTTGTCCGATTAGCGCAGTGGTTAAGGAGTTCGCTTCTCACCAATGTAACCCGGGTTCGATCCTCGGGACAGGGAAGTATGTGAGATGGTACGGTGGTCGCCACATCGGACAGGTGGTTTTCTCCGGATACTCCGGTTTCCTCCCACACGAATTACCAAATATACGCTTCCATCCGCGCCAACGAGAGTGATTAATATAAGTTGTTAAAACTTTCTTCGCAATCGTTGTAAAATAAATAAAGTTTGAGATGAGAATGACATAATGAAATAAATAAATACCTTGTATTTACAAAGTGAGCCGTATTAAAATACATTGTAGACAGGGGCTTCCGTGCCTACGTTGTTAAGATCGTTGACTTGAATTACTGCTGCTGGTTCAAATCCCACTGGGGGTGTTCAATTATTTCATGTTAGGAAACTATCCAGCTGACTTGCGAAAGGCCGATGGTTCTACCCGGGTGCCAATCCGCGCCTGGAATACAGCTAGGAAGTGCTCACACGGGGTCTTCCTCCACGAATAATAGCTGTAAAGTCGTCATACATATAATGAACAACGCGTGATTATGTATAATGTGGTTAACCCATTTCATTCTGGATACAATTGAAGGCTTTTGCAAACAACATAGATCAAGATCAGCCGCAGCGTTGCCGCTGCGTGCTGATAAGGATATATGTGGTTTGCTACATAGCCAAGTGTCTTAGCAAGATCATCTGAATAGCAAACAGCATAGAGCCTGATCAGGCGGCACGTTCCGTGGAGGCTGATCTGGCTCTATGTTCTTTGCAAATACTGTTTGAACGGTATCCAGAATGAAATGGGTTAATAGATTTATGAACTGAATTGGACTGTTATTGATTACTCGCAGATGACAGCAGTCATAATGTAAATATACTGGATTTACAAGCAAAACAAACACGTAGCATAATTTTATTGGAATTATTTTAATTCTGAAATACTGCATGTACAATTCTTAGGTATATTACCAAATGCAAATCGTGATAGCGCAGTGGTAGCGCGTTTGCTTCAGGTGCGAAAGGCCCGGTGTCCGAACCCAGCTGGACCAGTTACGAGTGTGCCCTTAGATAAGGCATTTAAATTCCACATTGCCTCTTCTTTCTCCCTCGATGCGATGGATTACATCAAGAATGAGGTCTCGCGAGTGATTAATATAAGTTGTAAGAACTTGTTTCGCAATTGAGCTAAAATAAATTTGATTTGCAGCTTGTGATGAGGTAAACATATATACATGTTGGAATGCAGATATTGACACGGGCTAATATTTTCGCGACAATCGCGAATATTTCAACGTCACCAAGGTAACCACTTATACAGTATGCCTGACCGATAACCTACAGGCTAATTCTAAAACTGATTACATCACAATGCAAAGTAAGATTGGCACATGACACAATTTGTATTATTACCTAATGCTCTATATAACTTGTAATTCGTTATTTTTGCCTGTTTCATTGCATTTTTTATCCTTCGCTCAGGTCTGGGCAACAGTTCGAACTGTTGATCGGGCAATAGTTTGAACTGTTTCATACTAGACTGTTGAACCAATCATACTCTGAGTATGATTTCACTGTGCGCAGTAGGATGCGCAATAGGGCGTTATGGAAGTCAAAGTAAAAAATACGCACCGAATACAGCTCTAACAGCGCTTGAAGTCATCGATGTGAAGCCCTCCATTCCGTTCATTAATTCATTTCCGTATTGTATTGCATACTTACCGGCGTACCGGCTTTTAAACCAAAACCAAGCGTTTACAAATGATGATTGATTAGTCATCAGTCGACAAACTGGGAAAAACAGAAATTTATCTTGAATTATGGCCCAGGCTAGGTTTGAAGACATGACTTAGGATGAACTCAATGTTTTATTAGAAAATAGGGACTCTCTGGGTACAAAAAACGTTATAAAGCATTAGGTAATAAAACAGTTATTTCATAACGGCCGAGGGCAACAGTTCGAAAGTCTTCCCTGATACCTCGGGACAATAATTTTGACTGTTCCCCAAACACCCATGAAATAACTGTATACTGTCGGGCAGTCAGCAGCACTCACCTGGCAACTCATATGACGTGCATGCCTCTCATCCCTGTATGTTCGAATCCCACTGGGGGTGTCGAATTATATCAAGTGAGGAATCTATCCAGCTGGCTTGCGGTAGGTCGGTGGTTCTACCATTGTGCCCGCCCGTGTCTCAAATGCTGCTCGGGGACACCCGCAGTCAATAAATGAGGGAGAGTCGCCATATGACCTAAGCTCTTGGTGCGACGTTAACTCTAAGATTAACACATATGACACTCATATATGAAGCATATCAGCGGTGGTGGAATCGAAAGAGTTAATTATACCATGATATTTCCGCCATACTGCGATATAAACATTATAATAACGAAGCCAATTATCAAGCCGACGTTCTGAATGAATAAAACTGTCCATTTGTTTTCTATGCCTTCTTTTTCCACGTACTTTGCTTGATCAGCCATTTCCGGCACCTAGAATTGAAAATGGTATCCACATAGTGTATTTAATATTATAATAATAATAAAGACTTTATTTAACGAGATAACTCATTTGAACAAAATAAGTCAATCTACCATGAGGCCCTCAACAAATTAAAACATGAAATAGCATAATGAAACATGTAAAACTCTCATAGGAAATAAGATATAAGCTGCAAGAACTAAATATTACATTCAAATTAGTCAAATCTTTGGGAACAGTTATATTTCTAGTCCATAGCATGCATATATTCTCCCCATGGGCTTCAGTGAATTGAAAAATAAAAACGTGTGAATTTGTTTGGAGATTGGAGTATGCCTTTAAATGAAATTCGATACATGTATTGTACTAGCGCGTGGGTATACGTGTACCACAGCATAACTGTTTATAATATTATAAATATATAACTATAATTTGTATTCTTAATGTCCAACCAGGAAATGATAAGGTATAGTGCCAACACCTGTTTTAATATCTTAAAAACTAGACAATTCTTTATGTGTAAATAATGTCATGTTCTTTTTTAAGTTTGAAATGATTTTTATCACCGCTATTTGGATGCTGCTAATCAAGTCACCCTTGATCTGATCAAGAGTGATACCTGGTCTTCTAAACAAGTGCACGCTAGTGCCTATATTGATAATTCAGAGTCTTACCCCCACCTAGTTTTATTGCAGTTTTTTAAATTAGGAGATTAGCAACGTTCATATAATTATATAGATGTATCAGTTTTAGATATGTACATAGTTATAGTTATAAATGATAGAATCTATCTTAAAATACTAATTGTGATATAATTTATGTGTATCTGGAAGTAATGTTATAACGTCTCTTATAATTCTTCCAGAATGGCAATGTATATTTTATAGTGATAATTTATTTTACACATGTCTGTACTATTGTATTATACATTGATGAGACGAAAATAAAGATATACTACTAGACAATAATTATAATAAACATATTTATTTAACGAGATAACTCATTTGATCAACTAAGTCAATCTACAATGCGGCCCTGAACAAATTAAAACATGAAATAGCACAACACAGCATAATGCAAACCAATAGCCGAGAATACAGACTGGCATGTGTAGGTGCGTAGCTTGGGGTTGAGAAATGGGTGACCAATAGACTAAGTGGTACGGGGTATATTTTAAGGCATGTTTTGACGAGATTGTTGCAGTTCTTAACATCTTCTTATATCAATTAAAGCAATAATATAATACACAGAATTATTTTGATATTCGATGCGTTCGCTGTACATCATACACCTTTACCCTTTACCCATCAATTTTATTACATTTTTCGCCATTTCAAATTTTCAATCTTTGAACAAAATGTGTAGGCACGTGCCTATAGGGAGCTACGCCACTGGTGGGAAATGAGATATACATGATATACAATGGTTGTCTATCTATGTACAGGAACACTACGCCGCCTCCACGGTCGAGTGGTTAAGGTCGCTGACTTGTATAATATTGTGACATACCATCACTGATGGCCATTGGTTCGAGCCCACTCAAGCCATGTCTGTTTATATGAAAAAGTTGGCAGTTTCTTACGGAGGTTGGTGCACCAAGTACTGGTGTTAACTGGAGGAGCCTGCCCAGGAAAGGTGTTGTTAGGTAAACTTCGCGTCGCTCAAATGAGCAACTGGTAGCGACCTGGTAGCGATGTTAAATAAACAAAGATTAAACACTGCTTATAGCGTTTTAAATAACCGCCGGAGCCTGCACATGTAAGGTGCTAGGTACACTGCTCGCAGTCGATATAGCCCAAAATTGTGGTGATGAAGGCCAAGGTGATGAAAGCCAGGTGATGTGCCGCGAACAAGCAAACAAACAAACAACAACAAGCACATACAACCGTACCATGTCAACGAGGGAAATGTAGACGAACATGCCACCGGCGACTGCGAATATCCACATGTTTGCGTCTGTATTTTCTCCAATAACGATCCCGATAATTAGGCCTAGGTAGCACGTGAGTGCTGCCATGAAATTGTAACACAGGGAGCGCCTCATATTTAAGCCAGAGTGGAGCAATATAGCAATGTCACCTGCAATGAAGGAACACGTAAAGTCTCATATTTAAGCCAGTGTGGAGCAATATAGCAATGTCACCTGCAATGAAGGAACACGTAAAGTCTCATATTTAAGCCAGTGTGGAGCAATATAGCAATGTCACCTGCAATGAAGGAACACGTAAAGTCTCATATTTAAGCCAGTGTGGAGCAATATAGCAATGTCACCTGCAATGAAGGAACACGTAAAGTCTCATATTTAAGCCAGTGTGGAGCAATATAGCAATGTCACCTGCAATGAAGGAACACGTAAAGTCTCATATTTAAGCCAGTGTGGAGCAATATAGCAATGTCACCTGCAATGAAGGAACACGTAAAGTAAGAACATTTGTGTTTGAGTGTGTATTGTTTAATAATATTAACAGTCTTTCAGATGGAGACTATACATGGAGACTATACATGGAGACTATACATGGAGACTATACATGGAGACTATACATGGAGACTATACATGGAGACTATAAATGGAGATCACGTACACAGACGGATCTGTAGCCCAGTGGTAAAACGCTGGACTGGTAATCCAGGGATCGCAGGTTCGATCCCCCGTCTGACCCTAATAAAATTAACAGTCTTTCAGATGGGACGCTAAACCGAGGTCTCGTGTCGGTGCTTTACACCGTGCACGTAAAGAACCAGATGAGACTCTGGAATGGGTCTCTGTCTGTATCATAGCACTATCCTCCAAAATCTACAATTATTAATCTCTTCAGGAGGCGTCGCTCATATGGGCAACCGGTAGCGACGATAAATAAACGTAAAAAACACACACAAGATCACGTACATTGTTGCTACACACCGGGCATGTAAAAGGTGCTTCTGGGATTGGTGCTTCTTCTGTATCTTGCACTATCCTCCAAACAATAAAATGACTAATATACTTCTGAAGGCCGAATGACAATGGCATGTGGAAGTCGTAATAGTGCAGTGGATGCGCGTTCGCTTCAAGTGCGAAAGGTCCGGAGTACGAGCCACGCTGGAGCAGTTACGATTGTGCCCTTAGGCAAGGCATTTAAATTCCACGTTGCCTCTTCGCTCTCCCTCGTGGCGATGGGTTCCATCAGGAATGAGGTCTCGAATATATAAGTTGAAAGAACTTGTTTCGCAATCGAGCTAAAATAAATTTGTATAGAAACAAAAGGCCGAATACCGTAACAGACAGTTTTCTAATGTTGGTAAGACTTATAACCATTTGTTTTATCCATCTACATTGTAGATAATAATAATAATAATAATAATAATAATAATAATAATAATAATAATAATAATAATAATAATAATAATAATAATAATAATAATAATAATAATAATAATAATAATAATAATAATAATAATAATAATAATAATAATAATAATAATAAATACTTTATTTTATGAGAGCTCATTTAACAAAAGTTAATCTACCATGAGGCCCTCAGCATATTATATACAAATCATATGAAGAAGAAGAAGAAGAATCGTTTATTAAGACACAAACATAAACAGTTTATGGTCTACAAACAAATGAATATAATAATACTAAATACTAACCAATCAATCTTGTATTACATTTGTAAATCTCTGACATACATTACCCATTTATATATTCAATTCAATTCAACAAATTTATTGCATAAAACATGTGTTTATAGCAATTACAAACAGTTCAATACAAAGACATGGATTTTTAACAAAAAGCATATAATTCATGCGGATATTTCAATGTTATTGGCATGTAACAGCAGTTTTTACGACGTTACATTTCTTAACAGATTAGCATGGTAAATGAATTTGCAAAGATTATTCAAAGTAATTTTGGAGTTTGTTGACATATGATTGGCAAATATTTGTTTTGTTGGCCAGGTATAATAATAGCGTTTTATGTATTTAGATCGCAATGTTGAATATTTTGGACATATGAAAAGGAAATGATATTCATTTTCAATCAATGAGTTGCAATTTGCACATATTCGTGCAATCCTAGGTGTGTTTAAGTATCGACCACGTTCAATAGCTAGGTCATGTGACGATGTTCTAAAACGTGAGAGAGCATTTCTGTACCTTGGTTCCTTAATTATATGAAGATATGTTTCTAGTTTGAACGAATGTTTATACATACTATATGATTCAAGACGGGGGGAATTGTTAATAGATGCATACCAATTTTGATGGTGTATGTCAAACAATCTTTGTTTTATAATTTCAAAACTTATCAACGTATTATTTTGGTTTTCCCACATACATGATAAACCTATTTCATTCAATATTTGTTTCACATTGAATGCCCAATTTGAACCATTGTACGTTAGCCCATTATCGGCATCGGATCTTAGCATATTATATGATTTAAATAGTATGGTTTTATTTTCTAATGTTATCAATTTAATCCAATATTTGATAAGTAAAATCTTTCGATGTAAATACATCGGAACTCTACCTAGTTCCCCGTATAATGCATCAAGGTTTGTTGATCGTTTCACGCCTAACAGCTTTCTACAAAGTTTGGAATGAATGATTTCCACATCGGGAGCAACATGGTTTCCCCACACCTCCGCCCCATAATTGAGAATTGGCATGACTAGCGAGTCAAATAAATTCAGTTTTTGTTTAATAGGTAAATCTAGTTGATTATATATAGTAAATAAATTATGGAGTGAAAAGGATGCGTGCTGGGATACACGTTGTTGGGTGCGATTCCAGTTCCCATTTTTAAAGAGGTAGATCCCCAGATATTTAAAGGACTTAACTACTTCGATCCGGCTGTTATAAAGATAAAAATCATGTGTGGTGTGACGACCCTTTTCGAAGATCATTATTTTTGTTTTATTAGCATTAAGGCGTAGTCCATATTCATTACAATATTTTTCTATATCATTTAATATAGCTTGAAGGGAAGCTGGATTATGAGAAAAAACAACTGCAAATAGTAGCATGAATACCTGCAAGCCATCGACATTAGGGATTTCATCTAGGTTACTGCTGATATTGTTTAAAATGTCATTTAGGAAAGATAAACATAATATACTGCTAGCAGGATCACCTTGCTTGACCCCAATATTGGATGTTATAGGTTGCGATTTTGCATTTTTGTAGCGTATTGTTGATTTGACAGTTGAATACATGGACTTGAGGGCTGCAATGAATTTAGTGCTAATATTAGCAGTCAACAATTTTTGCCATAGGAGTATTCTATCAATTCGGTCGAACATTTTCTCCCAGTCTAAAAATGCAACGTACAGTTTCTTCTTGCTTAAGTTTTAGATATTAGTGCATGTAACACATAAATACAATCAGCTGTTGTTCTAGTCCTGCGAAACCCATACTGGTTGTCAATCAATTTATCATGTTTATTCGACCAGTTTGTCAATCGTGTAACTAGTAACTTCGAGTATATTTTGGATACTATGTTATTAAGAGTGATTCCTCTAGCAATTGTTGCTTCATGAGATCCACCCTTAAATAGTGGAACCAGAATGCCAAGACCTAGGCTTTCTGAAAATGAACCATCATTAACTATTTTATTATAAAATCCTATGAGGAAAGGAGAGATAATATCAAATGAATGCTTGAACAATTCAGCTATTAAGTGATCATTTCCAGGACTTTTGGAATTATTTTGAGCAAATACTGCAGCTTTAACCTCAGCTTCAGAGAATTCAGTATCTAAGTCGACATCGTATAATGGGTGTCCTTGGTTCCCTGGTGTAGTGTCGTCATCAGCCGTATCACTATTTGTATTTGGATTTGTACCATATAAATTATTAAAATGAAGGTACATGTCATCAATTGATATATTTGTTGGGTCAGATGTATTTTGCTTGTATTGTGTTTTGATATTTTTCCAAAAGGATTTTGGATTAGATTTAGCTAGATTAGAAATACGACTACTTTCGCTGTGTTTATATATATTTTTATATTTACGTTTAACGTTAGTGTAAATGCGTTTTTTTATTTAAGAAATAATTTCTATTTTCAATATTTCTATTACGCAAGAACACATTTCTAGCTTTATTGAATTCCTTCCGTGCAGAATAGCAATCATTATTAAAGATTCTTGCATCAGCGTAGTAAATGATAGTATCGAATCATTTATAGTAGTAGTATTTAAAGAATGTGTTATTTGTTCAAATCGATTACTCTGATTGGTCAGTACACTGCGAAAATCGTCAATGCTTGAATTATCCCACGCTATGATTGTTTCATGAACAATACTATCCTCACGTGGTGCGGGTTGTACGCGCTGTATACTATAAACACAAGTACAATCATTGTTACACTCATGATGCATGATACAAACATGGATATAAACATAAGTGCAATCATTGTTACACTCATTGTTGCATGATACAAACATGGATATAAACACAAGTAAAATCATTGTTACACTCATTGTTGCATGATACAAACATGGATATAAACACAAGTACACTCATTGACACACTCATGATTGCATGATACAAACATGGATATAAACACAAGTGCAATCATTGTTACACTCATTGTTGCATGATACAAACATGGATATACATGCACGTACGATCATTGTTACACTCATGATTGCATGATACAAACATGGATATAAACACAAGTACAATCATTGTTACACTCATTTGTGTTGGTTGTTTTTTTTTGTTGCATGATACAAACATGGATATAAATACAAGTACAATCATTGTTTCACTCATGATTGCATGATACAAACATGGATATAAACATAAGTGCAATCATTGTTACACTCATTGTTGCATGATACAAACATGGATATAAACACAAGTACACTCATTGACACACTCATGATTGCATGATACAAATATGGATATAAACACAAGTGCAATCATTGTTACACTCATTGTTGCATGATACAAACATGGATATACATGCAAGTACAATCATTGTTACACTCATGATTGCATGATACAAACATGGATATACATCCAAGTACAATCATTGTTACACTCATGATTGCATGATACAAACATGGATATACATGCAAGTACAATCATTGTTACACTCGTTGTTGCATGATACAAACATCGATATAGACACAAGTACAATCATTGTGACACTCATGATTGCATGATACACACATGGATATAAACCCAAGTACAATCATTGTTACACTCATGATTGCATGATATAAACATGGATATAAACACAAGTACATTCATTGTTACACTCACGATTGCATGATACAAACATGGATATATACACAAGTACAATCATTGTGACACTCATGATTGCATGATACAAACATGGATATAAACCCAAGTACAATCATTATTACACTCATTGTTGCATGATACAAACATGGATATAAACACAAGTACAATCATTGTTTCACTCATGATTGCATGATACAAACATGGATATAAACATAAGTGCAATCATTGTTACACTCATTGTTGCATGATACAAACATGGATATAAACACAAGTACACTCATTGACACACTCATGATTGCATGATACAAATATGGATATAAACACAAGTGCAATCATTGTTACACTCATTGTTGCATGATACAAACATGGATATACATGCAAGTACAATCATTGTTACACTCATGATTGCATGATACAAACATGGATATAAATGCAAGTACAATCATTGTTACACTCATGGTTGCATGATACAACCATGGATATAAGCACAAGTACAATCATTGTTACACTCATGATTGCATGCTACAAACATGGATATAACCACAAGTACAATCATTGTTACACTCATTGTTGCATGATACAAACATGGATATAAACTGTGATGGCCCCAGTAGATATCCTTCCCGCCGCTTCGCATCTTTTCGGGAAATGTAGCAAGTTAGGTTTATTTAAACTTGTCAGACATTTTACCTTTCTGAAAAAGAAGCACATTTTCAGCGGGTGTTCAGTCTCGGGGGTTCGGTGACAGTAAAAAAACCAATGGTGAAACCTATTGAATAGAAGAAATCAGATGGTCACTACTGTACATTAGCAGTCGATGTCGAGAATCCGTAAGCTTACTATCAAAGCAATGATGGCTTACGAGACCAAGGTAGATACATTCTACCGCAAGTTCAGAAACAGTATATCTCAAGTAAATGCATACATTGACCAGGGTGCTGGCTTGTCAATCTATAGTTCAATTTCCCTTCTGAACAAGTGTCGTGATGATGTGTCAAGTTTCTTTACAAATACAAATAACTTATAATCAGTTTGTTAAATTCCTAGAAGAAACTAGAACTGAAATTAGTCTAGCAGAAGTTAGTAATGCTGATGATCTATTCATAACCTATGAAAAAAAAGTTCAAGACTATTTAGCAACAGTAAAGCAAATAAAAACAGAGAAGATAGACACTATGTCGGTACATTCACATTCAGGTAATTCTGTTAATTCTGCTGGTAGTGTAAGTGAAATGTTACAACGCAAAACAGCTGAGGCTGAAGCAGCCAAGGTAAAGATTAAATTTGCTGAAGAAGAACTAGCGTTGCGAAAGCAGAACTCATTTGCTGTACTGAAACAAGCTGACATTGACGCAGAACTAGAACTGTTGCATCATAAAAAAGAAGCCG
>CM026402.1:64519425-64549913 GCA_014843695.1 Archivesica marissinica
GTTGAGTGACACAGTTGTATACACACAGTCATTATTCAACAGTCTATGAATTGCCTGAAGGATTAAATTAACATTTAATAGAAATTAGAATAGAAGGATTACAATAGCTATACCGCTGTTGCAACACCTGTAAATTAGCCCTGAGCATTGTTCTGTATTGTATTCAAAGTGAAAGTAAACCGGCTTAAAGGCGAAGTTGTGTATTGGGAAGACAACTATTTAACGGTATAGTATACTTATTATTCAAGCTTATAAGAACATTGTGTAGTTTTGATATATGTAAAGGCCTGATTCGTTATTTATGATTAAAGACACACAGTGTGTTTTGATATATTTAAATGCCTGATTCGTTATTTATGCTTAAAGCCACATGGTGTGTTTTGTAAATATTTAAAGGTCTGTCAAGTTATTTACGATTAAAGACGCAGTCTGTTTGTTTTTATAAACATTTAAAGGCCTCTTGATATGATTAAAGGCACTTTGTGATTATTTTATAAATATTTAAAGGGACAGAATATTGTGAATTTACACATGTTTAGATAAAGTTAATTAATTAATTAACTTGTGCACAATTAAATATTGTGATTGTATAACAGTTAACAGTTATTGCAACTGTTTTGTGGAGATTAATATTGTAGTCTGATTGAGTCAGATACAATCTTTGAGATTAACATGATGGAGTTTGGTAAATCAGATACAGCATCGGGAGGGTTAAGTGAGGAGGCGGTACAGTTATCAGAGGAAGAAAGAAACATACTCAAAGCATTTCAAGACTTACACATCAAACCAGAGGACATGACATCATTGTTAACACGCATTAAAAGGGAAGAAGCACCATCTACACACATAACAGAGAAACCTAAGAATTATCAATTCCCTAAACTGCCCTATTTTTTTGGACAAGCTGACAAAGGAGAAACATCATGGCCTACTTTTAAGTTTGAAATTGACACCCTGATATCAGACAATATTTTTGCAGAAGAACAGATTCTTTTAGGTATTCGACGAGCTGTGAAAGGAGAGGCAGGAGATGTAATCCGCAGAATGGGAACAGGAGTCACTCTTGCTGATGTAATATATAAATTAGACAGCGAATATGGGAATAATGAAACAGTCGAAACAATCTTATCCAAATTATATGCTTGCCGACAACAACCGAAGGAAAACATTATTACATACGCCTTTAGGTTAGAAGAACTACACGCACAAGCAAAGACAATGGGAGCCATAAACAGACACGACAATGGATTGTTGAAGCGGATACTATACCAAGGCTTAAGAACAGAATTAAAACACATGCCCACCTTCCATTACCAAACTACCACAGATTACGACACATTCAAGCGTCAGATAAAGAATGTAGAGTCAGATATAATGACACCTCCAATGGAACAGAAGCCATGCAAACCAACAGTGAAAGTAGAGAAAGAAAGAGATCATCTAGAGACAGTATTAGAAAGCTTTATGCAGCAGATAGATGATAGATTGAAGAAATTAGAAGAACAAAAGGCAGACAGTCCAAATGAGTACTACCCATCAGATAGACATTTTAGAGGCAATATAGGAGGCTACAGAGGTAGAGAATATCGAGGCAGAGGAGAAAGAAGTGGTGGAGAACGAGGTAGATGAGAACGAGGCAGAGGAGAACGGAGTAGAGGAAACAGCAATTTTAGACGACCTACCAGCAGTACAACGTTTCAGCCAACATGCTATAGATGCAATGGTAAAGGACACATGGCTAGAGATTGTGCTACTGCTCCACAAGAACGGACATGCTACTACTGTAGTGAAACTGGGCACATTGCCAAGAATTGCCCAAAAGAGTAAGTGCTTCGGTTGTAGGGACAAATCAAAGCACCAGGTCTACCGGTCCCAAGCTAATCGGAGATGTAAATGAGGTGAAAGTCCTCATCAACAATAAGGAAACGACCGCCTTGTTAGACACAGGAAGTTGTGTTAGCGTTATCAGCGAAAGCTACTATAAATATGAACTTTCGGAGATACCAGTACAACCACTAAAAGACATTTTGAACATCGAATGCGCTGATGGAAAACAGTTACCATATCAAGGCTACATAGAAGCTATCATTAATCTTGAAAGTGAAATTCCTAGCATGGAACCAGTACAATGCTTATTTTTGATAGTTCCAGATACCACATATTCAGCGAAGACACCCATCATTTTAGGAACTAACATCATTCAGGAACTTTTACATGACTGCAAAACTAAATATGGAGACCAATTTTTACAGAAAGCAAAACTGCACACACCATGGTACCTGAGCTTCAGAAGCATAGTAATCAGAGAGAAGGAGCTGAAGAGAAACAACGGTAGAATCGCCATAGTTAGAAGTGCAGCATCTCACAATATCACACTGAGACCTAACGAGATCATAGATATTCAAGCATATACAGACAAGGAGATGGAACACCTTAACACAACAGCCATGTTACAGGAGATAGAAGATGCAACCATTTCTAATGAAATTGATCTTACACCTGGCCTTGTTCAGTATAGATACAGACAGAATGAACAGTTTACAGTGACGCTATCCAACATAACAACAAACACGATCACTATTTCTCCAAAGGCGATATTATGTGAGTTGCAACCCGTTACAGTAGCAGACGATGTCATGGAAAGGATAGCAGCAGAAGAAAAAGAAGCACAACTAGATATATTAAGAGACAAAGTAATAGATGACCTGAAAGTAGATGATAACATGATATTGACAGAAGAACAACGAATACGACTAAAGGAGTTAATGACAAGACATAAGAAGATTTTTTCCACAAGCGACATAGATATTGGGCAATGTACCGAGATTAAACATAGAATTGATTTGACAAACGAGACACCTTTTAAACAGAGACATCGCAGGATACCACCAAACATGATCGATGAAGTAAGACAACACATAGAACAACTGTTAGCATGCGACATCATTAGACCTTCTAAGTCACCGTGGGCTTCCAACATTGTACTAGTAAGAAAGAAGAATGGGAAGTTGAGATTATGCATAGATTACAGAATGCTAAATAACCGGACCGTTAAGGATTCTTATGCTCTTCCAAGAATAGAGGAAGTGTTCGATTGTTTGCACGGAGCTAAGTATTTCACAACTATTGACATGAAATCGGGTTATCACCAAGTCGAGCTTGAAGAAACGCACAAAGAACGAACCAGCTTCACACTAGGAGCCCTAGGATTCTATGAATTCAATAAGATGCCATTTGGCCTATCCAATAGTCCTGCAACGTATCAGAGGCTTATGGAGGAATGCCTGGGAAACCTGAATATGACCATATGCGTGATCTACCTAGACGACATAATAATATTTAGCGAAACTTACGAACAACACCTCGAAAGACTAGACATTGTGTTCACTAGATTAGCGGAGTGTAACCTGAAACTAGCAGGAGAGAAATGTCAATTTTTCAGAAGTAAAGTACCATTCCTAGGACATGTAGTTGGCGCAGACGGTATAGAGACCGCACCAGACAAAATTGATAAGGTCAAGACCTGGCCCACACCTAATAACGCAGACGAGCTGAGGTCATTCCTAGAACTAGCAGGATATTATAGAGGATTTGTCCATGAGTACTCAAAGATCACCAAGCCGCTATCAGACCTGCTACCACCAACTTCAACCAAGAAAGGAAGAAAGCCAACGAAACCCTTCATATGGACAGAAACTGAGCAAACAATTTTCGACAACCTCAAAGTGATATTATCAACACCACCTATTTTGGCCTACCCTGATTTCAATAAACCATTTGAATTGCATATAGATGCATCTACCAAGGGATTAGGAGCTGTGTTGTACCAAGAACAAGAACACATGAAGAAAGTCATATCATACGGAAGTAGAGCCTTAAGTAAATCAGAAAAGAATTATCCAGCATATAAGCTCGAATTTTTAGCGTTAAAATGGGCCGTGACAGAGAAATTTTCCGATTACCTTTCCCTGAAGCGATTTACAGTGCTAACAGACAGCAATCCATTGACTCATGTGTTGTCAAGTGCCAAACTAGATGCAACAGGTCAACGTTGGGCTTCAGCACTTGGACAATATGATTTTGACATAAAATACAGAGCTGGACTACGAAACGCTGATGCAGACGCAATGTCAAGATTCCCATATGACAAAGTGGAGAATGACAACACCAATTACATTAAGATAGAGAATAAAACAGTTAAGGTTATCTGTGGAAGTATAAGATGCACAGCTTATATTGAGACACTACCATGTGAACAGATAGACATTATTGAAGCAACTGAAGACCCCGGAAAGACATTGGCTCAAATTGAATTCAGAGAAATAAGAAGAATGCAGCGACAAGATAGAATTATCGAGAAATGGAGAATAGCAGTAATAGACAAGAAAATACCAAATACAACATCAAAAGACGACGCAATTATGAAGAAACAATTTAAGAACCTAAAGATCAAGAGAGGAATTTTATATAGACAGCTAAGAGAAGACGAGAATATCGACCAACTGGTACTTCCAACATGTTACCACAAAGAAGTACTCAAAGGTTTGCATACAGACGTTGGGCACCCTGGCAGAGACAGAACTCTAAGACTACTGAGAGAAAGGTATTTCTGGCCAGGTATGACAGCAGATGTGGACAAATACGTTTCAAGATGCGACAGATGCCTTAGACGAAAAACCAGCACTAACATTAGAGCGCCAATGATGAACGTAGCTACAAATTATCCACTAGAACTAGTATGCATGGACTTCCTAACTCTAGAACAGTGCAAAGGAGGTATCAACAACATCCTAGTTATAACCGACCACTTTACGAAGTTCGCACTGGCTCTACCTACAAAGAACCAAACAGCTAAGACCACCGCTGAAGCTCTATATAACAACTTCATTTTGAAATACGGAATACCTACCAGATTGCATTCTGACCAAAGCGCAAATTTCCAATCAGAGATTATCAAAGAATTATGTGAATTGACAGATACCAAGAAAAGCAGAACAACGACGTATCATCCAATGGGAAATGGGATTCCAGAACGATTCAATAGAACGCTTTTAGACATGCTAGGCACACTTGAGACGACACAGAAAACTGACTGGAAAAAGTATATTGCATCACTAGTATACGCATACAATTGTACGCCGCATGAAACTACAAGAACATCACCATTTGAGTTGATGTTTGGAAGAAAAGCTAAGTTGCCCATAGACGCAAAGTTTGAACAGGTTACGGAAACAGCAAATAAAACCACAAGAGAATACATAGACGACCTTAAAGAAAGAATGAAACACACCAGAGATATAGTGCAGCAACATTTAAAGAAATCTCACGAGAAACAACAGAAGTATTATAACATCAAAGCTAAAGCAGCCAAAATATCGGTTGGAGATACCGTTCTAGTAAAGATATTAGCATTTGAAGGGAAACACAAAATCGCGGACAGATTCGAGGAAGAAATATACAAAGTTATAGAACACCGAGGTGACATACCAGTATACCACGTAAAAGGGAACAAGACTGGTAATGTTAAGATTCTACATCGTAATCACTTGTACCCTGTAGAGGATCAGGACAATGCAGAACAGCAGATTGAGGACACTAGAAGAGAACCACTGTGGCTAGACAAAGCCACAGACCAATTCCGAAGAAGAGATAATCTTTAGGAAAGGTAGAACATACATCTAGACAAATAGATGAACACACAGAGAAGGCAGAAGAAAGTGACGTCACTAGTGATGATGAAGGTATAGGATACACGTTTGTTCAGAACACAGACATACGTGGGGACGCCCATATTCCTAAACAGTATAGAAGAAACAGAGAGGAGATAGATACAGCTAGTAGAAGTACTAGAATAAAACCACACAGAGCAGAACGAACACATACTGTAGAAGATAGAGTACGTAGTCAGAGTTCAACAGGAAGTGTGGAAAAGGATAGGATCACTGATCCTAGCAGAAGTATAGAAAGGGGGGTAAGTATCGATAGTGGTCCGTCAGATATTAGTCTTCGGAGAAACACCGAACAAGGTAGTCCTGAACACAGAATCAGAAGTGATAGACAAGATGTAAGAAATAATAATACGCATAGAAAGCACATTGTAACAGTAATATTGCAGGTGCAGATGAAGATAATGAAACTCTGAGAAGTCAAGACATGGATGAAGAAATTGAATTAGATAGACAAGATACTGAAGAAGATATGAACACGGAAGACATTGCAGCATGTGAGGCTATAGATGAATCGAGAGAGGTCCCAGTTGAAGAACCGGAATTGCGAAGATCCGGAAGAGAGAGAAGAAGACCCGAGAGATACAAAGACTACCAGATGAAAGAGATGATGCCAATACTATCAAAACGACTTCAAGCTGTGGAAGCATTGGTTCAATCTGGTATCTTGAACAATGTAGAATGTGATATAGCCAATGAATTATTAGATGTCATTGTGAAATAGTACATGTATATTTGAAAATGTAATGTGTTTTAAACAATAAAAATGACATATTCAAAATAATTGCCATATTTCATGTTTTTATTTATATTATGTGTATTGCATTAGCAAGGATGCACATTTTTGGAGTGAGGGATATATACAAGTATGTCCATAATATAACACGAGTTTTTTCGTGTGTCACAGAATTTGTTGTAAGTATAGTTTACTAGTATGTAGTAGATGTATTGAGTGTAGTAGTGATAGGAAATGTTATATTTCACATGTAGACGTTTTGGATAGACGTGACAATAAGACAATGACGAGACGTCATTTTTTAGACAGGGGAAGAATGTGACAGTATGTAAATAAGGGGAACTAATCTAGTTTTTTAAAAGGCATTTCATATAGTTTGTTATCTCCCTTATTTCATTATTTCATAAGAGTATGAATACATATTTGGGACTTGAAGTATGACTGGGGTAATTGGGTTTACCGCCAGATTTGATCTTCACTCAGTTGTCAGGTTCTTTGGAGATCAGTCATACATTTATTTACTTGCTGTGTATAGACAGTTTTAACGATGATCTACAGTTTTATTCAGGTTAGTTTCCTTCTAATGAATTGTGCATTTGTCTGGTAATAATGCATTTATGCAGTATTATTTGTTTGATAAATAAGTGATTAGCTGGAATGGTTTTGAGCACCAGTTTATTTACTAGAGTCCGATAATGTTGATCGCGTTTCTGTATGTTTATATTTCCGCGGGGAATGATATTTATGGTTGGAATGAATACTTTCAAAGTAGCAGTGAAATCTATTAACTCTATGCATGTTACACATCTATCATTCTATGTTCTCTGCACGTTTGCCACTTTCTGTTATTTGCAGTAACAAGACTTAACACTACTGGCACTGCACGATTGAGAGGAACAGAGAGGCTGTGAAAGCTTAGACCCATAGTTTGGTGAGTGATATGTGTGTGTGTTAATGTTATGTACAGTGAATGTCCCATAGTGGAACATACACATATGGAGTCTATGCCCAGGTTGAACCATAGCCACTAGTCACTACACTAGTCACTAAACTAGTCACTATAACGAAGATATTATACTTTAAGTAATATGTATGTAATTGTTGATGTGCTATGATTGTTATATATATATATGTATGATTGATTGTTGTAGGTATTATATAATGGGATGATGTGATAATGTATTTAATGTCGATTATTATTATGTACTTTTCAGAGTGAGGCTTATAGCCTTATGTACAGCTTAGCATCATCATCATCATATCATACCTACTCCTGGATCGCATACCAAATAAAGACAAGTTATATACGAACCCTCATATAGTCGTTGTTTATGGACATGAATGTAGAGTGAAGTACCCCATAACCCACTACTATAATTTGGGTATGGGGTCGAGATGTCTTGGGGTCGAGATGTCCTGTACCTGCTCCATTGGGCGGTAAATTCTCCATTGCGTACTTTAGTCGATTTTCTATATAGCCTCAAATTTAAAGTTTTGCAAAACGTCTACGGGTAAGAAACAAGCTAGATCTACCTGAACATTTAGAATTAACTTCATACTATATTGAAATTGTATTTTCTTTGCGTTTACTGTAAAGATGTTATCATTTCTCGATTTGGAGATTATTAAAGTGACCGTGACACTTTCGCTGAAGCTTGTGATGCTGCGTAACAAATCTGAAAATAGATTTTCATGATCAACAATTAACAATGAATCCGCCACAGATTACGTTAAAGGTATTTTTTACCCAAAGTCCAATAGTGTGTACATTTAATGATGTTGCACATCACAGTGTTGTTGTGGTGTTGACAATGGTGTATGGTCATTTCGGCCCATATTGTTGTGGTCATTTCGGCCCATATTTGTGGTCATTTCGGCCCACATGCCTGGTCATTTCGGCTCACCTAGTCACTTCTTTGGTCATTTCGGCCCATCAATAATATTAAGTCTGGTCATTTCGGCCCAGTAACATGTATGAATAATATTAAGTCTGGTCATTTCGGCCCAGTAACATTTATGTTTATTTTGCAAAATTTAGTCAAACATGTCCAAAAAGTGTACTAAGATACACATAAATGTGGCGTCATTATGTTGTTTACGTGTACGTTGTTGGGGTTTGTTCAGTTAGTATGACCACTGTCTGATTGTGTTAAAATAATTATTTCTTTTGATGACCCATTGCTTTGTTGGGAGTTTGTTTGGCTAGTATAATCACAATATTTGTAGTTGACAATCTATCTCATCATTAGCTAGTTTTCACACGTAATTAGTGATTAAAGTGGTTAAAGAAGTTCATCTGATTACTGCATTTATTGATAATTAAACAATTCTTTGATCAAGTTAATGTTCATTAATTAATATCGGCCCATCTATGCTGGTAATTTCGGCCCACATAGACATAAACATGGGCCGAAATGACCATAGAGGTGGGCCGAAATGACCATGATATTGTGGTTTCTTGTGTTCTCGTAGTCCAAATATTTAGAAATTATAGACTTGAAAATGTGACATTTTACTATCAAGGCAAGTCTAAACCTCAATTACGCTTAGCATATTTGATATTCTATAATTTAACAGTTTAGTATTGCTTTATCTGTCTGCTTACTCAACCGATTGTCTCGAATGTACTATCTGTCTTGTTCAGAGTTCTGTAATGAAAGAACGTTGAGCGGGCAGCTTTGATCTTCACGCTTCTGTTGCCTCGCCATGTCTCCCAGATTCTCGTCTGGTGTTGCCGTGGTGATATTTCCCCTGCCTAAAGCCATACCGAACCGGAGTTATCACCACACTCTCCCACACTTTATCAAAAGTGTTTGGCATATATATAGTAATTCAAGAACCTGTCAGTTTGGGTTATATTCACACAGTAATCCGACATGTAAGAAACTATCGAAGAGCTGGATCAAGATAATGTCTTCCGTTGATCTGACATGTAAATAACTATCAGATTGAACTTCCACACTGTCCATGGTCACTGTATTGTGTCATGTAATAAACTACCATGATATCTCAAAGGCTTGGCATACTTTCAGAAACATTCCATTTGATTCATATTAACACAGTTAAGAATCAGTCATTTTAATTTATATTAACACATGCAGAGCTCCAGTTAAGGTGCGTATTGGCGTAATAACGCATTAAGAATATAACAAAACGCATTGAAATGAAAACTATGACGTACAAAAACGTATTTAAAAAATCTGATAAGCATACTGTCTGGATTCCTGGCATTATGATAAAATCGAGCACATCGTATTTCTGCGCTGGTTCCCGATTGCATATTCTATGCTGCATCTCGGCAGTGGAACTTGATACCAGCTGGGAACCAGTTAGTTTAGATCTCTCCATATGACATATGATATCAGAGTAGGTAAACGCTCATTGACATGATGAACACGTGTCGTGAAAAATAAACGCGTGGATGTCATAGACAACAACAACAAAAAATGTCTACTTTCGTTCCAAACGAAAAGAGCAAGAATCGCCTAGTTTATTTTTGCTCCACCAGTCCTAGTACTAGTTCAGAGATACCCCCTTCAAAATTTGTCCAACAAATTGTTAATGATATTGTTGATTTGAGAGTAAACAAAGTCATGAAAAGGAAAAAAAACAGGGGTGGGAATCTGTCTCCGACAAAACTGTATAATTGTAGAAAGTAAAATTCCCTTGGTTAGTTGTATTGCCTGAACCAGATCGTCGGTTGAAATGCAGCATTTGTACTGAACAATATAGCAGAAGCATTTGGGCAGAGGAGGGGTCTACACATATTCAAAATACCACATGTCCTACTATAATTATAGTAATAAGTCGTCCTAGTATTATACTATATACACATGACAATGTATAAATAATGTATATGCATATTATGGTATAATATTTATATTAACAAAATACAAGTAACAACAGTAATAGATTAAATACGTGACATCTATATACATGTACAATGTTCATGGTTGTCGGTGGCAAAATCCAGAAATCAGCATTGAATAAATTTTCAGGGGGTGAAAATACTACTTTGAAATTTAGAAATCAGCATTGAATAACATTTCAGGGGGTAAAATACTTTTTACGCTAAAAGCTTATCTGGAGCTCTGCACAGTAATCCGACATGTAAGAAACTATCGAATAGCTGGATCAAGAAGATGTCTTCCGTTGATCTGACATGAACTATCAGATTGAAATTTCACACTATCTGTTATGATGTATTATGGCATGTAAGAAACTACCATGATATCTCAATTTCCTTGGCTGCGCTACTCCAGCAACTGCCATGCAAAAAGCTATCAGATGCTGAGCACTACTAGCCAACTTATAAATGGGTACATTCTGTAGTGGCATTCCTTCCTCTGTACAGATATTTGGCATTCGCGGTGGTAATATGCAGAACCTCCAGCACTTCACTACCTCTGCGGCTGGACGATGATGGCTGCTGTGAGACCTATTAAATTTGGAGCAGTTCTTCTAGAAGCATGCACAGGATCTTCTGGCTAGTCCTTATTGTAGGAGAAGGTGAAATATGGTGCATCTGTCTCTAGAAGTAACCGGTCATCATATATGCTGCCCAGGCCCTTCAATCGTTGGTCGTTGAAGCGAGTTACCAACCGCGTAAACCTAAAGTAGGTATTTGGAAAGACATTCAACCAATCCCGGACTACTTGTTCCGTACCCGTGAAACAATGCAGATGCATGGCCTGATTGGGAATGACCACATCCTTTAATTGGAACAACAAAGTACTATACGCTTCACTTGTATCTTCCAGACTAGCCATACTGCGGCAGTGAATAATAAGCACATGCCGATCTTGCAGAAAAGGTAAAGCCTGGCTCAGTACCTTCTGTTGAGTTGCCCATTGAGCTGTTGACACAGAGTGGTCAATACCGACTTCACCAAACCCGATAACCTCCGGCATTCCTAGGAGTTTTTCCATCCTACCTAGATCTTCAATACTAACGTTCCATACATCTTTAGGATGCAACCCTATACTGACGTGTATACCATCACGGTGCAGTTGTCTAACCTCATCTTCCGTAGGGAAGGTAGCTGGGTCACAAAAGTTAGCCACAGCTCCAGCCAACTGCACACATAAATGATCCTCCGGGTTGCCCACCTTCAGACACAGGTCCGTTAATGTTGCATCGGGCATGTTTAACGTGTTTCGTGTTCGATCTAGGTGAAAATGACTATCAAACCCCTCCGGACGAATTGTAGCTTCATTCACACTTACCACCCCATACTGAACTTCTTCAGAGTCATGAAACTGTTCCATGAAGCTCTGTCTATGTCTTGGCTCCAACTTTGCCAAGATAACAATTATGGCACGCCAATGTACAAGTACAGCTGGAGAATTTACTGGTGTAAGGTGAACTGACTCTGGGGATCAAGCATTAGCTCTCGAGAAACAGCTACCATCGCATTGCCTCTGTCTGCCGATTGGTCACTTCCTGGTTGGCATCCTGGAGCAGCTGTTCTGTGCTATTTATATACTGAACTAGGTCTTCAAGCTTTGCTCGGTTTCCTAGCAACCATCCGGCCAATAGCTTTATTGCTGCCACTCGTCGAGATGATGTTTCACCAAGGTCCTGATCGTCATGAAACAGATTTGGAACGTGCCACCGAAAAGCATGTGCTTTCGGGTAATCATCATCCGCCTGTCTTTCCTTCTCTGGACTTTTACCTGTGCCCTCCTTTGCTTTGCATTCTCGGTCCTCTCTCCAGTGGCCTAGGCGGCTCCAGAATTCTTTACGGTAACCTCCAGCTTACCCATTTCAGAGGTTCTGTACTCTCTGCTAATGGGTCGCTGATGGTCCCTTAGTTTCGGAGCACGCCACTCGTCCCTAGATGGATACCGAGAATATGGTGTGCATCGTTTAGGTAGTGGCATCTCCCTAGTCATTTCACGGATGTCGCTCCAGAAGTGTAACTGGTTGTTTGCTGACCACTATGCCTCCCCTTCTGCTGACCTTGTTAAGTCGACCTTATGGGTTCCCTCCGGTAATATCCGGCGTAGTGACGCTGCGCATCATAATTTGCTGGGTAATTAATAGGTGACCGATTCCGGGTTACTCTGGTCTCCTTTGGGCGGGTGTCCGAATACCTCCTGGTCTCCAGGGCTTTTCTAGTCGACTAGGTTGGTCCAAGAGGACGCTTGGGATGCTCTTGGTGACACCCACTTCATCCACAACCTGCAGCAGGTTATCTTCCTGACTAGAGTCCAACGAAAGAACATCTTCATTCAGAAGAGTCTCGTCCTGGACTTTACTCTGGGCGGACCTAGCAATACGTCCCTGATCTTCTACGACTCTAGGGATGCTAGGATCCACTTCGAGTCTGTAATCTTTGGTTGCAGTAGCTTCCTTGCTAACCTTGCTCGTCTTTCTTTTACCCAGGTTGTAGATGTTTTTCCCTGATCCATTCATAATCTGCGAAGTTCAGGGAATCTGCCTCTTTCGCACTTGGCTTTGGTTAAGATGGCTATCTTCGCTTGGTCTTTCAGCGCGTGGAGTTGCTGCTTATGAGTCGCTCGTCTGCACAACAACAACCCCTCCACAGTTATTCGGGAAGACACCAACAGACGTTGCTTAGAGCTTTGCTCCACCTCGTCCAAGAAGTCATTCTTTCTGACTGATTCCATTGCCAATGCATGAAAGAATACAATAACTACCCATATGGATTATTTCCGTTTACAATTTCCACATCGGTACTTATCTATGGACATAGCGTCTGTCGCTGTCACATCCACACACGACCCATGGTACCATACATCGCAGTAGTCGCACTGGATCATGAACCGTCCCTGCCATGGCTTCCAACATAAACAGTACAACTCACCATTTGCTTGATCAGGACTCGAATCCTCACCTGGCGCCTCATGGTTCACTACCAATCACAGTATTAGGCAGAGAGCCGTCGGGCCGTCTTTTCGACGGCCTATCACCTAATAAGACGGTCAATTATATTGGCGACGGTTACCGACGGCCAGTTAAAAAAATGGCTGATAAGTTTGTTTGTTCCCCCCCCCCCCCCGAGACCTCACTAGGTTTATTAACATATATATGCAGCTGTAAACCAATGACAAGAACTGGACCCTATAATAGGCTAATATTGTTCGCAATTCCTTTTTGGAGAGGCTTTCTCACCCGGGCTTTCCCAGTTTCTGCCGCAATTTCGATCACGTCAGTTCGCCGTTCTCACATCGAGTCCGTGCTGCAATTTCCGTCATCATTCGGGTCCCGCTCTGGGGCTGGACATATTTTTTTAGACTCCCATTTGGATATTTCTGCCTAATACTATGCTACCAATACGCTATTCCGCAAGTTGACCCTAAAAAGAGAGACTGAAAACTTCTCAATAATGGCTGGGCCTTTCCAAGGGGAAGACAACTTCTTGCACTTACCTTTCATTGGCTTTCAACGTAGCGGTATCTAATAGATAGACTATATCGCCTACCTCATACGACCTTTCCAGTATTCTCAGGTCATAATTCCTTTTCATCCGCTTCAAGGAAGTCTTCAAAGTCTTTCTCGCTGCTTATGTGCTTGCATTGTACTAGTACGCTTTGCTACATAGTCGTCTGCGTCCGCAGTCTTGTCCACAGCTTGTGGGAACATCAAATGAGCTGGTACATTTACTTCTCTCCCCAACATTAATTTGTTGGCTGTAAACCCAGTATTGCGAATCACTGAAGCTCTTAGAGCCCCAGCCAACTGTTGTAAATGAGTATCCCACTGGTTTTGAGACTTGCCTATAAAACATCGAACGGCGTCCATCAGAGTGCGGTTGTATCTCTCTACTTGACCATTTGCCGAAGCTCTATATATGGTGTTGTCCTAGTTTTGTGGATTTGTAGAGCCTCACACAAGGCAGTAAACAGCTTAGATTCGAAGTTACGACCTTGATCAGAAAACAACTGCAGCGGGTACCCGAACCTAGAAAAGAATTGATTTACCGCCACCCTTGCCGTCACTTCTGCTGTCTGAGACGGAAAAGGCACACATTCCACCCATTTGGTGAACTGATCTACCATCATGAGGATGTGTTCATTTCCCAGTGGTGTACGGGGCAATGGACCCATGAAATCTATGTGTACCCTCTCCATGGGTGCCCCTGCTTGGTATTCTTTCATTCCACAGTGACAGTATCTATTCGTCTTCTTGTTTCGACTACATAGATCACACGTTGTCACAAAGTTAGCTATCTCTTGACCCATGCCATACCAGAAGAATTTATCTTTCATCCTGGCCTTGGTCCTCGCAACTCCCTGATGACCTGCAGAGGGCAAATCATGATTCCACTGCAGAGCTAACTCTCAAACTTCTTGGAATAACCAAAACTTTGTCCTCCGAAGAACTCCCCTTGTTCTTGTATAGTACCTTGTCTATTAATAGATATTGTTCCTTGTTTAGCCAGTACAACTTTGTCGAAGGGCTTGCAAGAAACAATAATTTCTCGCTAGGCTCTTGTTTGTTAAGCCAATCAAGAATGATCTCAAGATCTTCATCTTTGGCTTGAGCCTCTCTAGTTTCTGTCATGGTGAAGCCCCAACAAGACGGTTGTATTGATACATCCATAAACTATCAACGTAAGTGGTGAGTAAATTACTGATGCAAGATGCTTACCTGAATATCAAGATCTATGTAAAATTACCCCACCCCTTTATCTGAAAAATGCTCCAAATGTCCATAACATATATTTATTTTCATTCAAACTTTGTAAAATGGCAAAACTATTTTGATCACGTGTTTAGGTTACTACATAATTCCCGCATTACCAAATATGGGCATAATTTTTTAAGGTCTGAGATGCGCTTTTTCTACTGAATGATTATTTTTCAAAACAGTTTTCCCCCCAAATTTAGTATTTTTTATTAAAAACAAATTGATATTCATATCTATGGAATATTTCTCCCGTGATGTACATCTATTGACACATGGTGATATAACCACATTCCAGCATTTTATTATTCATAAAAGGTAGGCCCATCGTAGGCCTCTAAAGCTATTTGTTGTTTTCTGGTGGGAGATTAAAAAGATATTCATGTTTTATGTTAGAATGATAAATTTACTGATAGACTTACATATTATACAGATTAAGGTCTATATCAAACACTCAAATAATTGTATTATGACTACCTTTGTATAAACATTAAACACCCAAATCAGGGCTTCGGCTATTTGCCGCGGTTTACTCGGAACTACTGACTACGTAACTGCTGACATGATGGCGCCAAAAACATGATAAACACAAGTGATTTCCAATAGTATTTCTTCTTTGTGTATTTGTAATGTTGAAGTGAAGTGGAGAAGTCATAGGATGAAGCAAAATGAGATTTAAATTCAGGTACATAATAGTATATCTGTAATTTGGTTTTTAATAGCTAGTAACGCGATATACTATTATGTACCTGAATTTAAAACTCATTTTGCTTCATCCTATGACTTCTCCACTTCAACATTACAAATACAATTACTATTTTTCGGGTTAGTGGTAGATTTTTTAAAATTCGGATAGCTACCTGAATTGCTCATACACCGTATCAGTTTCGGTGGAAATATTCTCCCAATGATTTGTTTGTTTATATTCGTCTGCTGGACCAGTCACGTGACAGTTGCATCAGGCTACCGATACTTGTAACGGAATGCTATTGACCCGTGCTTCAGCTCTGTCAGCGAAATTAGCATAGAACTATATAAATATTTTAAATACAAATATATGGACAAAGACGCCGAGCATAGGAATACGCCGAGCATAGGTTCATCCACTCTACCATTGTTTGAATTTTGCACAGTCTATAACGTCTCTTGACACAATATTGTAGAAGAAATCAACGTTTAAATTTCCTGGGAGAGTTTCACCATTCCATTCTCGTCAATTTTGAATTTTTTGGTTATTACGAAAGGCCAAATTAGAAATCATTAGATGAAATTGTTTTGAAGATTTATATCCCATGCCATTACGGTGAACCAAATAAGATTTAGTTCAATATCCAATTGTTCATACGCATAACAAATAATTCATTCAGATTTCTTTTGAGAAAACGGCACAGAAAGTCAGAAACAATGTGAGAATCACACCTGTCGATTTCAAACGGCAAAATCGTTTGCACAAAGGTCAGACAATATATTTTAAACAATGTTTATATCTATATTTATGATTATTCTTAACACCAATGCACAAATATATAACCGTTCATGTCCGGAAAGCTTCAAAATATTGGTCAGAAATCCCGCCATCGGATCAGGGCGGAAAGTGCCATGCGAAAATGAGCTTTAACGATAAGACTTCGAAATAACAGAAACATTTTTTTATGTAGACAGTAGAGGTCTTATATATAGGATTACTGTTCTTGATGATCATTAGTCCAACTATTTAGACCACCATTTTTTTGGCCCTATCGTCCTATAGTAAGTAATGTTTACATAGGGCAAAAATAACAGATCGAAAATAAAATTATGTAGATGTCTTATATATAGGACTCGATGCTCATGGGCACACATTTTCGAGGTAAAGTGTTATTTTATCCACCGCTTTGTTAACCCAAACAGAACAATTTATTTTCCTGTAATGTCAATCCCTCGCTGGGATGTAGACATGTTGTTGACAAATGTCTGTATATACATCATAAAATATTTAGTCGACTTTAAGCCTTAATGTCTGTATGTGCATGAGACCCAATCCGGACAATCTACCCTCGGACATTGTGATACCAGCATGGCAAGCAAAATATGTAAGCAGGTAACTATATTTGGGTACTATAACCTATTGACATTTGCCTATGTGTCTCCATGAGTGGACGATGGTGTTGCTTCTACAATGTGTTAGCTCTCCATCGACGTATTTCACATCAAACTCTGCGATGTCCTGTGCGGGTAGATCTGATTGGAAGGTGTTGTAGATGAACAGGATCTTGTCATCATTAATGAGGGCTCGGACCGGGAAGTATGTGAGATGGTACGGTGGTCGCCAGATCTGACTGGTAGGTTTTCTCCGGGTACTCCAGTATCCTCCCACACGAATGACCACATATGTATGCTTTCATCCGCGCCAATGAGAGTGATTAAATTATTAAAACTTGCTTCGCAATCGTTGGAAAATAAATAAAGTAGTGGAACCCGTACTCGGCGTATTCCTATGCTCGGCTTATTGTCCATTTACATCCTTATTTAAAATATTTATATAGTTCTAGGCTAATTTCGCTGACAGAGCTGAAGCATGGTTCAATAGCATTCCGTCCCAGACACGCCCCTGTATCGCAGGGATGTAGTCATATTCTTCTATAAATGTGTACGCCCAGACATGCCCCTGTATCGTGGGGATGTAATCATATTCTCCTATAAATGTGTATGCCCAGACACGCCCCTGTATCGCGGGGATGTAATCATTTTCTCCTATAAATGTGTATGCCCAGACATGCCCCTGTATCGCGGGGATGTAATCATATTCTCCTATAAATGTGTATGCCCAGACATGCCCCTGTATCGTGGGGATGTAATCATATTCTCCTATAAATGTGTATGCCCAGACATGCCCCTGTATCGCGGGGATGTAATAATTTTCTCCTATAAATGCGTATGCCCAGACACGCCCCTGTATTGCGGGGATGTAATCATTTTCTCCTATAAATGCGTATGCCCAGACATGCCCCTGTATTTTATTGTGATTGTGAAAGTGAGTTTTGTGAGCTGTGTATATCATGTAGCAATTCAGGAAACGTTATATATAATATTCAAATTGACCAGTAACACTGTTCCTGCACACCTGACCAATCTAGAATCATTTTGAAGAGAGCATGTTATAAATCAGAATCGTATTCTATTAAATAAACTTACAACAAATTTTACTCTCTTTTCAGCTGATTGTCTTCTTCCATTTTATATTTACAACATGGTAAGTCAATTCTACCCCCATTTTAAGCAAACGTGATCGCCTTTTGACTGGTGTCGATTGTTTCATAATATTGTAGTTTTACTTTAAATATAGCTGCAGAGTATTTCTCAGTTTGCACATAAACGAGGGGGGTTCAAGAAGTTCGCGGAAAGTGCTTATAACATTTTTAACAATACAGTTTTAATCATTATATTTAATACCGATATACATACATCTTCTTTCAACTTGTAGGAAAGATTTCACCATAGTATCTTTAAAAATGAAGAAGTTACCATAGTTTTAGTAATGCCTACAAAGCGTGACTGGATCGACGTCAAAATACGAGTAATTAATTAACGTCACGTCATTCTCAAATTTCCTTACTTCAATGTCACATCTTCTCAAAATACTCGCCCTTGTACCGCAAACATTTCTCCCATCTATGCACCCATGTTAGAAATGATCTTCTGAAACTATCTTTCGGGATGCTTTTAAAAACGGAACAGACAGTGTTTTGAATTTCCTCTATCGAGCCCATTCGTCTGCCACGAAGTTCAGCTTTCAAAGTAGGGAATAGATAAAAGTCATTTGGTGCCAAATCGGGTGAGTAGGGCGGGTGATCCACAGTTTTCATATTCAACTTATCCATCATCGCCTGTGTGTATGCAGACTTGTGACTGGGAGCATTGTCTTGATGCAGAAGGTAGTCATTTAAGAGCCCAGATCGCTTCTTTCTCATCGCTGCTATGAAATTTCTGCTCAACACCTGAAAGGCAATTGCAAAAATATCACAACCCGCCCATTTGTGAGGCAAAAAAAGGAGAAAATAATGTATAAATCATATAGATTGTACTGTACATACCTTTGAATTGTAATTGTAGTCCCCACAGGTATGGCATGAGTTAGGACCACACCTCGCACGTCGTAGAATACGATAAACATCTGCTTCTTCGCTGAGTGGACGACACGTGCCTTCTGTGGTGATGGGGATGCCGGTGTTTTCCAAACTGACGACATTTGCTTGGTTTCAGGATCGAACGTTGATACCCATGTTTCATCAACTGTCACTATTTAATTTAAATATCTCATGCCTTTTTTACCAAAGTTCTGTAGAAATTGTGTAGTCGCCATTCTTTTCTCTTTGTGTTCGCTTGAAAGTAACCGAGGTACCCATCTAGCTGCAACATGACGCATATTCAACTTATCCGTAACTATAGAATATGCACTTCCCGTTGAATGGATTTGGCCTTACAGATGATTTTATCGTTTTTCGACGTTGCAGGACGTCCGTCTCGTTTTACGTCCTTAGGTAAATCGACGCCGTCGCTGAATCTGTTATATACTTATATATTGCAGTTTTCTTCAAAGCCTTTTCAACATATGTTTTCGTAATATCAGTCACAGTTTCTGATTTAGTTTTCTTTTGCAAAACACAAAACTTTATTGCATAGTGCTGTCTGCTAATAGACGGTGTGCACGTTGAACATGTGTTGACATCACAAATGACGTCGTAATAGTCTACTGACGTCACAGTATAAATGTGGATGTGATGTAATTTTTGAGAAAATCAATTAGCGCATACAAAAGTAATGAACATGTAAAGTTGTAATAATTTTCCAAAAAATTGGTTAAAATACGAAAAGTGATCCGGTGACGGTCGATGGACATTACTGTAGTAACGATACAAATAACATTATTATGAATACAGTGCTGTTTTTCGGTAAATCAATTAGGAATATAAAAAGGGTTCACTATGTTAAATTTCAAGTCATATAGAAGACAAATAAAGATTTTATAAGCACTTTCCGCAAACTTTTTGAACATCCCTCGTATTTGTATATTTATATGTTTCATGTTTTAAGAAACTCACAGTGAATATTTGGTTTCCCAACTGTGTTGCCTATAACAATAAAGTTGTTATTATTATTATTACATTGCAGGGGGTGTATGTGTCCACGGTTCTTACCTATAAGCTATACATACGTGAATCTGTTTGTTTTGTCTCTGGGGGTATGGAGTATAGTATATCATGAATCATCGGAAGCTGCTTTGATGGTAAGTTTGTTCTGTCTCTGGGGGTATGGAGTATAGTACATCATGAATCATCGGAAGCCGCTCTGATGGTAAGTTTGTTCTGTCTCTGGATGTATGGAGTATAGTACATCATGAATCATCGGAAGCCGCTCTGATGGTAAGTTTGTTCTGACTCTGGATGTATGGAGTATAGTACATCACGAATCATTGGAAGCCGCTCTAATGGTAAGTTTGTTCTGTCTCTGGGGGTATGGAGTATAGTACATCATGAATCATTGGAAGCCGCTCTGATGGTAAGTTTGTTCTGTCTCTGGGGGTATGAAGTATAGTACATCACGAATCATTGGAAGCCGCTCTGATAGTAAGTTTGTTCTGTCGCTGGATGTATGGAGTATAGTACATCATGAATCATTGGAAGCCGCTCTGATGGTAAGTTTGTTCTGTCTCTGGATGTATGGAGTATAGTACATCATGAATCATCGGAAGCCGCTCTGATGGTAAGTTTGTTCTGTCTCTGGGGGTATGGAGTATAGTACATCATGAATCATTAGAAGCCGCTCTGATGGTAAGTTTGTTCTGACTCTGGATGTATGGAGTATAGTACATCACGAATCATTGGAAGCCGCTCTGATGGTACGTTTGTTCTGTCTCTGGGGGTATGGAGTATAGTACATCATGAATCATTGGAAGCCGCTCTGATAGTAAGTTTGTTCTGTCGCTGGATGTATGGAGTATAGTACATCATGAATCATCGGAAGCCGCTCTGATGGTAAGTTTGTTCTATCGCTGGATGTATGGAGTATAGTACATCATGAATCATCGGAAGCCGCTCTGATGGTAAGTTTGTTCTGTCGCTGGATGTATGGAGTATAGTACATCATGAATCATCGGAAGCCGCTCTGATGGTAAGTTTGTTCTGTCGCTGGATGTATGGAGTATAGTACATCATGAATCATCGGAAGCCGCTCTGATGGTAAGTTTGTTCTGTCTCTGGATGTATGGAGTATAGTACATCATGAATCATCGGAAGCCGCTCTGATGGTAAGTTTGTTCTGTCTCTGGGGGTATGGAGTATAGTACATCATGAATCATTGGAAGCCGCTCTGATGGTAAGTTTGTTCTGACTCTGGATGTATGGAGTATAGTACATCACGAATCATTGGAAGCCGCTCTGATGGTAAGTTTGTTCTGTCTCTGGGGGTATGGAGTATAGTACATCATGAATCATTGGAAGCCGCTCTGATAGTAAGTTTGTTCTGTCGCTGGATGTATGGAGTATAGTACATCATGAATCATTGGAAGCCGCTCTGATAGTAAGTTTGTTCTGTCGCTGGATGTATGGAGTATAGTACATCATGAATCATTGGAAGCCGCTCTGATGGTAAGTTTGTTCTGTCGCTGGATGTATGGAGTATAGTACATCATGAATCATCGGAAGCCGCTCTGATGGTAAGTTTGTTCTGTCGCTGGATGTATGGAGTATAGTACATCATGAATCATTGGAAGCCGCTCTGATGGTAAGTTTGTTTGTCGCTGGATGTATGGAGTATAGTACATCATGAATCATTGGAAGCCGCTCTGATGGTAAGTTTGTTCTGTCTCTGGATGTATGGAGTATAGTACATCATGAATCATTGGAAGCTGCTCTGATGGTAAGTTTGTTCTGTCTCTGGGGGTATGGAGTATAGTACATCATGAATCATTGGAAGCCGCTCTGATGGTAAGTTTGTTCTGTCTCTGGGGGTATGGAGTATAGTACATCATGAATCATTGGAAGCCGCTCTGATGGTAAGTTTGTTCTGTCTCTGGATGTATGGAGTATAGTACATCATGAATCATTGGAAGCTGCTCTGATGGTAAGTTTGTTCTGTATCTGGGGGTATGGAGTATAGTACATCATGAATCATTGGAAGCCGCTCTGATGGTAAGTTTGTTCTGTCGCTAGATGTATGGAGTATAGTACATCATGAATCATTGGAAGCCGCTCTGATGGTAAGTTTGTTCTGTCTCTGGGGGTATGGAGTATAGTACATCATGAATCATTGGAAGCCGCTCTGATGGTAAGTTTGTTCTGTCGCTAGATGTATGGAGTATAGTACATCATGAATCATTGGAAGCCGCTCTGATGGTAAGTTTGTTCTGTATCTGGGGGTATGGAGTATAGTACATCATGAATCATTGGAAGCCGCTCTGATGGTAAATTTGTTCTGTCGCTAGATGTATGGAGTATAGTACATCATGAATCATTGGAAGCCGCTCTGATGGTAAGTTTGTTCTGTCGCTGGGGGTATGGAGTATAGTACATCACGAATCATTGGAAGCTGCTCTGATGGTAAGTTTGTTCTGTCTCTGGATGTATGGAGTATAGTACATCATGAATCATTGGAAGCTGCTCTGATGGTAAGTTTGTTCTGTCTCTGGGATGGAGTATAGTACATCACGAATCATTGGAAGCCGCTCTGGTGGTAAGTTTGTTCTGTCGATGGATGTATGGAGTATAGTACATCATGAATCATCGGAAGCTGCTCTGATGGTAAGTTTGTTCTGTCGCTGGATGTATGGAGTATAGTACATCATGAATCATTGGAAGCCACTCTGATTGTAATGGTGTCACAAGTTTTAGTTGTATTGCCATTTTCTATGTGGTGTAAATATATGTTGTTGTCCCTTTTGAAAATTGTGGCAATGTTCTGATTTGTGTATCATTTGCTTAAATTGTAATTATCATTATTCTGATAAAGTGTGTTTTTATGAATGAACTGTTAAGTTTATTCCACTTTTTGTGTGGAAACAACATCAATAATGTGCTGAACCTGTATATAGAATGAACTTGTATATATAATGTACTTGTATATAGAATGCACTTGTATATATAATGTACATGTATATAGAATGCACTTGTATATATAATGTACTTGTATATATAACGTACTTGTATATAGAATGTACTTGTATATATAATGTACATGTATATAGAATGAACTTGTATATATAATGTATATGTATATAGAATGAACTTGTATATAGAATGTACTTGTATATATAATGTACTTGTATATAGAATGTACTTGTATATAGAATGTACATGTATATAGAATGTTCTTGTATATAGAATGTACTTGTATATAGAATGAACCTGTATATAGAATGAACTTGTATATATAATGCACTTGTATATATAATGTACTTGTATATATAATGTACTTGTATATAGAATGCACTTGTATATATAATGTACATGTATATAGAATGAACTTGTATATATAATGTACTTGTATATAGAATGCACTTGTATATATAATGTACATGTATATAAAATGTACTTGTATATATAATGTACTTGTATATATAATGTACATGTATATAGAATGAACTTGTATATATAATGTATATGTATATAGAATGAACTTGTATATAGAATGTACTTGTATATATAATGTACTTGTATATAGAATGTACATGTATATAGAATGTTCTTGTATATAGAATGTACTTGTATATAGAATGGACCTGTATATAGAATGAACTTGTATATATAATGTACTTGTATATATAATGTACTTGTATATATAATGTACTTCTATATAGAATGCACTTGTATATAGAATGTACTTGTATATATAATGTACTTGTATATAGAATGCACTTGTATATAGAATGCACTTGTATATAGAATGTACTTGTATATAGAATGAACTTGTATATAGAATGTACTTGTATATAGAATGAACCTGTATATAGAATGAACTTGTATATAGAATGTACTTGTATATATAATGTTCTTGTATATAGAATGTACTTGTATATATAATGAACTTGTATATAGAATGAACTTGTATATAGAATGTACTTGTATATAGAATGCACTTGTATATAGAATGCACTTGTATATATTATGTTCTTGTATATAGAATGTTCTTGTAAATAGAATGTTCTTGTATATAGAATGTTCTTGTATATAGAATGTTCTTGTATATAGAATGTTCTTGTTCTTGTATATAGAATGTACATTTATATAGAATGTACATGTATATAGAATGTACATGTATATAGAATGTACTTGTATATATAATGTTCTTGTATATAGAATGTTCTTTTATATAGAATGTACATGTATATAGAATGTTCTTGTATATAGAATGTACATGTATATATAATGTTCTTGTATATAGAATGTACATGTATATAGAATGTACATGTATATAGAATGTTCTTGTATATAGA
The DNA here is from genome assembly GCA_014843695.1 of Archivesica marissinica. NCBI lineage: Eukaryota > Metazoa > Mollusca > Bivalvia > Venerida > Vesicomyidae > Archivesica > Archivesica marissinica. The sequence goes on from CM026402.1 coordinate 64,544,009, forward strand.
ATGTACATGTATATAGAATGTACATGTATATATTATGTTCTTGTATATAGAATGTACATGTATATATTATGTTCTTGTATATAGAATGTACATGTATATATTATGTTCTTGTATATAGAATGTTCTTGTAAATAGAATGTTCTTGTATATATAATGTTCTTGTATATAGAATGTTCTTGTAAATAGAATGTTCTTGTATATATAATGTTCTGGTATATAGAATGTACTTGTATATATAATGTTCTTGTTCTTGTATATAGAATGTTCTTGTATATAGAATGTACATGTATATAGAATGTTCTTGTATATAGAATGCACTTGTATATGTAATGTTCTTGTTCTTGTATATAGAATGTACATGTATATAGAATGTACTTGTATATAGAATGGTCTTGTATATAGAATGTACTTGTATATAAAATGCTCTTGTATATAGAATGTTCTTGTAAATAGAATGTACTTGTATATAGAATGAATTAGTATATAGAATGTACTTGTATATATAATGTACTTGTATATAGAATGAATTGGTATATAGAATGTACTTGTATATATAATGTACTTGTATATAGAATGAATTGGTATATAGAATGTACTTTTATATAGAATGTACTTGTATATAGAATGTACATGTATATATAATGTACTTGTATATAGAATGTACATGTATATATAATGTTCTTGTATATAGAATGTACATGTATATAGAATGTACATGTATATAGAATGTACATGTAAATAGAATGTTCTTGTATATAGAATGCACTTGTATATATAATGTTCTTGTTCTTGTATATAGAATGTTCTTGTATATATAATGTACTTGTATATAGAATGTTCTTGTATATAGAATGTACTTGTATATAGAATGTACTTGTATATAGAATGTTCTTGTATATAGAATGTACTTGTATATAGAATGTACATGTATATAGAATGTTCTTGTATATAGAATGTACTTGTATATAGAATGTACTTGTATATATAATGTACTTGTATATAGAATGTTCTTGTATATATAATGTACATGTATATATAATGTACTTGTATATAGAATGTACATGTATATAGAATGTACTTGTATATAGAATGTACATGTATATATAATGTACTTGTATATAGAATGTACATGTATATAGAATGTACTTGTAAATAGAATGTACTTGTATATAGAATGTTCTTGTATATAGAATGTACTTGTATATAGAATGTACTTGTATATATAATGTTCTTGTTCTTGTATATAGAATGTTCTTGTATATAGAATGTACTTGTATATATAATGTTCTTGTATATAGAATGTACATGTATATAGAATGTACATGTATATAGAATGTACATGTAAATAGAATGTTCTTGTATATAGAATGCACTTGTATATATAATGTTCTTGTTCTTGTATATAGAATGTTCTTGTATATATAATGTACTTGTATATAGAATGTTCTTGTATATAGAATGTACATGTATATAGAATGTTCTTGTATATAGAATGTACTTGTATATAGAATGTACTTGTATATAGAATGTACTTGTATATAGAATGTACTTGTATATAGAATGTTCTTGTATATAGAATGTACTTGTATATAGAATGTACATGTATATAGAATGTTCTTGTATATAGAATGTACTTGTATATAGAATGTACTTGTATATATAATGTACTTGTATATAGAATGTTCTTGTATATATAATGTACATGTATATATAATGTACTTGTATATAGAATGTACATGTATATAGAATGTACTTGTATATAGAATGTACATGTATATATAATGTACTTGTATATAGAATGTACATGTATATAGAATGTTCTTGTAAATAGAATGTACTTGTATATAGAATGTTCTTGTATATAGAATGTACTTGTATATAGAATGTACTTGTATATATAATGTTCTTGTTCTTGTATATAGAATGTTCTTGTATATAGAATGTACTTGTATATATAATGTTCTTGTATATAGAATGTACATGTATATAGAATGTACATGTATATAGAATGTACATGTAAATAGAATGTTCTTGTATATAGAATGCACTTGTATATATAATGTTCTTGTTCTTGTATATAGAATGTTCTTGTATATATAATGTACTTGTATATAGAATGTTCTTGTATATAGAATGTACATGTATATAGAATGTTCTTGTATATAGAATGTACTTGTATATAGAATGTACTTGTATATAGAATGTACTTGTATATAGAATGTACTTGTATATAGAATGTTCTTGTATATAGAATGTACTTGTATATAGAATGTACATGTATATAGAATGTTCTTGTATATAGAGTGTACTTGTATATAGAATGTTCTTGTAAATAGAATGTACTTGTATATAGAATGAATTAGTATATAGAATGTACTTGTATATATAATGTACTTGTATATAGAATGAATTGGTATATAGAATGTACTTGTATATAGAATGTACTTGTATATAGAATGTACATGTATATATAATGTACTTGTATATAGAATGTACATGTATATATAATGTACTTGTATATAGAATGTACTTGTATATAGAATGTACTTGTATATAGAATGTTCTTGTATATAGAATGTACATGTATATAGAATGTTCTTGTAAATAGAATGTACTTGTATATATTATGTTCTTGTATATAGAATGTACATGTATATATTATGTTCTTGTATATAGAATGTTCTTGTAAATAGAATGTTCTTGTATATAGAATGTTCTTGTATATAGAATGTTCTTGTATATAGAATGTTCTTGTTCTTGTATATAGAATGTACATTTATATAGAATGTACATGTATATATAATGTTCTGGTATATAGAATGTACTTGTATATATAATGTTCTTGTTCTTGTATATAGAATGTTCTTGTATATAGAATGTACATGTATATAGAATGTTCTTGTATATAGAATGCACTTGTATATGTAATGTTCTTGTTCTTGTATATAGAATGTACATGTATATAGAATGTACTTGTATATAGAATGAATTGGTATATAGAATGGTCTTGTATATAGAATGTACTTGTATATAGAATGTTCTTGTATATAGAATGTACTTGTATATAGAATGTACATGTATATAGAATGTTCTTGTATATAGAATGTACTTGTATATAGAATGAACTTGTATATAGAATGAACTTGTATATATAATGTTCTTGTATATATAATGTTCTTGTATATATTATGTTCTTGTATATAGAATGTTCTTGTAAATAGAATGTTCTTGTATATAGAATGTTCTTGTATATAGAATGTTCTTGTATATAGAATGTTCTTGTATATAGAATGTACATTTATATAGAATGTACATGTATATAGAATGTACATGTATATAGAATGTACTTGTATATATAATGTTCTTGTATATAGAATGTTCTTGTATATAGAATGTACATGTATATAGAATGTTCTTGTATATAGAATGTACATGTATATAGAATGTTCTTGTATATAGAATGTACATGTATATAGAATGTACATGTATATAGAATGTTCTTGTATATAGAATGTACATGTATATAGAATGTACATGTATATATTATGTTCTTGTATATAGAATGTTCTTGTAAATAGAAAGTTCTTGTATATAGAATGTTCTTGTATATAGAATGTACATGTATATATAATGTTCTTGTATATAGAATGTACTTGTATATATAATGTTCTTGTATATAGAATGTTCTTGTATATAGAATGTACATGTATATAGAATGTTCTTGTATATATAATGCACTTGTATATATAATGTTCTTGTTCTTGTATATAGAATGTACATGTATATAGAATGTACTTGTATATAGAATGGTCTTGTATATAGAATGTACTTGTATATAGAATGTTCTTGTATATAGAATGTACTTGTATATAGAATGTTCTTGTAAATAGAATGTACTTGTATATAGAATGAATTAGTATATAGAATGTACTTGTATATATAATGTACTTGTATATAGAATGAATTGGTATATAGAATGTACTTGTATATAGAATGTACTTGTATATAGAATGTACATGTATATATAATGTACTTGTATATAGAATGTACATGTATATATAATGTACTTGTATATAGAATGTACTTGTATATAGAATGTACTTGTATATAGAATGTTCTTGTATATAGAATGTACATGTATATAGAATGTTCTTGTATATAGAATGTACTTGTATATAGAATGTTCTTGTATATAGAATGTACTTGTATATAGAATGTACTTGTATATAGAATGTACTTGTATATAGAATGTACTTGTATATAGAATGTACTTGTATATAGAATGTTCTTGTATATAGAATGTACATGTATATAGAATGTTCTTGTATATAGAATGTACTTGTATATAGAATGTACTTGTATATAGAATGAATTGTATATAGAATGTACTTGTATATAGAATGTCTTGTTCTTGTATATAGAATGTTCTTGTATATAGAATGTACATGTATATAGAATGAACTTGTATATAGAATGTACTTGTATATAGAATGTACTTGTATATAGAATGAATTGGTATATAGAATGTACTTGTATATAGAATGTACATGTATATATAATGTACTTGTATATAGAATGTTCTTGTATATAGAATATACATGTATATAGAATGTTCTTGTAATAGAATGACTGTATATAATGTACTTGTATATAGAATGTACATGTATATATAATGTTCTTGTATATAGAATGTTCTTGTATATAGAATGTTCTTGTATATAGAATGTTCTTGTATATAGAATGTTCTTGTATATAGAATGTTCTTGTTCTTGTATATAGAATGTACATGTATATAGAATGTACATGTATATATAATGTTCTTGTATATAGAATGTACTTGTATATATAATGTTCTTGTATATAGAATGTTCTTGTATATAGAATGTACATGTATATAGAATGTTCTTGTATATAATGCACTTGTATATGTATGTTCTTGTTCTTGTATATAGAATGTACATGTATATAGAATGTACTTGTATATAGAATGTTCTTGTATATAGAATGTACTTGTATATAGAATGTTCTTGTATATAGAATGTACTTGTATATAGAATGTACATGTATATAGAATGTTCTTGTATATAGAATGTACTTGTATATATAATGAACCTGTATATAGAATGAACTTGTATATATAATGTACTTGTATATAGAATGCACTTGTATATAGAATGCACTTGTATATATAATGTTCTTATATATATAATGTACTTGTATATATAATGTTCTTATATATATAATGTACTTGTAAATAGAATGTACTTGTATATAGAATGTACTTGTATATAGAATGTTCTTGTATATAGAATGTTCTTGTCAAAAAAAAACTGTATATAGAATGTACATGTATATAGAATGTACTTGTATATATAATGTTCTTGTATATAGAATGTTCTTGTATATAGAATTACTTGTATATAGAATGTTCTTGTATATAGAATGTACAAAAAACTGTATATAGAATGTACATGTATATAGAATGTACATGTATATAGAATGTTCTTGTATATAGAATGTACTTGTATATAGAATGTACATGTATATATAAGTTCTTGTATATAGAATGTCTTGTAAATAGAAGCACTTGTATATAGAATGTACATGTATATACTAAATGTATATATAATGTACTTGTATATAGAATGTACTTGTATATATAATGTTCTTGTTTCTTGTATATAGAATGTTCTTGTATATAAATGTACATGTATATAGAAGTTTTCTTGTATATAGAATGCACTTGTATTATAATGTACTTGTATATAGAATGTTCTTGTAAATAGAATGTACTTGTATATAGAATGAATTGGTATATAGAATATACTTGTATATATAATGTACTTGTATATAGAATGAATTGATATATAGAATGTACTTGTATATAGAATGTACTTGTATATAG
>CM026402.1:64550913-64558413 GCA_014843695.1 Archivesica marissinica
TTGTATATATAATGTTCTTGTTCTTGTATATAGAATGTTCTTGTATATAGAATGTACATGTATATAGAATGTTCTTGTATATATAATGTTCTTGTATATATAATGTTCTTGTTCTTGTATATAGAATGTTCTTGTATATAGAATGTACTTGTATATAGAATGTTCTTGTATATATAATGTACTTGTATATAGAATGATCTTGTATATAGAATGTACTTGTATATAGAATGTACTTGTATATAGAATGTATTTGTATATAGAATGTTCTTGTATATATAATGTACTTGTATATAGAATGGTTTTGTATATATAATGTACTTGTATATATAATGTACTTGTATATAGAATGTACTTGTATATAGAATGTACTTGTATATAGAATGTACTTGTATATAGAATGTACATGTATATATAATGTACTTGTATATAGAATGTACATGTATATAGAATGTTCTTGTATATAGAATGTACATGTATATAGAATGTACATGTATATAGAATGTACATGTATATAGAATGTTCTTGTATATAGAATGCACTTGTATATATAATGTTCTTGTTCTTGTATATAGAATGTTCTTGTATATAGAATGTACTTGTATATAGAATGTTCTTGTATATAGAATGTACTTGTATATAGAATGTACTTGTATATAGAATGTACTTGTATATAGAATGTTCTTGTATATAGAATGTACATGTATATAGAATGTTCTTGTATATAGAATGTACTTGTATATAGAATGTACTTGTATATATAATGTACTTGTATATAGAATGTTCTTGTATATAGAATGTACATGTATATATAATGTACTTGTATATAGAATTGTTTGGTATATGAATGTACTGTATATAGAATGTACTTGTATATAGAATGTACTTGTATATAGAATGTTCTTGTATATAGAATGTACTTGTATATATAATGTTCTTGTTTCTTGTATATAGAATGTTCTTGTATATAGAATGTACTTGTATATAGAATGTTACTGTATAAATAGAATGTACTGTACTTGTATATAGAATGTACTTGTATATATAATGTACATGTATATAGAATGTACTTGTATATATAATGTACTTGTATATATAATGTACTTGTATATAGAATGTACTTGTATATATAATGTACATGTATATAGAATGTACTTGTATATATAATGTATATGTATATAGAATGTACTTGTATATAGAATGTACTTGTATATATAATGTTCTTGTATATAGAATGTACTTGTATATAGAATGTACATGTATATAGAATGTTCTTGTATATAGAATGTACTTGTATATAGAATGTACTTGTATATAGAATGTACTTGTATATATAATGTACTTGTATATATAATGTACTTGTATATATAATGTACTTGTATATAGAATGTACTTGTATATAGAATGTACATGTATATAGAATGTACTTGTATATATAATGTACTTGTATATAGAATGTACTTGTATATATAATGTACCTGTATATAGAATGTACTTGTATATATAATGTACTTGTATATATAATGTACTTGTATATAGAATGTACTTGTATATATAATGTACTTGTATATAGAATGTACTTGTATATAGAATGTACTTGTATATATAATGTACTTGTATATAGAATGTACTTGTATATAGAATGTACTTGTATATAGAATGTACTTGTATATAGAATGTACTTGTATATAGAATGTACTTGTATATATAATGTACTTGTATATATAATGTACTTGTATATATAATGTTCTTGTATATAGAATGTACTTGTATATAGAATGTACTTGTATATATAATGTACTTGTATATAGAATGTACTTTTATATAGAATGTACTTGTATATAGAATGTACTTGTATATAGAATGTACTTGTATATAGAATGTACTTGTATATAGAATGTACTTGTATATAGAATGCACTTGTATATAGAATGTACTTGTATATATAATGTCTTGTATATAGAATGTACTTGTATATATAATGTACTTGTATATAGAATGTACTTGTATATAGAATGTACTTGTATATATAGAATGTATATATAATGTACTTGTATATAGAATGTACTTGTATATATAATGTACTTGTATATAGAATGTACTTGTATATATAATGTTCTTGTATATAGAATGTACTTGTATATATAGAATGCACTTGTATATAGAATGTACATGTATATATAGAATGTATATAGGATGTACTTGTATATAGAATGTACTTGTATATAGAATGTACTTGTATATAGAATGTACTTGTATATATAGAATGTACATGTATATAGAATGTACTTGTATAAATAGAATGTACATGTATATAGAATGTACTTGTATATATAGAATGTACTTGTATATATAGAATGTACATGCATATAGAATGTACTTGTATATATAGAATGTACTTGTATATATAGAATGTACATGTATATATAGAATGTACTTGTATATATAGAATGTACTTGTATATATAGAATGTACTTGTATATAGAATGTACTTGTATATATAATGTACCTGTATATATAGATTGTACATGTATATAGAATGTACTTGTATATAGAATGTACATGTATATATAGAATGTACTTGTATATATAGAATGTACATGTATATAGAATGTACTTGTATATATAGAATGTGCATGTATATATAGAATGTACTTGTATATAGAATGTACTTGTATTTATAGAATGTACATGTATATAGAATGTACATGTATATATAGAATGTACATGTATATAGAATGTACATGTATATATAGAATGTACTTGTATATATAGAATGTACTTGTATATATAGAATGTACTTGTATATATAGAATGTACTTGTATATAGAATTTACTTGTATATATAGAATGTACTTGTATATATAGAATGTACATGTATATAGAATGTACTTGTATAAATAGAATGTACATGTATATAGAATGTACTTGTATATAGAATGTACTTGTATATATAGAATGTACATGTATATAGAATGTACTTGTATATAGAATGTACTTGTATATATAGAATGTACATGTATATATAGAATGTACTTGTATATATAGAATGTACACGCATATAGAATGTACTTGTATATATAGAATGTACTTGTATATATAGAATGTACATGTATATATAGAATGTACTTGTATATATAGAATGTACTTGTATATATAGAATGTACTTGTATATAGATTGTACATGTATATAGAATGTACTTGTATATAGAATGTACATGTATATATAGAATGTACTTGTATATATAGAATGTACATGTATATAGAATGTACTTGTATATATATAATGTACTTGTATATAGAATGTACTTGTATATAGAATGTACTTGTATATATAGAATGTACTTGTATATATAATGTACTTGTATATATAATGTACTTGTATATATAGAATGTACGTGTATATAGAATATACTTGTATATATATATAGAATGTACATGTATATAGAATGTACTTGTATATATAGAATGTACATGTATATAGAATGTACTTGTATATATAGAATGTACTTGTATATAGAATGTACTTGTATATATAGAATGTGCATGTATATAGAATGTACTTGTATATATAGAATGTACATGTATATAGAATGTACTTGTATATATAGAATGTACTTGTATATAGAATGTACTTGTATATATAGAATGTACTTGTATATAGAATGTACTTGTATATATATAGAATGTACATGTATATAGAATGTACTTGTATATATAGAATGTACATGTATATAGAATGTACTTGTATATATAGAATGTACTTGTATATAGAATGTACTTGTATATAGAATGTTCTTGTTTTTAGAAGTGCTGAAGCAATGGCTGGGCAATTTAATAAAATGATGTTATTTTTTGACATTTGTATCATCAGCTTGTAAATATAATTGCGTCTAATTTTCAGTTTTTGATATGCCATTTATTCTCCATTCTACAAGACATCATTCTGCTCGGCCTGTATGAACCCAGGGGATATGCCATATTCGAAACAAATGACAATGTTCAAGGTACTTGCTTCTTTTGAATCTAGTTGAAGGAGGAAGAAACATGCATACTTACATACACTGCATTCACTATACATACATATGCATACACTGCATTCACTATACATACATATACATACACTGCATTCACTATACATACATATACATACACTGCATTCACTAAACATACATATACATACACTGCATTCACTATACATACATATACAGTCACTGCATTCACTATACATACATACACTGCATTAACTATGCATACACTGCATTCACTATACATACATATACATACACTGCATTCACTATACATACATATACATACACTGCATTCACTATACATACATATACATACACTGCATTCACTATGCATACACTGCATTCACTATGCATACACTGCATTCACTATACATACACTGCATTCACTATACATACATATACATACACTGCATTCACTATACATACATATACATACACTGCATTCACTATACATACACTGCATTCACTATACGTACACTGCATTCACTATACATACACTGCATTCACTATACATACATATACATACACTGCATTCACTATGCATACACTGCATTCACTATACATACACTGCATTCACTATACATACACTACATTCACTATACATACATATACATACACTGCATTCACTATACATACATATACATACACTGCATTCACTATACATACATATACATACACTATACATACACTGCATTCACTATGCATACACTGCATTCACTATGCATACATACATACACTGCATTCACTATACATACATATACATACACTGCATTCACTATACATACATATACATACACTGCATTCACTATACATACATACTGCATTCACTATACACACTGCATTCACTATACATACACTGCATTCACTATACATACACTGCATTCAGTATACATACACTGCATTCACTATACATACATATACATACACTGCATTCACTATACATACATATACATACACTGCATTCACTATACATACATATACATACACTGCATTCACTATACATACATATACATACACTGCATTCACTATACATACACTGCATTCACTATACATACACTGCATTCACTATACATACATATACATACACTGCATTCACTATACATACATATACATACACTGCATTCACTACACATATATATACTGCATTCACTATACATACATACTTACATACACTGCATTCACTATACATACTTACTTACATACACTGCATTCACTATACATACATTGCATTCACTATACACACTTACATACACTGCATTCACTATACATACATACTTACATACACTGCATTCACTATACACACTTACATACACTGCATTCACTATACATACATATACATACACTGCATTCACTATACATACACTGCATTCAGTATACATACACTGCATTCACTATACATACATATACATACATTGCATTCACTATACATACATATACATACACTGCATTCACTATACATACATATGCATACACTGCATTCACTATACATACACTGCATTCACTATACATACACTGCATTCACTATACATACACTGCATTCACTATACATACATATACATACACTGCATTCACTATACATACATATACATACACTGCATTCACTATACATACATATACATACACTGCATTCACTATACATACACTGCATTCACTATACATACACTGCATTCAGTATACATACACTGCATTCACTATACATACATATACATACACTGCATTCACTATACATACATATACATACATTGCATTCACTATACATACATATACATACACTTTATTCACTATACATACATATACATACACTGCATTCACTATTCATACACTGCATTCACTATACATACACTGCATTCACTATACATACATATACATACACTGCATTCACTATACATACATATACATACACTGCATTCACTACACATATATATACTGCATTCACTATACATACATACTTACATACACTGCATTCACTATACACACTTACTTACATACACTGCATTCACTATACATACATTGCATTCACTATACATACTTACATACACTGCATTCACTATACATACATACTTACATACACTGCATTCACTATACACACTTACATACACTGCATTCACTATACATGCATACTTACATACACTGCATTCACTATACATACATATACACACACTGCATTCACTATACATATATACTTACATACACTGCATTCACTATACATACATACACTGCATTCACTATACATACATACTTACATACACTGCATTCACTATGCATACATTGCATTCACTATACATACGTACATACACTGCATTCACTATACATACATACACTACATTCACTATACATGCATACTTACATACACTGCATTCACTATACATACATATACATACACTGCATTCACTATACATACATATACATACACTGCATTCACTATACATACACTGCATTCACTATGCATACACTGCATTCACTATGCATACATATACATACACTGCATTCACTATGCATACATATACATACACTGCATTCACTATACATACACTGCATTCAGTATACATACACTGCATTCACTATACATACATATACATACATTGCATTCACTATACATACATATACATACACTGCATTCACTATACATACATATACATACACTGCATTCACTATACATACACTGCATTCACTATACATACACTGCATTCACTATACATACACTGCATTCACTATACATACATATACATACACTGCATTCACTATACATACATATACATACACTGCATTCACTACACATACATATACTGCATTCACTATACATACATACTTACATACACTGCATTCACTATACATACATACTTACATACACTGCATTCACTATACATACATACATACTTACATACACTGCATTCACTATACATACATTGCATTCACTATACACACTTACATACACTGCATTCACTATACATACATACTTACATACACTGCATTCACTATACATACATACATACACTGCATTCACTATACATGCATACTTACATACACTGCATTCACTATATATACATATACACACACTGCATTCACTATACATACATACTTACATACACTGCATTCACTATACATACATACACTGCATTCACTATACATACATACTTACATACACTGCATTCACTATGCATACATTGCATTCACTATACATACGTACATACACTGCATTCACTATACATACATACTTACATACACTACATTCACTATACATGCATACTTACATACACTGCATTCACTATACATGCATACTTACATACACTGCATTCACTATACATGCATACTTACATACACTGCATTCACTATACATACATACTTACATACACTACATTCACTATACATGCATACTTACATACACTACATTCACTATACATACATACTTACATACACTGCATTCACTATGCATACTTACATACACTGCATTCACTATACATACATACTTACA
>CM026402.1:64560913-64592359 GCA_014843695.1 Archivesica marissinica
TTCAATCGAGTTCCGTGACCTTTTAACAATGTGAATATATAATATATATTTATAGATGCAAACAATGTTCGATTCTCACCAATAACGTTGTTCAGCATGGTTTGATTTGGAAATAATTTGAGGCTAAGTAGCACAATGACTAGATGATGTGTCCTGTAAAAGAACTGTGTTGAGGTTAAAGGTCAAGGTCACAATACTCAATTGAACATTGCAGATTTCATGTAAATATTTGAAATTAATTCTGACAAAACCTTCACGTAATACTTTGTAGGACACCTTCATTTATACACTCCACTTTAGCTAAGATGTCCTAAACTAAACTCTGTTAGACAAAATTGGCATTAGAACTAAATCATTATTGTTTAGGAAATATTTGGTTGCCTAATGCCTATTTTCCATTTTCAGGTAGAGGTGAATACAGATTTTCACTTGGGTATCCTTTGCTTTATAAGCTGTCTCTCCCAGCACAGTATACATTAAGTAGCTGTCTCTCCCAGCACAGTATACAATAACTAGCTGTCTCTCCCAGCACAGTATACATTAAGTAGCTGTCTCTCCCAGCACAGTATACATTAACTAGTTGTCTCTCCCAGCACAGTATACATTACTTAGCTGTCTCCCAGCACAGTATACATTAAGTAGCTGTCTCTGCCAGCACAGTATACATTACTTAGCTGTCTCTCCCAGCACAGTATACATTACCTAGCTGTCTCTCCCAGCACAGTATACATTAAGTAGCTGTCTCTCCCAGCACAGTACTTTTGATTTGGTTTCATGTATAAACAGTTTACCATTTTTTCGACTGCCAAGAACTAACGAGATTACCCCACCGTAACATGATCCTGTCAATCAAAGCGATCCAGGTACTATCAATGAATGTACGGATTACAAAGTCTGTAAGCTTAAGCAACGTCATATTTGTATTACAGCATTTGGACAAAATAACAAAATGATGTTAATCGGAAAAAATCCATACTTTTTTATTTATATACATATATAGTGTACTGAGTCCTACTGATGTGTTTCCTTGATTTACTTAACTCATTATTCAGTATGTCTATTGTGAACCTGATTATAAAGCCTATTACAGCATTTCTCATCTTCAGAATATATCGCGAACGAGGCGGTTCATATTCTGACATGTTCTTTCCAGGAATAGGAAATCTACCGGGATTTGGTAAGTACTATATTTAGTAACATCCAAATATACATAGCCTATGGAGCTGTATGGAGACTGTCTGCGATACGTTAACAAGCTGTCTCACCCAGCACAGTATACGTTAACAAGCTGTCTCTCCCAGCACAGTATACATTAACTAGCTGTCTCTCCCAGCACAGTATACATTAACTAGCTGTCTCTCCCAGCACAGTATACATTAACTAGCTGTCTTTCCCAGCACAGTATACATTAACTAGCTGTCTTTCCCAGCACAGTATACATTAACTAGCTGGCTCACCCAGCACAGTATACATTAACTAGCTGTCTCTCCCAGCACAGTATACATTAACTAGCTGTCTCTCCCAGCACAGTATACATTAACTAGCTGTCTCTCCCAGCACAGTATACACTAACTAGCTGTCTCTCCCAGCACAGTATACATTAACTAGCTATCTCTCCCAGCACAGTATACATTAACTAGCTGTCTCTCCCAGCACAGTATACATTAACTAGCTGTCTCTCCCAGCACAGTATACATTAACTAGCTGTCTCTCCCAGCACAGTATACATTAACTAGCTGTCTCTCCCAGCACAGTATACATTAACTAGCTATCTCTCCCAGCACAGTATACATTAACTAGCTGTCTCTCCCAGCACAGTATACATTAAGTAGCTGTCTCTCCCAGCACAGTATACATTAACTAGCTGTCTCTCCCATCACTGTATACATTACCCTAGCTGTCTCTCCCAGCACAGTATACATTAACTAGCTGTCTCTCCCAGCACAGTATACATTAACTAGCTATCTCTCCCAGCACAGTATGCATTAACTAGCTGTCTCTCCCAGCACAGTATACAGTAACTAGCTGTCTCACCCAGCACATTATACATTACTTAGCTGTCTCTCCCAGCACAGTATGCATTAACTAGCTGTCTCTCCCAGCACAGTATGCATTAACTAGCTGTCTCTCCCAGCACAGTATACATTAACTAGCTGTCTCTCCCAGCACAGTATGCATTAACTAGCTGTCTTTATTTGATTGACATGTTCCTGGTGTAGCTTTGATGAGCTGGCGCCATGCCAACAATTACTTGTAATGGAGGTCCATTAACACCTGTCATTTATATTGCCAATATATGCTATACCCAAATAAACATAATGTTAGCTGACAGATTTAAAATCTCAGGTTCGATTCCCTGGTTGATCCTAATAAAATTAACAGTCTTTAATATGGGACTTTAAGCCAAGGTCTTGTGTCAGTGCTTTACACCGTGTACGTAAAAGAACCAGAGGAGACTCTGGAATGGCTCTCCGTCTGTAATGAATGAATGAATGAATGGTGTTTTACGGCGCATCGACATCTAAGGTCATGTAGCGCGCATTAAAGTTATGTTTATTGTCGAGTGTATGAAATAAAATTCTATATAAGTATATGCATTATGTAAAAATTAATACTAAGAAGTTATAAAGACGTAATATTAATTACAGGTAATATATGAATGAATGATTACTACAAAGGCATGATTAACAATTGATATCACAGCTTATTATAAATTCCTATTGCCTTGATAAATGGCTCTCCGTCTGTATCATTGCACTATCCTCCAAAAATCTAAAATAACTTATCTCTTCAGGCGGCGTCGCTCATATGGGCAAACGGTAGTGACGATAAATGAACGTAAAATACACACATTTAAAATTGGAATATTAACACAGATTTCTTAACTTGGATACGGCTAATCTTGGAAATTGGATTATATAATAACAGCTATTAGGTGAATATCTATTAAAGCAGCATTACATCGTAATAAAGGATGTTTTGGGTAAAATATGAATACTAATGTGTGTGTGTTTACAAAAATCGAAATAGTCGCTCAGAAACGATAAAATTCCAATAAATTTAAACCGTCGTATACGCGAATTTGTTTATCAACACACGAAATGTCAACACGCACAGCGCGCATGCGTGAAACAACAGAGGATGTAGAAAACAACGTATATATTTTGAACATGAAAGATTATCTATTTATCTTCCCCTAATGTCAAACCCCTCGCGGGGATGTAGAAATGTCCCTAAAAGACTTAGCTAACAGAGGTATGAATCAACATATCAAGTAATTTAATTAAAAAAGACAACGTGGGACAATGCATTCCGAATGTAAACAAGTGCGGACAATGCGTTCCGGTTGTAAACAAGTGCGTGACCGATCGACTCGGAACGTCCTACTTTCGGTTTCGAGTTTGTTTTATCGCCAAAAAACACTGTTTACCAAATGGACATAAGCATACAAAGTATAATGTTAGAATGTGTAGCAGCATTGCTACCCATACGTAAAAATTGAATTTTTCAAATATCTTTTATTTCATACGATGTAATGCTGCTTTAATTCTTTGATCACAATCTTGGCTCCAAATGGTTCGAAAATTGATTTCGAGACCCGTGTTTTTGCCAATTTAAAGTTTCAAAAATTTATTTTGAGTTAGTTTTTGCCGATTTGCCACCAGAAGTTGACTTCACTCATCCAATTTCATTAATCGAATGGAATAATGTTCCGAAGTTAGCACCGGAGTCGAAAAAAATGTCCCCGTATGCTGTATTGTGCTAATTACACCATGGTTTACCGGTAATCCGGTATACCGCACCACCCCTACTACACAATATACACTCAAACCTGTGTTAGTGTCACCTCTATTAAGCAACCAACCTGCATTAAGCAGCCACTTTTCAGATTCCCAATATGTTGTTTTGTTATAAAGTTGACCTCTATTAAGCAGCCACCTATGATAAACAGCCACATTCTGTGATTCCTTGACTGGCTGCTTAAAACAGGTTTCACTGTACTGAGTATGGAGACGGTCTGCAATAAGTGCTGTGCATTATCTAACACAATATACTGAGTATAGAGCTGTGTGGAGACGGACTGCAATAAGTGGTGTGCATAATGTAGCACAATATACTGAGTATGAAGCTGTGTGGAGACAGTCTGCAATAAGTGGTGTGCATTATGTAACACAATACACTGAGTATGGAGCTGTGTGGAGACGGTCTGCAATAAGTGGTGTGCATTATGTAGCACAATATACTGAGTATGGAGCTGTGTGGAGACGGTCTGCAATAAGTGCTGTGCATAATGTAGCACAATTACTGAGTATGGAGCTGTGTGGAGACAGTCTGCAATAAGTGCTGTGCATTATGTAACACAATATACTGAGTATGGAGCTGTGTGGAGACGGTCTGCAATAAGTGCTGTGCATTATGTAACACAATATACTGAGTATGGAGCTGTGTGGAGATGGTCTGCAATAAGTGTTGTGCATTATGTAACACAATATACTGAGTATGGAGCTGTGTGGAGACGGTCTGCAATAAGTGCTGTGCATTATGTAACACAATATACTGAGTATGGAGCTGTGTGGAGACGGTCTGCAATGGGTGTTGTGCGTAATGTAACACAATATACTGAGTATGGAGCTGTGTGGAGACGGTCTGCAATAAGTGCTGTGCATTATGTAACACAATATACTGAGTATGGAGCTGTGTGGAGACGGTCTGCAATAAGTGCTGTGCATTATGTAGCACAATATACTGAGTATGGAGCTGTGTGGAGACGGTCTGCAATAAGTGCTGTGCATTATGTAACACAATATACTGAGTATGGAGCTGTGTGGAGACGGTCTGCAATAAGTGCTGTGCATTATGTAACACAATATACTGAGTATGGAGCTGTGTGGAGACGGTCTGCAATAAGTGCTGTGCATTATGTAACACAATATACTGAGTATGGAGCTGTGTGGAGACGGTCTGCAATAAGTGGTGTGCATAATGTAACACAATATACTGAGTATGGAGCTGTGTGGAGACGGTCTGCAATAAGTGTTGTGCATTATGTAACACAATATACTGAGTATGGAGCTGTGTGGAGACGGTCTGCGATAAGTGGTGTGCGTAATGTAGCACAATTACTGAGTATGAAGCTGTGTGGAGACGGTCTGCAATAAGTGCTGTGCGTAATGTAGCACAATATACTGAGTATGGAGCTGTGTGGAGACAGTCTGCAATACGTGTTGTGCATTATGTAACACAATATACTGAGTATGGAGCTGTGTGGAGACGGTCTGCAATAAGTGCTGTGCATTATGTAACACAATATACTGAGTATGGAGCTGTGTGGAGACGGTCTGCAATAAGTGCTGTGCATTATCTAACACAATATACTGAGTATTGAGCTGTGTGGAGACGGTCTGCAATAAGTGGTGTGCATTATGTAACACAATATACTGAGTATGGAGCTGTGTGGAGATGGTCTACAATAAGTGGTGTGCATTATGTAACACAATATACTGAGTATGGAGCTGTGTGGAAACAGTCTGCAATAAGTGCTGTGCATTATGTAACACAATATACTGATTATGGAGCTGTGTGGAGACAGTCTGCAATAAGTGCTGTGCATTATGTAACACAATATACTGAGTATGGAGCTGTGTGGAGACGGTCTGCAATAAGTGGTGTGCATAATGTAGCACAATATACTGAGTATGGAGCTGTGTGGAGATGGTCTGCAATAAGTGGTGTGCATAATTTAGCACAATATACTGAGTATGGAGCTGTGTGGAGACGGTCTGCAATAAGTGCTGTGCATTATGTAACACAATATACTGAGTATGGAGCTGTGTGGAGACAGTCTGCAGTACGTGCTGTGCATAATGTAGCACAATTAATGAGTATGGAGCTGTGTGGAGACGGTCTGCAATAAGTGCTGTGCATTATGTAACACAATATAGTGAGTATGGAGCTGTGTGGAAACAGTCTGCAATAAGTGCTGTGCATTATGTAACACAATATACTGAGTATGGAGCTGTGTGGAGATGGTCTGCAATAAGTGGTGTGCATAATTTAGCACAATACACTGAGTATGGAGCTGTGTGGAGACGGTCTGCAATAAGTGCTGTGCATTATGTAACACAATATACTGAGTATGGAGCTGTGTGGAGACGGTCTGCAATAAGTGGTGTGCATAATGTAGCACAATATACTGAGTATGGAGCTGTGTGGAGACGGTCTGCAATAAGTGGTGTGCATAATGCAACACAATATACTGAGTATGGAGCTGTGTGGAGACGGTCTGCAATAAGTGGTGTGCATAATGTAACACAATACACTGAGTATGGAGCTGTGTGGAGACGGTCTGCAATAAGTGGTGTGCATAATGCAACACAATATACTGAGTATGGAGCTGTGTGGAGACGGTCTGCAATAAGTGGTGTGCATAATGTAACACAATATACTGAGTATGGAGCTGTGTGGAGACGGTCTGCAATGGGTGTTGTGCGTAATGTAACACAATATACTGAGTATGGAGCTGTGTGGAGACGATCTGCAATAAGTGCTGTGCATTATGTAACACAATATACTGAGTATGGAGCTGTGTGGAGACAGTCTGCAATAAGTGTTGTGCATTATGTAACACAATATACTGAGTATGGAGCTTTGTGGAGACGGTCTGCAATAAGTGTTGTGCATAATGTAGCACAATATACTGAGTATGGAGCTGTGTGGAGACAGTCTGCAATACGTGCTGTGCATAATGTAGCACAATTACTGAGTATGGAGCTGTGTGGAGACGGTCTGCAATAAGTGCTGTGCATTATGTAACACAATATACTGAGTATGGAGCTGTGTGGAAACAGTCTGCAATAAGTGCTGTGCATTATGTAACACAATATACTGAGTATGGAGCTGTGTGGAGACGGTCTGCAATAAGTGGTGTGCATTATGTAACACAATATACTGAGTATGGAGCTGTGTGGAAACAGTCTGCAATAAGTGCTGTGCATTATGTAACACAATATACTGATTATGGAGCTGTGTGGAGACAGTCTGCAATAAGTGCTGTGCATTATGTAACACAATATACTGAGTATGGAGCTGTGTGGAGACGGTCTGCAATAAGTGGTGTGCATAATGTAGCACAATATACTGAGTATGGAGCTGTGTGGAGATGGTCTGCAATAAGTGGTGTGCATAATTTAGCACAATATACTGAGTATGGAGCTGTGTGGAGACGGTCTGCAATAAGTGCTGTGCATTATGTAACACAATATACTGAGTATGGAGCTGTGTGGAGATGGTCTGCAATAAGTGGTGTGCATAATTTAGCACAATACACTGAGTATGGAGCTGTGTGGAGACGGTCTGCAATAAGTGCTGTGCATTATGTAACACAATATACTGAGTATGGAGCTGTGTGGAGACGGTCTGCAATAAGTGGTGTGCATAATGTAACACAATATACTGAGTATGGAGCTGTGTGGAGACAGTCTGCAATAAGTGTTGTGCATTATGTAGCACAATATACTGAGTATGGAGCTGTGTGGAGATGGTCTGCAATAAGTGCTGTGCATTATGTAGCACAATATACTGAGTATGGAGCTGTGTGGAGACGGTCTGCAATAAGTGCTGTGCATTATGTAACACAATATACTGAGTATGGAGCTGTGTGGAGACAGTCTGCAGTACGTGCTGTGCATAATGTAGCACAATTACTGAGTATGGAGCTGTGTGGAGACGGTCTGCAATAAGTGCTGTGCATTATGTAACACAATATAGTGAGTATGGAGCTGTGTGGAAACAGTCTGCAATAAGTGCTGTGCATTATGTAACACAATATACTGAGTATGGAGCTGTGTGGAGATGGTGTGCATAATTTAGCACAATACACTGAGTATGAAGCTGTGTGGAGACGGTCTGCAATAAGTGGTGTGCATAATGCAACACAATATACTGAGTATGGAGCTGTGTGGAGACGGTCTGCAATAAGTGGTGTGCATAATGTAACACAATATACTGAGTATGGAGCTGTGTGGAGACGGTCTGCAATGGGTGTTGTGCGTAATGTAACACAATATACTGAGTATGGAGCTGTGTGGAGACGATCTGCAATAAGTGCTGTGCATTATGTAACACAATATACTGAGTATGGAGCTGTGTGGAGACAGTCTGCAATAAGTGTTGTGCATTATGTAACACAATATACTGAGTATGGAGCTTTGTGGAGACGGTCTGCAATAAGTGTTGTGCATAATGTAGCACAATATACTGAGTATGGAGCTGTGTGGAGACAGTCTGCAATACGTGCTGTGCATAATGTAGCACAATTACTGAGTATGGAGCTGTGTGGAGACGGTCTGCAATAAGTGCTGTGCATTATGTAACACAATATACTGAGTATGGAGCTGTGTGGAAACAGTCTGCAATAAGTGCTGTGCATTATGTAACACAATATACTGAGTATGGAGCTGTGTGGAGACGGTCTGCAATAAGTGGTGTGCATTATGTAACACAATATACTGAGTATGGAGCTGTGTGGAAACAGTCTGCAATAAGTGCTGTGCATTATGTAACACAATATACTGATTATGGAGCTGTGTGGAGACAGTCTGCAATAAGTGCTGTGCATTATGTAACACAATATACTGAGTATGGAGCTGTGTGGAGACGGTCTGCAATAAGTGGTGTGCATAATGTAGCACAATATACTGAGTATGGAGCTGTGTGGAGATGGTCTGCAATAAGTGGTGTGCATAATTTAGCACAATACACTGAGTATGGAGCTGTGTGGAGATGGTCTGCAATAAGTGGTGTGCATAATTTAGCACAATACACTGAGTATGGAGCTGTGTGGAGACGGTCTGCAATAAGTGCTGTGCATTATGTAACACAATATACTGAGTATGGAGCTGTGTGGAGACGGTCTGCAATAAGTGCTGTGCATAATGTAGCACAATATACTGAGTATGGAGCTGTGTGGAGATGGTCTGCAATAAGTGGTGTGCATTATGTAACACAATATACTGAGTATGGAGCTGTGTGGAGACGGTCTGCAATAAGTGGTGTGCATAATGTAACACAATATACTGAGTATGGAGCTGTGTGGAGACGGTCTGCAATAAGTGCTGTGCATTATGTAACACAATATACTGAGTATGGAGCTGTGTGGAGACGGTCTGCAATAAGTGCTGTGCATAATGTAACACAATATACTGAGTATGGAGCTGTGTGGAGACAGTCTGCAATAAGTGCTGTGCATTATGTAGCACAATATACTGAGTATGGAGCTGTGTGGAGACGGTCTGCAATAAGTGCTGTGCATAATGTAACACAATATACTGAGTATGGAGCTGTGTGGAGACGGTCTGCAATAAGTGCTGTGCATTATGTAACACAATATACTGAGTATGGAGCTGTGTGGAGACGGTCTGCAATAAGTGCTGTGCATTATGTAGCACAATATACTGAGTATGGAGCTGTGTGGAGACGGTCTGCAATAAGTGGTGTGCATAATGTAACACAATATACTGAGTATGGAGCTGTGTGGAGACGGTCTGCAATAAGTGGTGTGCATAATTTAGCACAATACACTGAGTATGGAGCTGTGTGGAGACGGTCTGCAATAAGTGCTGTGCATTATGTAACACAATATACTGAGTATGGAGCTGTGTGGAGACGGTCTGCAATAAGTGGTGTGCATAATGTAGCACAATATACTGAGTATGGAGCTGTGTGGAGATGGTCTGCAATAAGTGGTGTGCATAATTTAGCACAATACACTGAGTATGGAGCTGTGTGGAGACGGTCTGCAATAAGAGCTGTGCATTATGTAACACAATATACTGAGTATGGAGCTGTGTGGAGACGGTCTGAAATAAGTGTTGTGCGTAATGTAACACAATATACTGAGTATGGAGCTGTGTGGAGATGGTCTGCAATAAGTGCTGTGCGTAATGTAGCACAATATACTGAGTATGGAGCTGTGTGGAGACAGTCTGCAATACATGCTGTGCATAATGTAGCACAATTACTGAGTATGGAGCTGTGTGGAGACGGTCTGCAATAAATGTTGTGCGTAGTGTAGCACAATTACTGAGTATGGAGCTGTGTGGAGACGGTCTGCAATACGTGTTGTGCGTAGTGTAGCACAATTACTGAGTATGGAGCTGTGTGGAGACGGTCTGAAATAAGTGTTGTGCGTAGTGTAGCACAATTACTGAGTATGGAGCTGTGTGGAGACGGTCTGAAATAAGTGCTGTGCATTATGTAACACAATATTCTGAGTATGGAGCTGTGTGGAGACGGCCTGCAATAAGTGCTGTGCATTATGTAACACAATATACTGAGTATGGAGCTGTGTGGAGATGGTCTGCAATAAGTGCTGTGCATTATGTAACACAATATACTGAGTATGGAGCTGTGTGGAGACAGTCTGCAATAAGTGTTGTGCATAATGTAGCACAATATACTGAGTATGGAGCTGTGTGGAGACGGTCTGCAATACGTGCTGTGCATAATGTAGCACAATTACTGAGTATGGAGCTGTGTGGAGACGGTCTGCAATAAGTGTTGTGCGTAATGTAACACAATATACTGAGTATGGAGCTGTGTGGAGACGGTCTGCAATAAGTGCTGTGCATTATGTAACACAATATACTGAGTATGGAGCTGTGTGGAGACAGTCTGCAATAAGTGCTGTGCATTATGTAACACAATATACTGAGTATGGAGCTGTGTGGAGACAGTCTGCAATAAGTGCTGTGCATTATGTAACACAATATACTGAGTATGGAGCTGTGTGGAGATGGTCTGCAATGGGTGTTGTGCGTAATGTAACACAATATACTGAGTATGGAGCTGTGTGGAGACGGTCTGCAATAAGTGCTGTGCGTAATGTAACACAATATACTGAGTATGGAGCTGTGTGGAGACGGTCTGCAATAAGTGCTGTGCATAATGTAGCACAATTACTGAGTATGGAGCTGTGTGGAGACGGTCTGCAATAAGTGCTGTGCATTATGTAACACAATATACTGAGTATGGAGCTGTGTGGAGACAGTCTGCAATAAGTGCTGTGCATTATGTAGCACAATATACTGAGTATGGAGCTGTGTGGAGACGGTCTGCAATAAGTGTTGTGCGTAATGTAACACAATATACTGAGTATGGAGCTGTGTGGAGACGGTCTGCAATAAGTGCTGTGCATTATGTAGCACAATATACTGAGTATGGAGCTGTGTGGAGACGGTCTGCAATAAGTGCTGTGCATTATGTAGCACAATATACTGAGTTTGGAGCTGTGTGGAGACGGTCTGCAATAAGTGCTGTGCATTATGTAACACAATATACTGAGTATGGAGCTGTATGGAGATGGTCTGCAATAAGTGGTGTGCATTATGTAACACAATATACTGAGTATGGAACTGTGTGGAGATGGAGCTGTGTTTGAATTATAGCATTGCCAATTGTCCCTTTCAATAAAGAGTAATTATCGTAATCTTGTTTTCATTCAATTTTCAGGCGGGAGTCCACAGCATGGCACATATGAAGATATTGATACACCTGCTCCAATCAATGGCGGAGGCATGGACGAGCACAATACATACGTGCAGCAACCATACACAGACTGCAAGAACCCATAGTAACCTGCATACATATGACCAGCAATCATACACACAGACTGCAAGAACCCATAGTAACCTGCATACATACGACCAACAATCATACACACAGACTGCAAGAACCCATAGTAACCTGCATACATACGAGCAGCAACCATACACAGATTGCAAGAACCCATAGTAACCTGCATACATATGACCAGCAATCATACACACAGACTGCAAGAACCCATATTAACCTGCATACATACGAGCAGCAACCATACACACAAACTGCAAGAACCCATAGTAACCTGCATACATACGACCAGCAACCATACACACACTGCAAGAACCCATAGTAACCTGCATACATACGACCAGCAATCATACACACACACTGCAAGAACCCATAGTAACCTGCATATATACGACCAGCAACCATACACACACTCCAAGAACCCATAGTAACCTGCATATATACGACCAGCAACCATACACACACTCCAAGAACCCATAGTAACCTGCATACATACGTCCAGCAACCATACACACACTCCAAGAACCCATAGCAACATGCATATATACGTCCAGCAACCATACACACACTCCAAGAACCCATAGTAACCTGCATATATACGACCAGCAACCATACACACACTCCAAGAACCCATAGTAACCTGCATACATACGTCCAGCAACCATACACACACTCCAAGAACCCATAGTAACCTGCATATAGAAGAAGACCCTGCATACATACCACCAGTAACAAGAGTAACCTGCATACATACCACCAGTAACAAGACAAACCTGCATACATACCACCAGTAACAAGAAGAACCTGCATACATACCACCAGTAACAAGAAGAACCTGCATACATACCACCAATAACAAGACAAACCTGCATACATACCATCAGTAACCTGCATACGTACCACCAGTAACTATAGTAACCTGCATACATACCACCAGTAACAAGACAAACCTGCATACATACCACCAGTAACAAGTGTAACCTGCATACATACCACCAGTAACAAGAGTAAGCTGCATACATACCACCAGTAACAAGAGTAACCTGCATACATACCACCAGTAACAAGAGTACCTGCATACATACCACCAGTAACAAGTGTAACCTGCATACATACCACCAGTAACAAGAGTAACCTGCATACATACCACCAGTAACAGGAGTTACCTGCATACATACCACCAGTAACAAGAGTAACCTGCATACATACCACCAGTAACAAGAGTAACCTGCATACATACCACCAGTAACAAGAGTAACCTGCATACATACCACCAGTAACAAGAGTAACCTGCATACATACCACCAGTAACAAGAGTAACCTGCATACATACCACCAGTAACAAGAGTAACCTGCATACATACCACCAGTAACAAGAGTAACCTGCATACATACCACCAGTAACAAGAGTAACCTGCATACATACCACCAGTAACAAGAGTAACCTGCATACATACCACCAGTAACAAGAGTAACCTGCATACATACCACCAGTAACAAGAGTAACCTGCATACATACCACCAGTAACAAGAGTAACCTGCATACATACCACCAGTAACAAGAGTAACCTGCATACATACCACCAGTAACAAGAGTAACCTGCATACATACCACCAGTAACAGGAGTAACCTGCATACATACCACCAGTAACAGGAGTTACCTGCATACATACCACCAGTAACATGAGTTACCTGCATACATACCACCAGTAACAAGAGTAACCTGCATACATACATACCACCAGTAACAAGAGTAACTTGCATACATACCACCAGTAACAAGAGTAACCTGCATACATACCACCAGTAACAAGAGTAACCTGCATACATACCACCAGTAACATGCATACATACCACCAGTAACAAGAGTAACCTGCATACATACCACCAGTAACAAGAGTAACCTGCATACATACCACCAGTAACAAGAGTAACCTGCATACATACCACCAGTAACAAGACTAACCTGCATACATACCACCAGTAACAAGAGTAACCTGCATACATACCACCAGTAACAAGAGTAACCTGCATACATACCACCAGTAACAAGAGTAACCTGCATACATACCACCAGTAACAAGAGTAACCTGCATACATACCACCAGTAACAAGAGTAACCTGCATACATACCACCAGTAACAAGAGTAACCTGCATACATACCACCAGTAACAAGAGTAACCTGCATTCATACCACCAGTAACAAGAGTAACCTGCATACATACCACCAGTAACAAGTGTAACCTGCATACATACCACCAGTAACAAGACAAACCTGCATACATACCACCAGTAACAAGAAGAACCTGCATACATACCATCAGTAACAAGACAAACCTGCATACATACCACCAGTAACAAGACAAACCTGCATACATACCACCAGTAACAAGAGTAACCTGCATACATACCACCAGTAACAAGAAGAACCTGCATTCATACCACCAGTAACAAGAGTAACCTGCATACATACCACCAGTAACAAGAAGAACCTGCATACATACCACCAGTAACAAGAGTTACCTGCATACATACCACCAGTAACAAGAGTAACCTGCATACATACCACCAGTAACAAGAGTTACCTGCATACATACCACCAGTTAGAAGAGTAACCTGCATACATACCACCAATAACAAGAGTAACCTGCATACATACCACCAGTAACAAGAGTTACCTGCATGCATACCACCAGTAACAAGAGTAACCTGCATACATACCACCAGTAACAAGTGTAACCTGCATACATACCACCAGTAACAAGACTAACCTGCATACATACCACCAGTAACAAGAGTAACCTGCATACATACCACCAGTAACAAGATGAACCTGCATACATACCACCAGTAACAAGAGTAACCTGCATGCATACCATCAGTAACAAGAGTAATCTGCATACATACCACCAGTAACAAGAGTAACCTGCATACATACCACCAGTAACAAGTGTAACCTGCATACATACCACCAGTAACAAGAGTAACCTGCATACATACCACCAGTAACAAGAGTAACCTGCATACATACCACCAGTAACAAGAGTAACCTGCATACATACCACCAGTAACAAGAAGAACCTGCATACATACCACCAGTAACAAGAGTAACCTGCATACGTACCACCAGTAACAAGAGTAACCTGCATACATACCACCAGTAACAAGAGTAACCTGCATACATACCACCAGTAACAAGACAAACCTGCATACATATCACCAGTAACAAGACAAACCTGCATACATACCACCAGTAACAAGAAGAACCTGCATACATACCACCAGTAACAAGAGTTACCTGCATACGTACCACCAGTAACTATAGTAACCTGCATACATACCATCAGTAACAAGACAAACCTGCATACATACCACCAGTAACAAGTGTAACCTGCATACATACCACCAGTAACAAGAGTAACCTGCATACATACCACCAGTAACAAGACAAACCTGCATACATACCACCAGTAACAAGAGTAACCTGCATACATACCACCAGTAACAAGAGTAACCTGCATGCATACCACCAGTAACAAGAGTAACCTGCATACATACCACCAGTAACAAGAGTAACCTGCATACATACCACCAGTAACAAGAGTTACCTGCATACATACCACCAGTAACAAGAGTAACCTGCATACATACCACCAGTAACAAGAGTTACCTGCATACATACCACCAGTAACAAGAGTAACCTGCATACATACCACCAGTTACAAGAGTTACCTGCATACATACCATCAGTAACAAGAGTAACCTGCATGCATACCACCAGTAACAAGAGTAACCTGCATACATACCACCAGTAACAAGTGTAACCTGCATACATACCACCAGTAACAAGAGTAACCTGCATACATACAACCAGTAACAAGTGTAACCTGCATACATACCACCAGTTACAAGAGTAACCTGCATACATACCACCAGTAACAAGATGAACCTGCATACATATCACCAGTAACAAGAGTAACCTGCATACATACCATCAGTAACAAGAGTAACCTGCATACATACCACCAGTAACAAGAGTAACCTGCATACATACCACCAGTAACCTGCATACATACCACCAGTAACAAGTGTAACCTGCATACATACCACCAGTAACAAGAGTTACCTGCATACCTACCATCAGTAACAAGAGTAACCTGCATACATACCACCAGTAACAAGAGTAACCTGCATACATACCACCAGTAACAAGTGTAACCTGCATACATACCACCAGTAACAAGAGTTACCTGCATACGTACCACCAGTAACTATAGTAACCTGCATACATACCACCAGTAACAAGAGTAACCTGCATACATACCACCAGTAACAAGAGTAACCTGCATACATACCACCAGTAACAAGAGTAACCTGCATACATACCACCAGTAACAAGAGTAACCTGCATACATACCACCAGTAACAAGAAGAACCTGCATACATACCACCAATAACAAGAGTTACCTGCATACATACCACCAGTAACAAGAAGAACCTGCATTCATACCACCAGTAACAAGAGTAACCTGCATACATACCACCAGTAACAAGAGTAACCGGCATACATACCACCAGTAACAAGACAAACCTGCATTCATACCACCAGTAACAAGAGTAACCTGCATACATACCACCAGTAACCTGCATACATACCACCAGTAACAAGAGTTACCTGCATACATACCACCAGTAACAAGAGTAACCTGCATACATACCACCAGTTACAAGAGTTACCTGCATACATACCACCAGTAACTATAGTAACATTGACATACTAGTACCATAGTAACCAAATATTCTGCAGGGCATAGCATATAATGCATGATGAATGATAACTCAATTTTAATGCTGGCTTGGCACACAGTGCTGATGTTAGAACTGTTATAACACGGAGATATTGATTACGAACAAGTTTTTCATAAGTAGTTATACTATTTTCACAAAACTTAGCACGTACAATCCTATTGTGAAATTTAACACATGGTAAATATGGAAGAATTAATGATTATCTTTCAAATGGGTCATTGTTTTTAGAATTCTTCACATTCCTTTGTTAATTGTTAAAGATGACAGAAATAAAGAATTATAACTAGTAATGTTGCACAATTGTCTAACAATGTTTTTATCTTATTACATACATATTTAATCATTTACAAACATCTACTTTCATCATTTTCGAGATGGATAGGTGTTGTTCATATGTTGATAAATCGTGTCCTCATTCTATGCTGACTTACTTCCCATGATTCAGGACTAATGACGTTATTTGGTTTAAACTCAAAAAGGGTAATCAGTTTATTTATAGTTATTTTTTATTCAAGCATTAGTAAGCTAGTATTTCTTAACGATCATCGGTATGTAATTACACTGCATATGCATCAGATAACAATGTTTTCGACAAATGTATATGTATAAAAATAAGTTTCATAGTTTTTTATCAAAATTTGGAGAACACATATTGCTGTATAGAACAACATAGAAAGTAATTATAATGGAAAGTTAATAATACAGATCCATCTTCATTTGTTTCCAATAAAATGGAAATAAGCAATACACAATTTATCGGCTTGTGTCTTTTCAGCTAATAAATGATTTATTCCAATAATGTTGTCTACATACACTTCTTGTTTCATGTTTGTTATTTTGTAAAATTTAAGGATTTATAATAGGAATCTCATTTCCAGATGTGTTTATTTAATGTATATGATTTCCCATTACTATTGTACATGTATGCATGTTTACAACAATATTGAATTCCAATGTTATACATGTAAATGTGTGTGTCCAGTTTAATGCATGTACTGTCTGTCCGCTGCCGTGGTCAAGTGATTATGGTCGCTGACTTGTATACCACTGTAATCTATCATCAGTCATGGTCACGGGTTTGAGCCCCACTCAGGCAGTGCCTCTTTATATGAAAAAGTTGGCAGTTTGTTATGGAGGTTGGTGCACCAAGTACTGGTTAACCGCTGGAGCCTGTCCAAGAAAGGTAAACTGTCTGTCACTGATATGGGCAACCAGTAGCGATGATAAATAAACTTTTAAAAAAATGAATGTACTATGTGCATATTGATATCATTCGCTACATTCCAAAGCTTTACTTTATTATATGTATGTGTTGCATGTATTTCTGAACATTCTAATGTACTCTTGGTTTGGCTATATTAGATATGCTATATATATTTTATGTCTTGTTTGGGGATGAGTTGTTACACTCGGTTTGGCAGATGTAAGTAGGAAGGTATTCGGGTTTAAATGTTATATATATATTTGATTTACCCTGGAAATACATTTAATCAATTAAACCTGTAATTACCCATTTTTGTTCATTAGAAGCGAGTAAGTACAGAATCAGAATTAGTAATAGTGTAAATAGTTTGTATTCATTTACCAAATATTTTCCCCAGCCTGTAGCTTACTTGTTTGAGGTTGTCTAATGGGTACTTATATACCAAGGACAACAACATATCTATTGTCTAGTGTTAGCTGCTATAAATTATTTTAGGTGGCTAATAGAACAATGGTGTAGCCACTTAAATGTTAAATTCATGAGGCCGTCCATCCGTCCTGCCATATATAAATTTATAGATTTAACATGGTGACTTACCTTGGCATGTAGTTGATAACCTTGTCGATATATTTAACACGGTGACTTACCTTGGCATGTAGTTGATAACCTTGTTGATATATTTAACATGGTGACTTGCCTTGGCATGTAGTTGATAACCTTGTTGATATATTTAACATGGTGACTTGCCTTGGCATGTAGTTGATAACCTTGTTGATATATTTAACACAGTGACTTGCCTTGGCATGTAGTTGATAACCTTGTCGATATATTTGATATTGTGACTTGCCTTGGCATGTAGTTGATAACTTTGTTGATATATTTAACATGGTGACTTGCCTTGGCATGTAGTTGATAACCTTGTTGATATATTTAACATGGTGACTTGCCTTGGCATGTAGTTGATAACCTTGTTGATATATTTAACACAGTGACTTGCCTTGGCATGTAGTTGATAACCTTGTTGATATATTTAACATGGTGACTTGCCTTGGCATGTAGTTGATAACTTTGTTGATATATTTAACATGGTGACTTGCCTTGGCATGTAGTTGATAACCTTGTTGATATATTTGATATTGTGACTTGCCTTGGCATGTAGTTGATAACCTTGTCGATATATTTAACATGGTGACTTGCCTTGGCATGTAGTTGATAACCTTGTCGATATATTTAACATGGTGACTTGCCTTGGCATGTAGTTGATAACTTTGTTGATATATTTAACATGGTGACTTGCCTTGGCATGTAGTTGATAACCTTGTTGATATATTTGATATTGTGACTTACCTTGGCATGTAGTTGATAACCTTGTTGATATATTTAACATGGTGACTTGCCTTGGCATGTAGTTGATAACCTTGTCGATATATTTAACATGGTGACTTGCCTTGGCATGTAGTTGATAACCTTATCGATATATTTAACATGGTGACTTGCCTTGGCATGTAGTTGATAACCTTGTTGATATATTTAACATGGTGACTTGCCTTGGCATGTAGTTGATAACTTTGTTGATATATTTAACATGGTGACTTGCCTTGGCATGTAGTTGATAACCTTGTTGATATATTTAACATGGTGACTTGCCTTGGCATGTAGTTGATAACCTTGTCGATATATTTAACATGGTGACTTGCCTTGGCATGTAGTTGATAACTTTGTCGATATATTTAACATGGTGACTTGCCTTGGCATGTAGTTGATAACCTTGTTGATATATTTAACATGGTGACTTGCTTTGGCATGTAGTTGATAACCTTGTCGATATATTTAACATGGTGACTTGCCTTGGCATGTAGTTGATAACCTTTTCGATATATTTGATATTGTGACTTGCCTTGGCATGTAGTTGATAACCTTGTCGATATATTTAACATGGTGACTTGCCTTGGCATGTAGTTGATAACTTTGTTGATATATTTAACATGGTGACTTGCCTTGGCATGTAGTTGATAACCTTGTTGATATATTTGATATTGTGACTTGCCTTGGCATGTAGTTGATAACCTTGTTGATATATTTAACATGGTGACTTGCCTTGGCATGTAGTTGATAACCTTGTCGATATATTTAACATGGTGACTTGCCTTGGCATGTAGTTGATAACCTTGTCGATATATTTAACATGGTGACTTGCCTTGGCATGTAGTTGATAACCGTGTCGATATATTTAACATGGTGACTTGCCTTGGCATGTAGTTGATAACTTTGTCGATATATTTAACATGGTGACTTGCCTTGGCATGTAGTTGATAACCTTGTTGATATATTTAACATGGTGACTTGCTTTGGCATGTAGTTGATAACCTTGTCGATATATTTAACATGGTGACTTGCCTTGGCATGTAGTTGATAACCTTTTCGATATATTTGATATTGTGACTTGCCTTGGCATGTAGTTGATAACCTTGTCGATATATTTAACATGGTGACTTGCCTTGGCATGTAGTTGATAACTTTGTTGATATATTTAACATGGTGATTTGCCTTGGCATGTAGTTGATAACCTTGTTGATATATTTGATATTGTGACTTGCCTTGGCATGTAGTTGATAACCTTGTTGATATATTTAACATGGTGACTTGCCTTGGCATGTAGTTGATAACCTTGTCGATATATTTAACATGGTGACTTGCCTTGGCATGTAGTTGATAACCTTGTCGATATATTTAACATGGTGACTTGCCTTGGCATGTAGTTGATAACCTTATCGATATATTTAACATGGTGACTTGCCTTGGCATGTAGTTGATAACTTTGTTGATATATTTAACATGGTGACTTGCCTTGGCATGTAGTTGATAACCTTGTTGATATATTTAACATGGTGACTTGCTTTGGCATGTAGTTGATAACCTTGTCGATATATTTAACATGGTGACTTGCCTTGGCATGTAGTTGATAACCTTGTCGATATATTTAACATGGTGACTTGCCTTGGCATGTAGTTGATAACCTTGTCGATATATTTAACATGGTGACTTGCCTTGGCATGTAGTTGATAACCTTGTCGATATATTTGATATTGTGACTTGCCTTGGCATGTAGTTGATAACCTTGTCGATATATTTAACATGGTGACTTGCCTTGGCATGTAGTTGATAACCTTGTTGATATATTTAACATGGTGACTTGCCTTGGCATGTAGTTGATAACCTTGTCGATATATTTAACATGGTGACTTGCCTTGGCATGTAGTTGATAACCTTGTCGATATATTTGATATTGTGACTTGCCTTGGCATGTAGTTGATAACTTTGTTGATATATTTAACATGGTGACTTGCCTTGGCATGTAGTTGATAACCTTGTCGATATATTTAACATGGTGACTTGCCTTGGCATGTAGTTGATAACCTTGTCGATATATTTAACATGGTGACTTGCCTTGGCATGTAGTTGATAACCTTGTTGATATATTTAACATGGTGACTTGCTTTGGCATGTAGTTGATAACCTTGTCGATATATTTAACATGGTGACTTGCCTTGGCATGTAGTTGATAACCTTGTCGATATATTTAACATGGTGACTTGCCTTGGCATGTAGTTGATAACCTTGTCGATATATTTAACATGGTGACTTGCCTTGGCATGTAGTTGATAACCTTGTCGATATATTTGATATTGTGACTTGCCTTGGCATGTAGTTGATAACCTTGTCGATATATTTAACATGGTGACTTGCCTTGGCATGTAGTTGATAACCTTGTCGATATATTTAACATGGTGACTTGCCTTGGCATGTAGTTGATAACCTTGTCGATATATTTAACATGGTGACTTGCCTTGGCATGTAGTTGATAACCTTGTCGATATATTTGATATTGTGACTTGCCTTGGCATGTAGTTGATAACTTTGTTGATATATTTAACATGGTGACTTGCCTTGGCATGTAGTTGATAACCTTGTTGATATATTTAACATGGTGACTTGCCTTGGCATGTAGTTGATAACCTTGTTGATATATTTAACATGGTGACTTGCCTTGGCATGTAGTTGATAACTTTGTTGATATATTTAACATGGTGACTTGCCTTGGCATGTAGTTGATAACCTTGTTGATATATTTGATATTGTGACTTGCCTTGGCATGTAGTTGATAACCTTGTCGATATATTTAACATGGTGACTTGCCTTGGCATGTAGTTGATAACCTTGTTGATATATTTAACATGGTGACTTGCCTTGGCATGTAGTTGATAACCTTGTCGATATATTTAACATGGTGACTTGCCTTGGCATGTAGTTGATAACCTTGTCGATATATTTAACATGGTGACTTGCCTTGGCATGTAGTTGATAACTTTGTTGATATATTTAACATGGTGACTTGCCTTGGCATGTAGTTGATAACCTTGTTGATATATTTAACATGGTGACTTGCCTTGGCATGTAGTTGATAACCTTGTCGATATATTTAACATGGTGACTTGCCTTGGCATGTAGTTGATAACCTTGTCGATATATTTAACATGGTGACTTGCCTTGGCATGTAGTTGATAACCTTGTCGATATATTTAACATGGTGACTTGCCTTGGCATGTAGTTGATAACCTTGTCGATATATTTAACATGGTGACTTGCCTTGGCATGTAGTTGATAACCTTGTCAATATATTTAACATGGTGACTTGCCTTGGCATGTAGTTGATAACCTTGTCGATATATTTAACATGGTGACTTGCCTTGGCATGTAGTTGATAACCTTGTCAATATATTTAACATGGTGACTTGCCTTGGCATGTAGTTGATAACCTTGTCGATATATTTAACATGGTGACTTGCCTTGGCATGTAGTTGATAACCTTGTCGATATATTTGATATTGTGACTTGCCTTGGCATGTAGTTGATAACCTTGTCGATATATTTAACATGGTGACTTGCCTTGGCATGTAGTTGATAACCTTGTCGATATATTTAACATGGTGACTTGCCTTGGCATGTAGTTGATAACCTTGTCGATATATTTAACATGGTGACTTGCCTTGGCATGTAGTTGATAACCTTGTCGATATATTTGATATTGTGACTTGCCTTGGCATGTAGTTGATAACCTTGTCGATATATTTGATATTGTGACTTGCCTTGGCATGTAGTTGATAACCTTGTCGATATATTTGATATGTTGACTTGCTTTGGCATGTAGTTGATAACTTTGTTGAGATAATTGACTTGATGACTTACCTTGGCATGTAGTTGATAACCTCGTCAAGATATTTGAGTTCGACAATTGTTCACCCAAGTTACAGCTGTAATTTTTTCCCTATGTATGTATTGTGAGGGAAATGCGTGGTTCCAACTCCTCATTCACAATTGGAACAATTTGAGTCTAATTTGGCATGGTGACTACTATTCAGGGTATTTCAATAGAATAGATATTGGCAGAGTTATGGGACTTTCACTTATGTGCAATATATAGGTAAACATTTGTTATTTTCATCTTTAACCCAGTGTGCATACACACATCCTGCAGCTCCATTATCCAAATTCTCATTCATTATTTTGCCATGAGTTTTCATAGTTGCCATAGTGTTTGCATACTGCTTTGGAATCCCCCCCCCCCGTATCATCTTAAAAACCACGATGTCCAGATGTTTGATATTTTGCATGCAGTGAACCACTATTAAGTGTGCTCAAATTGATATCCTGGCATTATAATTGACCCCAGTTTAGGTCACATATTACATTGACTTACATGTATATGGTAAAACCATTTAGATATGTTGTCAGAAACCACAATGATCAGGACTTTGATATGTTGTCAGAAACCACAATGATCAGGACTTTTATATGTTGTCAGAAACCACAATGATCAGGACTTTTATATGTTGTCACAAACCACAATGATCAGGACTTTGATATGTTGTCAGAAACCACAATGATCAGGAATTTGATATGTTGTCAGAAACCACACTGATCAGGACTTTGATATGTTGTCAGAAACCACAATGATCAGGACTTTGATATTTTGCATGTACAGTCTGTGTTAACGGTTACCTCTTAAGCAACCACCTGTCTTAAACAGTTGCATAACTCTTGCTGCATTTATTCCCCATATTAAATGTTACATGATAAGATACATAATCTGACATGGATTATTAGTTCACTAGCGGGATACATCTAAGGATAGCTGTTTTGTCGCATACAAAAATATGGTTGCTATGACCTTATATCATATATATCGGTAGTTTATCATACATACCCATAGTTTATCATATATACCCATAGTTTATCATACATACCCATAGTTTATCATACATACCCATAGTTTATCATATATACCCATAGTTTATCATACATACCCGTAGTTTATCATCATATATACCCGTAGTTTATCATACATACCCATAGTTTATCATCATATATACCCATAGTTTATCATACATACCCATAGTTTATCATACATACCCATAGTTTATCATCATATATACCCATAGTTTATCATACATACCCGTAGTTTATCATCATATATACCCGTAGTTTATCATACATACCCATAGTTTATCATCATATATACCCATAGTTTATCATACATACCCATAGTTTATCATACATACCCATAGTTTATCATCATATATACCCATAGTTTATCATACATACCCGTAGTTTATCATACATACCCGTAGTTTATCATATATGTTTTAACTCGTATTACTGTGCAATTTGAAATGTATTAATTTCTCAAGCCTTAGCAGATATATTAATGATCTTTATAGCATGCACTCATTTTGAAACTATATTGTCATTTTTTTTATTTAAGTACATATTGTTTACCGCTCTCACATTAGGTGAAGACGAGACATAGTGATCACTTTTCTGCAGATGTCTTGTCATCAACAATAAAACATAAACATAATTTTGTAACCATCACATTTAATACTTTCACTGTTTCTAGCTCACAATAGCCCCGAAGTTTGGCCAAAAATTGTATTGTTTTCAAAAATATCGTGGACATGGTTATTTCTAGAAACTTAAGGGTAAAGAATAAATGATTATGCCTTGTTACATAGCCACCATAGACCGAAGTGTCTCCTCGCACAATAAGTGCCCACCCTACCTGCGATACATATCACAATGAGCACTCCTTGCAATGTATTCGGTACCACTATTTTGTATACAAGTCGCTACAGCCGTATGTAATGTTGTGATGCGGTCCAAATGTTGTAGTTAAAGATGTTCATATACAATGAGATCATGTGGTTTGTGGCAGGTAAATGTTTTGTGAGTTAATCTGTTCTTCATGATGGATGATGACAAGCAATCAACTGTCCAAATTAAATTATGGGGTAAGGGGATAACGGTGGTACCCTTAGAAATAAATACATTATTTTACCGTTCATACTCGCCTATAAGATGAGTTTTTTACCACTAGATTATGGCTTCAAAGTGGCTTCCCATCTTAAAACTGAGT
The DNA here is from genome assembly GCA_014843695.1 of Archivesica marissinica. Lineage (NCBI taxonomy): Eukaryota > Metazoa > Mollusca > Bivalvia > Venerida > Vesicomyidae > Archivesica > Archivesica marissinica. The sequence continues at coordinate 64,586,031 of CM026402.1, forward strand.
CAGAGTGCTAACAAAAATGACTGCCTCCGTGACTGCCTCGAGTGCTTAACCCTTTCAACACCACATACCTCTAAATTGGCTTACAAAAAAGTGTAGATCCAGATGAGCCGGCTCATGACGAGCCGTTTCATCAGGATCTGCACTTTTTTCAAGTAATATAACTATTTTTAGAATTTTTTTTACCCATTTTGATAAATGAACTGATCCAAATGTAATTTTGTTATTAATTTATTGGTCTAAAAATATCATGGACCAGTCCATGTCAGTTACTTGGTGTTGAATGGGTTAAAGTTGCTGACTTGTATACCACAGTAACCTATCATCACTGATGGTCACGGGTTCGAGGCCCGCTCAAAGTTGGCAGTTTCTTACGGAGGTTGCTGCACCAAGTACTGATTAACCGCTGGAGCCTGCCCAGGAAAGGTGTTGTTAGGTAAACTGCTCTTCGCTCAAATGGGCAACCGGTAGCAACGTTAAATAAACTTAAATTAATTTAAATGTGTTAAATGCTATCCATAATTATGTTTTACACAAGAAAGTACTCTGACACTGAATATTTCTTCAACTGGTGCATGCAATTGATACTTGTGTCTGGTGTCCATTTTATCAACCCGTCTTATATACGAGTGTATGCCCAGGACCACAGTAGGGGGCGTCGTCTTATATACGAGTGTATGCCCAGGACCACAGTAGGGGGTGTCGTCTTATAGGTGGGTATGGACGGTACTATGAGGGTGGTAGAATATATTATTATAAATTTTATATTGTAATCAGTTTTATATTAACGTAACTTTCAGGAACACCTTCATTGAATAAAATGCAATTGGTTTGTAATTTATTGGTATTAGACTTTGTGTTCTACTATATTGTTGTTATAGGCTTATACCAGAATACCAAAATGTTAAACGTAAAATTGAAAATGATGATGGAAAATATTTTCTATAGTAAACGATTACACATGTATACATTGTCCGAGACATCCTGTACATGTATACACATTGTCCGAGACATCCTGTACATGTATACACATTGTCCGAGACATCCTGTACATGTATACACATTGTCCGAGACATCCTGTACATGTATACACATTGTCCGAGACATCCTGTACATGTATACACATTGTCCGAGACATCCTGTACATGTATACACATTGTCCGAGACATCCTGTACATGTATACACATTGTCCGAGACATCCTGTACATGTATACACATTGTCCGAGACATCCTGTACATGTATACACATTGTCCGAGACATCCTGTACATGTATACACATTGTCCGAGACATCCTGTACATGTATACACATTGTCCGAGACATCCTGTACATGTATACAAACACTTCTAGCTTCAGACCTTCAGACACATTGAATTCTGTGAAATTTTGAATTTATTTAAAATAAAAATGTTTGCCACATAATAAAACCAAGAAATGAATCTGTGCAATAGATATTCTGTGCAATCGATATTCTGTGATACTTAGCTAGAAATTAAATGAGTTCAGTTTGGAAATCTGTGTTTTTATTCTCTATTGCTGATGTACGCTATATGTTGTGAGAGAGTATCCGGTATCTGTCGTTACTCAATGATTCTGTTCTTATCACTTATTCAATGAGTTGAGTAATATCAAGGTCAACTTAATATTAAACATTCAAATGACTTCTCATGAATGAATGTTGTCAGAAATGGGTGTTGTACAACTAGCACAACCTGCATATATCACACGTACAACTAGCACAACCTGCATATATCACACGTACAACTAGCACAACCTGCATATATCACACGTACAACTAGCACAATCTGCATATATCACACGTACAACTAGCACAACCTGCATATATCACACGCACAACCTGCATATATCACACGCACAACCTGCATATATCACACGTACAACCTGCATATATCACACGTACAACTAGCACAACCTGCATATATCACACGTACAACCTGCATATATCACACGTACAACCTGCATATATCACACGTACAACTAGCACAACCTGCATATATCACACGTACAACTAGCACAACCTGCATATATCACACGTACAACTAGCACAACCTGCATATATCGCACGCACAACCTGCATATATCGCACGTACAACCTGCATATATCGCACGCACAACCTGCATATATCACATGTACAACCTGCATATATCACAAGTACAACCTGCATATATCACACGTACAACCTGCATATATCACACGTACAATCTGCATATATCACACGTACAACCTGCATATATCACACGTACAACCTGCATATATCACAAGTACAACCTGCATATATCACACGTACAACCTGCATATATCACACGTACAACCTGCATATATCACAAGTACAACCTGCATATATCACACGTACAACCTGCATATATCACATGTACAACCTGCATATATCACAAGTACAACCTGCATATATCACACGTACAATCTGCATATATCACACGTACAACCTGCATATATCACACGTACAACTAGCACAACCTGCATATATCACAAGTACAACCTGCATATATCACACGTACAACTAGCACAACCTGCATATATCACACGTACAACTAGCACAACCTGCATATATCACACGTACAACTAGCACAACCTGCATATATCACACGTACAACTAGCACAACCTGCATATATCACACGTACAACTAGCACAACCTGCATATATCACACGTACAACTAGCACAACCTGCATATATCACACGTACAACTAGCACAACCTGCATATATCACACGTACAACCTGCATATATCACACGTACAACCTGCATATATCACACGTACAACCTGCATATATCACACGTACAACCTGCATATATCACACGTACAACTAGCACAACCTGCATATATCACACGTACAACTAGCACAATCTGCATATATCACACGTACAACCTGCATATATCACACGTACAACTAGCACAACCTGCATATATCACACGTACAACTAGCACAACCTGCATATATCACACGTACAACTAGCACAATCTGCATATATCACACGTACAACCTGCATATATCACACGTACAACTAGCACAACCTGCATATATCACACGTACAACTAGCACAACCTGCATATATCACACGTACAACTAGCACAACCTGCATATATCACACGTACAACTAGCACAACCTGCATATATCACACGTACAACTAGCACAATCTATGAGGACAACCTGCATATATCACAAGTACAACTAGCACAATCTATTAGGACAACCTGCATAGAACACAAGTAATATACTGCGCTGGGTACCAATACAATAAACATACTCTACTGGGTACTAATGCATATACTGTGCAGGTTACCAATACATAACCTGTGCAAGGTACCAATACATCTACTGTGCTGGGTACAATAACATCTACTGTGCTTGGTACCAATAAATATACAGTGCTTGGTACCATTACATATAGGCCTACTTTGCTGGGTACCAATACATTACTGTACTGGGTACCAATACATCAAATTAAAACAAGGATAAAAAACATTTTAAATATATCGGCTTTTAATATCAATCATGGTAACATATAATAATCAACATTCTTAATGAAATTAATGGCTTCAAAAATACTTCAGTGCATAACAATTTCTATGCGATAGATGCAAAACATTCACTCATTTGGTATACCAATCTTATAACAACTAACGGAGGACTTATAAAACACTGTCCTGTTGAAATCGTGAATTTGTGATGCTGAAAGTGTGAATGTCGCCACCGGTCTTTCGTACAATTCCGAGTGTGACCTACTTGTTTATCCTGATGATGTATGAATGGAAGGATTGTGATATGAAATTGTAATACTGACATTTGGGGTATAAGATCATTAAATAAGGGGTATGCGGCATTTAATCTTCCTATGATGTTTATCGCAACTCTAAACAGGGCATATAGAAAGTTTTTATAAAAATGTGTAAATTTAGTGTTTCCGAGATGTACTAAAAACAGGTTATTTCACAACTGAAGAATTGCAAATAAATTACTTTTTTATCTGATTAAGAATATACAAAGCTTTGCAATAAACTCATTCAAGCAGTATATGTCCATCATGATTTATTTGATATTTTGACATGTTTACACCTTAGTGATTTCGTGCACTTTGTGCACAATAATAAATATGTGTATTTGTGCATGTATTACAAAAACAAAATCGGTGACATATCTTTCGGCGCCGGTGTCGCCATATGGCGACTACAAGAAAGACAGACTGCCGGTATCGCTGTACGGCAACTATAAGGTGGTATCCACATAATAGACCTAATGTTACGACATTGAGTCACCGATTTTGTTGCTGATGCTACATTCCTGAAGGTGGAAGTAAGTGAAAAACTTGATTTTAAACCTTTTTGCATGGTTTTTACGCAAGCACATGCAGCAAAGAATCATTCAAAATGACCACTAAATGCTACAGAGGTCTTGGATCAGATCATTCATGATTTAGATGTCAGAGTTTGAAATGTTTGAAAAATTATCAAGTATTTACCTGACATTTACAGGAAAATATATAATCAGTATCACCTGTGTGTCCGGTAAATTGCTCTAATTGACTATAACTTCAAAGACCTGTGCCAGGCTGTGGAATGTTTATTGAGTATATATATGTTGTCAGTGGGTGCTTTTCCAATATATATGGTATGAAACACAATATATATTAGTTTTTATGATTTGGCACTCAGTGCCAAAGAAATTCCAGGGAAAAAACTTACTTGATGTACAAACTGCACTTGCTATTAGAGCAAATGAAATGACCAAAACTGGAGACTGAACAGAATAAATGCCCAAAATGGGTTATTTTGTGATTAGTAAGCATTATGATATTCATAATACTGAGAATACCTACTCAAACTTCCCATTCTCTATACCTACTCAACCTTCCCATTCTCAATACCTACTCAAACTTCCCATTCTCAATACCTACTCAACCTTCCCATTCTCAATACCTACTCAACCTTCCCATTCTCTATACCTACTCAACCTTCCCATTCTCAATACCTACTCAACCTTCCCATTCTCAATACCTACTCAACCTTCCCATTCTCAATACCTACTCAACCTTCCCATTCTCAATACCTACTCAACCTTCCCATTCTCAATACCTACTCAACCTTCCCATTCTCAATACCTACTCAACCTTCCCATTCTCAATACCTACTCAACCTTCCCATTCTCAATACCTACTCAACCTTCCCATTCTCAATACCTACTCAACCTTCCCATTCTCAATACCTACTCAACCTTCCCATTCTCTATACCTACTCAACCTTCCCATTCTCTATACCTACTCAACCTTCCCATTCTCAATACCTACTCAACCTTCCCATTCTCAATACCTACTCAACCTTCCATCTCTATAATACTCCTTACTCTCAAACTTCTCATTCTCAATACCTACTCAACCTTCCCATTCTCAATACCTACTCAACCTTCCCATTCTCAATACCTACTCAACCTTCTCATTCTCAATACTACTCAACCTTCCCATTCTCAATACCTACTCAACCTTCCCATTCTCAATACCTACTCAACCTTCCCATTCTCAATACCTACTCAACCTTCCCATTCTCAATACCTACTCAAACTTCCCATTCTCAATACCTACTCAACCTTCCCATTCTCAATACCTACTCAACCTTCCCATTCTCAATACCTACTCAACCTTCCCATTCTCAATACCTACTCAACTTCTCATTCTCAATACCTACTCAACCTTCCCATTCTCAATACCTACTCAACCTTCTCATTCTCAATACCTACTCAACCTTCTCATTCTCAATACCTACTCAACCTTCCCATTCTCAATACCTACTCAACCTTCTCATTCTCAATACCTACTCAACCTTCTCATTCTCAATACCTACTCAACCTTCCCATTCTCAATACCTACTCAACCTTCTCATTCTCAATACCTACTCAACCTTCTCATTCTCAATACCTACTCAACCTTCCCATTCTCAAACATTCTCAATACCTACTCAACCTTCTCATTCTCAATACCTACTCAACCTTCTCATTCTCAATACCTACTCAACCTTCCCATTCTCAATACCTACTCAACCTTCTCATTCTCAATACCTACTCAACCTTCCCATTCTCAATACCTACTCAACCTTCCCATTCTCAATACCTACTCAACCTTCTCATTCTCAATACCTACTCAACCTTCTCATTCTCAATACCTACTCAACCTTCCCATTCTCAATACCTACTCAACCTTCTCATTCTCAATACCTACTCAACCTTCTCATTCTCAATACCTACTCAACCTTCTCATTCTCAATACCTACTCAACCTTCTCATTCTCAATACCTACTCAA
>CM026402.1:64595859-64639810 GCA_014843695.1 Archivesica marissinica
TCAATGCCTATATTGCACTTGATCAAGTTTTTTACTAACTTCTCACAGGTGTCAGCATTCGTATCTGTATCCATGGATGGTCCGACTCCGGTTGTAGGAGGCGTGCCGGGTGCGTGCCTCGGTGGTAATGCGGATGAGGTAGGTGCTATAGGTGGTTCAGCGATACCGTAAAATATGAGATTCTCTCTCATACTGAGGAACTCCCCATCGAGTACCTTGGCTCTCATAGTTGCCTGGCTAGTTTCGAGGGAACCGATAGTTTTCTGTAAGGATGTGCACGATTTCTCTAACGTTTTCACAGTGTCCTTAGCGGTTTTGAGTTCCTGTGACTGATCTTCGTATCGTTTACCCATGAACTTTTAGATCCAGATCGTTGAGTCGCAGATTGATCGAGTTCACAGTCTTTTCGATGTTGTCAATTTGATCGACTTTCGTTTTGATGGACTTTATATCTTCCATGATACTGACCACCCATGGCGGTGGTGGTTGTTGTGCACTTGGTTGCAGGAACTGATATTGTCCGGGTGGTGACTGCACATATTGTCCGGGAAATGGTTGAGATAAATCAAAAGTGTTCAAATTGTCAGTGTTACTCATTGTAGGCGTATCAAATACAAAGTAATTAGGTTGCGGCTGGTTTTTAGGTCGTTTATTATTGTCTACAATCACTGTGCTATTTTTATCCACAGGTGTTGTCAAACCGGTTTGGTCAGCGGGATAACTCGCACTCGGTGTATCTGTAGTTCCCAATAATGGAGAAATGTTTTTTCGTTTACCTGTCCTTTTAGGAGCTTTTTGTTTCGGTTTTTGTTTCGGAGGCATGTATAGAAACACTTATAGATGTTGTTTATCCAAAAAATATTCCGAAAAACTCTTTATTTTACACTTTATTCCACATAAATGTCTTTCCATAAAATCCATGACCTCGCATGATCACTATAAATAGCCGAATCTACATATAAGGTATTATTATAAGTGTGCTTACTAATTGGAGCTTTTAAATGTTTAATATATTAATAATGTTGATTATATTGGAGGATAATCTCAAAACATCCTAAAAGTATAATTCAAGGGATTTGTGCAAAACTACCGCAACCCCTTCACTGTATCCATGAGGTTACACTAGTTTTGCACCAAGCACTCGATTTGACTTAAAATGAAGTGTATGCAGTTAATTGAAGGTTCGTTTTAGCTCAAATGTGTAACACAGTATATATTTTCTTAAAATGTGTTAAATTTCTAAACATGCTTTAGGTAATAAGTAAATATCGGTTGAAGAAAAGTTTAGTTTAGTGACAACTGCATCTTGGAATTATATAGTAGAAACAATATCTATAATATATTATGGAATATGATGATGTATAAAATTGTCTAACACAGTAGAAAAGGGAGAATGAGACTATAACTGACAATACATCTATAAAACAATGTGGATATATCACTTATCTTGAAAATAGTATGAAATCAGCTTAAAGACAGCCATTCACAGAATCTAGTAACTATTGTAATGGTAATGTTCAAATGTACTAAAGACTGTGTACAATATCATCTGAAGTAATAATAGTAGAAATATGTGATTAGTTTGTATCGTTCTTGTTCCACCTTAAATAGAGAATTTTGAACTGTTGAACTAATTGGAGACAAACATATTCAAACACGAACGGTATTAGTAAGTTAGGAACAAACCTAGTTCGTGCGGGAGTTCTTCCGAGATTACCGACAAGGACACACTGATTCCAAGGTATGTGTTTTCTGTGAAGGCGGCCCCTATAGCAATACCGTCTACAAAGTTGTGCAAGGCATCGCCGGTAAGTATCATCAGGGCTATAGTGGTCAGCCTACGCCTGTGCTTTACTGTAGCAATACAAATCGGGATTTCAAATATATGTGACGCGATTTATCAAAAGGGACCCACTGGGTGAAATTTTCAAATTTTGTTTCCAGAATTATGTTTTTCAGTCATTTCTTTAAGCGATTTTCAACATTTAATGTGGTAATTCCGTTTAGATTATTTGTTCTAAAAATGTATTTTAAACGTGCATGCATAGCGCGAACGTTGTCGTTTTCGATTGCGTGACGTAACTTTAGACGTCATTTCTCGACGTAACGTCATCCACCCAGTGGGTCCCTTTTGGTAAATCGCGTCACATATATATATATATACAATATAGTGCCTGGAATACTGCGCACTCGGGATTTTACTGCACGGAGAGACACTCGGGATTTTACTGCTCGGAGAGACACTCGGGATTTTACTGCACGGAGAGACACTCAGGATTTTACTGCACGGAGAGACACTCGGGATTTTACTGCACGGAGAGACACTCGAGATTTTACTGCACGGAGAGATACTCGGGAGTGTACTGCATGGAGAGACACTCGGGATTTTACTGCACGGAGAGACACTCGGGATTTTACTGCACGGAGAGACACTCGGGATTTTACTGCATGGAGAGACACTCGGGATTTTACTGCACGGAGAGATACTCGGAGTGTACTGCATGGAGAGACACTCGGGATTTTACTGCACGGAGAGACACTCGGGATTTTACTGCACGGAGAGACACTCGGGATTTACTGCATGGAGAGACACTCGGGATTTTACTGCACGGAGAGACACTCGGGATTTTACTGCACGGAGAGACACTCGGGATGTTACTGCACGGAGAGACACTCGAGATATTACTGCACGGAGAGACACTCGGGATTTTACTGCACGGAGGGATACTCGAGATTTTACTGCACGGAGAGACACTCGGGATTTTACTGCACGGAGAGACACTCGGGATTTTACTGCACGGAGGGACACTCGGGATTTTACTGCACGGAGAGACACTCGGGATTTTACTGCACGGAGGGACACTCGGGATTTTACTGCACGGAGAGACACTCGGGAGTTTTACTGCATGGAGAGACACTCGGGATTTTACTGCACGGAGAGACACTCGGGATTTTACTGCACGGAGGGGTACTCGGGATTTTACTGCACGGAGAGACACTCGGGATTTTACTGCACGGAGAGACACTCGGGATTTAACTGCACGGAGGGGTACTCGGGATTTTACTGCACGGAGAGACACTCGGGATTTTACTGCACGGAGGGGTACTCAGGATTTTACTGCTCGGAGGGACACTCGGGATTTTACTACACGGAGGGGTACTCGGGATTTTACTGCACGGAGGGACACTCGGGATTTTACTGCACGGAGAGACACTCGGGATTTTACTGCACGGAGAGACACTCGGGATTTTACTGCACGGAGAGACACTCGGGATTTTACTGCACGGAGAGCGCGGAGTGGGAGGAAACCGGAGTACCCGGAGAAAACCCGGAGATAACCCACCTGTCCAATATGGCGACCACCGTACCATCTCACATACTTCCCGGTCCGAGGATCGAACCCGGGTTGCATTGGTGAGAATGGTGTTTATCGAGACACTTTGGTACTAATGATTTTATAATGAGTACAGTTACAGGATAAGAACCTATTTAAAAATTGTGACTTGTGATTTTAAACATGAATGTATCTTTAAAGCAGCCCTACATCATATGAAATAAAAGATATTTGAAAAATTAAAATTTTACGTATTCTTACATTATAATTTGTATACTTGTGTTCAATTAGTAAACAGTGTTTTTTTGCGATAAAACAAACTCGAAACCGAAAGTAGGACTTTCCGAGTCGGTCGGTCACGCTCTTGTTTACATTCGGAATGGATCGTCCCCATTTGTTCAATTGAATTCCTTGAGGTGTCGATTCATACCTCTGTTATCTGCTGAGTCTTTTAGGAACATGTCTACATCCTCGCGAGGGATTCGACATTAGAGGAATATAGATAGATAGTATTTCATGTTCAAAATATGTTGACATTCAAACGTGGTTTTCAACATCCGCTGTTGTTTCACGCATGCGCGTTGTTCGTGTTTAGATTTCGTGTGTTGATATTCGCGTATACGACAGTGTATATTTATTAGATTTTTATAGTTTCTGAGCGACTATTTCAATTTTTGTAAACACACATACATTAGTACAAATGTATTTATATTTTACAAAAACACATCCTTTATTACGATATAGTGCTGCTTTAACAAAGTAGAAGTGTTGTAGGGAGAGTTGTTCGTTTAACCTTTGTGTGGCTGGTCCGTCTCATCAAGCGGGAGCTGGGTCATCTCGTCAGGTGTCGCCATGCCGCCCGGAAAATGGGAGTGAGAATTGTCTCCGTTTTCGACAACTGCAGTTTTGTTCTCGAGTATTACTATCTCCGTAGGCTCTCGTGTCTGTGAAATAGCATGTATTTCGTCTGTCAATTCACATAGAACGGTTAATGCCGCTGATAGCATTCTTTATTTGTACATTTTGCAAACGACTTAAGCAGTCGAAACATATCAATAATTGTATATACTGATTTGATTATTAATTTATTATATTAGAAATTCAAACATGAGTTGATATTTTGTTCGTATAAACAATTAACAAATCTACCGTTATTAAATCTAAATAAATCACTGCTACGGCTGTTGAATTTTTTCCCCCAGTAAAAAAACTTTAAATTTTTTATATGGACGTAAATATGGACAACGCTTTTACAATTTTACATTGGAATTGAACACAGCGATTGGGCAGGGTTTGTGGTGTTAATAACCAGCCAAGCAGGGAGATTGTGCAGGATGTGGGGGGGGGGGTAATAACCAGCCAAGCAGGAAAAATAGTATTGATAGCTAGAGGATGAAGTTCAGTGTCACTGGCATTTAGAAGATATTTTACAGGGAGGTATTTTGTAAAGCCATCAGCCAAATAACCGAAAGGAGACAAAATAAGACACACATTTACGGCCTGCGAGGTCAATTCCTTAGCATCATAACTCTAACCAGTGCTTTATTCGCCAATAAACAACGGCAAGACAAATAGTATTTCCTAAATACATACATTCAGGAGAGGACAATCATAAGCTATACAGCTTTCTGTCCAATTCATTATATCAGTTGTTGTAAATAATCATGTATTGACAGAAAATAAATATGTTTAAACTAAATACATACATCTAAACAAAATAAAATTATTATGTTTAAAGGGAAACATCAACACTGCTCATGTTAGTCGTGAAACATAAAGTTACGAAAACACAAAATATGGTGAATGACATGTTGATTATCATAAACAGAAGATGATGGAGGCGGCCATCTTGGATTAACTAAGTCACATGACTGTCTAAAAAAATCAAATTGTTCTCATTTTATTAACACAAATATTTAATTCAACATTTCTGTTAAAGTCTGCTTATGTTGCTGCATGTATAATTATATATTATCTAACTTATTTAGTGTTTGGTCATATCCATATGCATTCAGTATTTTTATTGGCTAACAGGAAGTCAATTTTGATAGGTAGCTATGACGTCATAGCTATTCACAAATATTCAAAATGTCATCCATTTTGAAAAGTTTAAACTTTATTTATTTTACAATGATTGCGAAGCAAGTTCTAACAACTTATATTAATCACTCTCGTTGACGCGGATGAAAGCGTAAATGTGGTCATTCGTGTGGGCGGAAACCGGAGTACCCGGAGAAAACCCACCTGTCCGATCTGGCGACCACCGTACCATCTCACATACTTCTCGGTCCGAGGATCGAACCCGGGTTGCATTGGTGAGAAGTGAGCCATTTTGAAGACTTCATATTTCCATTATGCTTCGTTTCAAGCTCGATATTTAAACGTTTGTCAGTGCTATGCTAACATTTCCAACTACATGTACATGTACATGTTAGCCTGGGTTCCAGTCTGTCGTTTTTTCACTAATTTACTTCGGGCAAAATGAAAGCCTGTGGAAACTTGGTTTCCGAGCGTAGTGCCACCTACATTACACCCGTATTTTCTAGTGTTGATCGAAGAACGACAACTCTTATTTGCATGATACGATCGCTAAGAATAGAAACGGAATCTTTTCGGAAATCACCGAACAGGCACGATTATACACGATAATTTCAGAAAATACACGAATGCTCCCGTAGCCTCATTTACATTGCAAAATTGCGTCAACATATAATTATATCGACAGGATGGCGGATTTTAACTATTATGTTTATACGGTAAATGGTCGAGTCGGCGTAATTGAAGTAAGGACGACTTATATCTTGAATAAATATGTCAAATCAGACGCACACAGTACATTTTAAAGCTATTTATCGTTCCCTCGACCCGTAAAACATGGCGGCCAATTATACAGTTTTATCAACATTGCATTACCTCGCTTTCGATTAAAGTACGTCATTAATTAAGTCACGTGCTAATAGGCATATCAATAGGATTAATGTTAATCAATACTTACACGGAATATCCCCAAAGTTTCCCCAGGAGTTGATATTATCAGAAACTCAATACGGCCAAATTAATGGTATCGGTGTTAAAAATTAAAATATATATAAATGACTGATCAGGCAAACTATATCAACGCTTGTTCCCATGCTATGTACATGTATACAGTATGCCAACGTAGCGCCTATAATTATGTTTTGCTGGCGACATTAGTATTTTGCTTCAATATTTTCCGTACCTTAGATCTGGTGAACCAGAATTTGAGCAACTTTTCGGACAAGAAGAAGAAGTATATGCCAGCCAACACCGTCCCCATCTTTAGGTGGTAGTCTGGTACGGGGGAGTCGCTTGTTGTAAGGTGCATTGACTGAAAGTTTTAGAATATAACACTAGTAATGTACGTAAGAATATGTCATTATTTAGCACAAAAAGAAAACTGATGTAATACACATGTCACAAGAAAATGACATATGAATGTCACCAGAAACTGTTAATTTTATTAGGGTCAGACGGGGGATTGAACATGCGATCCCTGGATTACCAGTCCAGCGTGTTAACAACTGGACTACCAGCGTGTTAACCACTGGACTACAGGTCGACGATTAACAGTGACATAATAATCGATAAAATTCATGAATCAGGATAAATGGTTACGGGTTCAAATATTAGTTTATACAAATTTAATTTAGCTCGATTGCGAAACAAGTTATTGCAACTTATATTAATCACTCTCGAGACCTCATTCCTGATGGAATCCATCGCCACGAGGGAGAGAGAAGAGGCAACGTGGAATTCAAATGCCTTGCCTAAGGGCACAATCGTAACGGCTCCAGCGGGGCTCGAACTCCGGACCGTTCACACCTGAAGCGAACGCGCTACCACTGCGCTATCACGATGTTCAAATCTTAAGAACACAATGCTTAACACAATGCATACAATTTAGTCCGCCTCCGTGGTCCAGTGGTTACGGTCGCTGACTTGTATACCACTGTAACCTATCATCACTGATGGTCACGGGTTCGCCTCCGTGGTCGAGTGGTTACGGTCGCTGACTTGTATACCACTGTAACCTATCATCACTGATGGTCACGGGTTCGCCTCCGTGGTCGAGTGGTTACGGTCGCTGACTTGTATACCACTGTAACCTATCATCACTGATGGTCACGGGTTCGCCTCCGTGGTCGAGTGGTTACGGTCGCTGACTTGTATACCACTGTAACCTATCATCACTGATGGTCCGCCTACGTGGTCGAGTGGTTACGGTCGCTGACTTGTATACCACTGTAACCTATCATCACTGATGGTCCGCCTTCGTGGTCGAGTGGTTACGGTCGCTGACTTGTATACCACTGTAACCTATCATCACTGATGGTCCGCCTTCGTGGTCGAGTGGTTACGGTCGCTGACTTGTATACCACTGTAACCTATCATCACTGATGGTCCGCCTCCGTGGTCGAGTGGTTACGGTCGCTGACTTGTATACCACTGTAACCTATCATCACTGATGGTCCGCCTCCGTGGTCGAGTGGTTAAGGTCGCTGACTTGTATACCACTGTAACCTATCATCACTGATGGTCCGCCTCCGTGGTCGAGTGGTTACGGTCGCTGACTTGTATACCACTGTAACCTATCATCACTGATGGTCCGCCTCCGTGGTCGAGTGGTTAAGGTCGCTGACTTGTATACCACTGTAACCTATCATCACTGATGGTCCGCCTCCGTGGTCGAGTGGTTAAGGTCGCTGACTTGTATACCACTGTAACCTATCATCACTGATGGTCACGGGTTCGCCTCCGTGGTCCAGTGGTTAAGGTCGCTGACTTGTATACCACTGTAACCTATCATCACTGATGGTCACGGGTCCGCCTCCGTGGTCCAGTGGTTAAGGTCGCTGACTTGTATACCACTGTAACCTATCATCACTGATGGTCACGGGTCCGCCTCCGTGGTCGAGTGGTTAAGGTCGCTGACTTGTATACCACTGTAACCTATCATCACTGATGGTCACGGGTCCGCCTCCGTGGTCCAGTGGTTAAGGTCGCTGACTTGTATACCACTGTAACCTATCATCACTGATGGTCACGGGTCCGCCTCCGTGGTCCAGTGGTTAAGGTCGCTGACTTGTATACCACTGTAACCTATCATCACTGATGGTCACGGGTCCGCCTCCGTGGTCGAGTGGTTAAGGTCGCTGACTTGTATACCACTGTAACCTATCATCACTGATGGTCACGGGTCCTCCGTGGTCGAGTGGTTAAGGTCGCTGACTTGTATACCACTGTAACCTATCATCACTGATGGTCACGGGTTGTCCGTGGTCGAGTGGTTAAGGTCGCTGACTTGTATACCACTGTAACCTATCATCACTGATGGTCACGGGTTCTCCGTGGTCGAGTGGTTAAGGTCGCTGACTTGTATACCACTGTAACCTATCATCACTGATGGTCACGGGTTCTCCGTGGTCCAGTGGTTAAGGTCGCTGACTTGTATACCACTGTAACCTATCATCACTGATGGTCACGGGTTCTCCGTGGTCCAGTGGTTAAGGTCGCTGACTTGTATACCACTGTAACCTATCATCACTGATGGTCACGGGTTCTCCGTGGTCGAGTGGTTAAGGTCGCTGACTTGTATACCACTGTAACCTATCATCACTGATGGTCACGGGTTCTCCGTGGTCGAGTGGTTACGGTCGCTGACTTGTATACCACTGTAACCTATCATCACTGATGGTCACGGGTCCTCCGTGGTCCAGTGGTTACGGTCGCTGACTTGTATACCACTGTAACCTATCATCACTGATGGTCACGGGTTCTCCGTGGTCCAGTGGTTAAGGTCGCTGACTTGTATACCACTGTAACCTATCATCACTGATGGTCACGGGTTCTCCGTGGTCGAGTGGTTAAGGTCGCTGACTTGTATACCACTGTAACCTATCATCACTGATGGTCACGGGTTGTCCGTGGTCGAGTGGTTAGGTCGCTGACTTGTATACCACTGTAACCTATCATCACTGATGGTCCGCCTCCGCGGTCGAGTGGTTACGGTCGCTGACTTGTATACCACTGTAACCTATCATCACTGATGGTCCGCCTCCGTGGTCGAGTGGTTACGGTCGCTGACTTGTATACCACTGTAACCTATCATCACTGATGGTCACGGGTTCGCCTCCGTGGTCGAGTGGTTAAGGTCGCTGACTTGTATACCACTGTAACCTATCATCACTGATGGTCCGCCTCCGTGGTCGAGTGGTTAAGGTCGCTGACTTGTATACCACTGTAACCTATCATCACTGATGGTCACGGGTCCGCCTCCGTGGTCGAGTGGTTACGGTCGCTGACTTGTATACCACTGTAACCTATCATCACTGATGGTCACGGGTCCGCCTCCGTGGTCCAGTGGTTAAGGTCGCTGACTTGTATACCACTGTAACCTATCATCACTGATGGTCACGGGTCCGCCTCCGTGGTCGAGTGGTTAAGGTCGCTGACTTGTATACCACTGTAACCTATCATCACTGATGGTCACGGGTTCTCCGTGGTCCAGTGGTTAAGGTCGCTGACTTGTATACCACTGTAACCTATCATCACTGATGGTCACGGGTCCGCCTCCGTGGTCCAGTGGTTAAGGTCGCTGACTTGTATACCACTGTAACCTATCATCACTGATGGTCACGGGTCCGCCTCCGTGGTCGAGTGGTTAAGGTCGCTGACTTGTATACCACTGTAACCTATCATCACTGATGGTCACGGGTCCGCCTCCGTGGTCGAGTGGTTAAGGTCGCTGACTTGTATACCACTGTAACCTATCATCACTGATGGTCACGGGTTCTCCGTGGTCCAGTGGTTAAGGTCGCTGACTTGTATACCACTGTAACCTATCATCACTGATGGTCACGGGTTGTCCGTGGTCGAGTGGTTAAGGTCGCTGACTTGTATACCACTGTAACCTATCATCACTGATGGTCACGGGTTCTCCGTGGTCGAGTGGTTAAGGTCGCTGACTTGTATACCACTGTAACCTATCATCACTGATGGTCACGGGTTCTCCATGGTCGAGTGGTTAAGGTCGCTGACTTGTATACCACTGTAACCTATCATCACTGATGGTCACGGGTTCGAGCCCCGCTCAGACCGTGTCTCATTTATATGAAATAGTTGGCAGTTTCTTACGGAGGTTGGTACACCTAAGTACTGGTCAACCCCTGGAGCCTGCCCAGGGAAGGTGTTGTTAAGTAAACTGCCCGCCGGCGATATAGTCCAAAATGGTGCTGATGCAGGCGTAAAACCCGAAATATAACATAACATAACATACATTTTATGCCATATCCGAGCAAGCTTTAAAATGACACCCCGTCACTAGCAAAACCATATACTGATATACACTCAACACAATTCCTAACCTTACCTGGCCTCGAGGTTATAAAACGTTTCTCCTATCTCAAATTCGGTCTCAAGTTACTGATTGGTTCAGGTGGCAGTAAAACTTAGAATCAACAAATCAATTTGAGCTTGAGTTTGAGATCTTGAGAAAAGTGTTATAACCTCGAGCACTGGTGTTTTACAGTATTTGGAGCAAACTAATGACCATTAAATGAAAATAGTTGATTGATATTGTACGATTATTAGTTGACTCCCAATATTATTGTAGGAATTTTGTTCAGTTTTCCGGTTCAGTATATATCAATTGTGTGTTTTACGTTTATTTATCGTCGCTATCGGTTGCCCATATGAGCGACGCCTCCTGAAGAGATTAGTTATTTTAGATTTTTGGAGGATAGTGCAATGATACAGATAGAGACCCATTCCAGAGTCTCCTCTGGTTCTTTTACGTGCACAGTGTAAAGCACCGGCATGAGACCTCGGTTTAACGTCCCATCCCGACTGCTAATTATATTAGGGTGAGACGGGGGATCGAACCTGCGATCCCTGGATTACCATATATAACAATTAATCCTACGGTTTGTTCTTAACAAGTTTTGTTCAAGCACAGTTCAGTGGAAGTTTCCTATTTTGTTCACAATGTTAGCTTGCGTACTGTATTTACGGACATGACACAATGTAATACAGATTACCTCCGGTATGAGAACAGTGATTGCTTGCGTACTATACAGTCTACATCCGTTATGTCAAAGTCGGTTATGTCGAATTATCCGGTTATCTCGAAGTCGGATCAATGTCCCGTTTCAGACACTATCATTTTACATATACCGGGCTCCGTTTATATTGAATTTCGTTAAGTCAAAATTCGGTTATGTCGAAGTATTTTGTTCAGTGTGACGGAATTCGACATAACGGATGTAGACTGTATTTACGGACATGGCATAGTCAGTATAGCATAGATTACCTCCGGAATGAGAACAAGCATTCCAGTTGCAAGTAGAGTACCAGCAGCTAAGGCAACACAGAACATCAGCATACGCTGAAAGAAGTCTTTCTTCATAAACGGTGCCAGGAATCCGCCGATGTTAGAAATGCAACAAATTACCGTAACAAACGCAACACCATATCCCCAGGCTGAAATAAATGAATTGAGGTTGGAACCAGTTTAGTAATTGTCCTAAACAAATTAGACATGCAATGACCAACATACACCACCATAGTCATAGACAGGTCAGAGGTCCAATGGTTAACACGTTGGACTGCAAATCCATGGACTGCACAGGTTCCGTGCCCATTCTGACCATAAACTATTAACAGTCTTTCAAGATGGGAATATACACAACGGTCGCATGTATCGGTGCTATACACCGGGCATGTGAAGGAACCAGGGAACATTCTGGAACTGGAGCGTCTTACCTTCTATCTTACACTATCTTCCAAACAATAAAATTACTAACAAACCTGTGGAGCCCCCCCCCCCCCACCACACACACATTTACCAGGGGACGATGATTAATAAACATAGCTTAATAGTTTTATTGAAAACTTAGTGTGTGTTCATGTAACGTAGCTATAGTCTCTGCCTACATTTCGACAACAAATCCACATTTGATATTGTTTTAGATTTAAGACGTTAATTTCCAATTTGAAAACAATAATACATTTGGACAGGCACATTCATATCTAAGCAATTTATTGGAACTAATACACAATTAATACGTAATGTTTGCTTTACGTTTATTAAAATTAGCGCTTTGTAACATCAAAACAGGCATGTAAATGGGAATTATATTAGCGTAATCATCAATTATGGTGCTGTCGACACCCGCTAATAGCGATCAAATATATACACACACAGTTTTCCAAACTTCTTTTATTAAGAAGATAAACTATTTATGCTCTGCTTCCGTTTTAATCCATTCCTATATATATACTTACTTCTTTGATTTCATGTACATGTATTGTTTTGTGAATGTATATAGTGGAATAAATATATAATAAATAAGAATCCGAACTCTCTATAACTAACCAATGCCCTAGGTAAGATTCCGAACTTTATATACTACTAACCTATGCCCTTGGTAAGATTCCGAACTCTATATAACTAATCTATGCCCTTGGTAAGATTCCGAACTCTATATAACTATCCAATGCCCTTGGTAAGATTCCGAACTTTATATAACTATCCAATGCCCTTGGTAAGATTCCGAACTCTATATAACTATCCAATGCCCTTGGTAAGATTCCGAACTTTATATAACTATCCAATGCCCTTGGTAAGATTCCGAACTCTATATAACTAATCTATGCCCTTGGTAAGATTCCGAACTCTATATAACTAATCTATGCCCTTGGTAAGATTCTGAACTCTATATAACTATCCAATGCCCTTGGTAAGATTCCGAACTTTATATAACTATCCAATGCCCTTGGTAAGATTCCGAACTTTATATAACTAACCTATGCCCTTGGTAAGATTCCGAACTTTATATAACTAACCAATGTCCTTGGTAAGATTCCGAACTTTATGTAACTAACCAATGCCCTTGGTAAGATTCCGAACACTCTATAACTAACCAATGCCCTTGGTAAGAATCCGAACACTCTATAACTAACCAATGCCATTGGTAAGATTACGAACTTTATATACTACTAACCTATGCCCTTGGTAAGATTCCGAACTCTCTATAACTAACCAATGCCCTTGGTAAGATTACGAACTCTCTATAACTAACCAATGCCCTTGGTAAGATTACGAACTTTATATACTACTAACCTATGCCCTTGGTAAGATTCCGAACTCTCTATAACTAACCAATGCCCTTGGTAAGATTCCTAACACTCTATAACTAACCAATGCCCTTGGTAAGATTCCGAACTCTCTATAACTAACCAATGTCCTTGGTAAGATTTCGAACTCTCTATAACTAACCAATGTCCTTGGTAAGAATCCGAACTCTCTATAACTAACCAATGTCCTTGGTAAGATTCCGAACTCTCTATAACTATCCAATGCCCTTGGTAAGAATCCGAACTCTATATAACTTACCAATGCCCTTGGTAAGAATCCGAACTCTCTATAACTAACCAATGCCCTTGGTAAGATTCCGAACTCTATATAACCTACCAATGCCCTTGGTAAGAATCCGAACTCTCTATAACCAACCGATGCGCTTGGTAAGATTCCGAACTCTCTATAACTATCCAATGCCCTTGGTAAGATTCCGAACTCTCTATAACTAACCGATACCCTTGGTAAGAATCCGAACTCTCTATAACTATCCAATGCACTTGGGGTAAGATTACGAACTCTATATAACTAACCAATGCCCTTGGTAAGATTACGAACTCTCTATAACTAACCAATGCCCTTGGTAAGATTACGAACTCTCTATAACTAACCAATGCCCTTGGGGTAAGATTACGAACTCTATATAACTAACCAATACCCTTGGGGTAATATTACGAACTCTATATAACTAACCAATGCCCTTGGTAAGATTACGAACTCTCTATAACTAACCAATGCCCTTGGTAAGATTCCGAACTCTCTATAACTAACCAATGCCCTTGGTAAGATTACGAACTCTCTATAACTAACCGATGCCCTTGGGGTAAGATTCCGAACTCTCTATAACTAACCAATGCCCTTGGTAAGATTCCGAACTCTCTATAACTAACCAATGCCCTTGGGGTAAGATTACGAACTCTCTATAACTAATCAATGCCCTTGGGGTAAGATTACGAACTCTCTATGACTATCCAATGCTCTTGGGGTAAGATTCCGAACTCTCTATAGCTAACCAATGCCCTTGGTAATATTACGAACTCTCTATAACTAACCAATGCCCTTGGTAAGATTACGAACTCTCTATAACTAACCAATGCCCTTGGTAAGATTACGAACTCTCTATAACTATCCAATGCCCTTGGGGTAAGATTACGAACTCTATATAACTAACCAATGCCCTTGGTAAGATTACGAACTCTCTATAACTAACCAATGCCCTTGGGGTAAGATTACTAACTCTATATAACTAACCAATGCCCTTGGTAAGATTACGAACTCTCTATAACTAACCAATGCCCTTGGTAAGATTCCGAACTCTCTATAACTATCCAATGCCCTTGGGGTAAGATTACGAACTCTCTATAACTAACCAATGCCCTTGGTAAGATTACGAACTCTCTATAACTAACCAATGCCCTTGGGGTAAGATTACGAACTCTCTATAACAAACCAATGCCCTTGGTAAGATTTCGAACTTTATATAACTAACCAATGCCCTTGGGGTAAGATTACGAACTCTATATAACTAACCAATGCCCTTGGTAAGATTACGAACTCTCTATAACTAACCAATGCCCTTGGTAAGATTACGAACTCTCTATAACTAACCAATGCCCTTGGTAAGATTACGAACTCTCTATAACTAACCAATGCCCTTGGTAAGATTCCGAACTCTCTATAACTAACCAATGCCCTTGGTAAGATTACGAACTCTCTATAACTAACCGATGCCCTTGGGGTAAGATTTCGAACTTTATATACTACTAACCTATGCCCTTGGTAAGATTCCGAACACTCTATAACTAACAAATGGCCTTGGTAAGAGTACGAACTCTATATAACTAACCGATGCCCTTGGTAAGATTCCGAACTCTCTATAACTAACCAATGCCCTTGGTAAGATTCCGAACTCTCTATAACTAACCAATGCCCTTGGTAAGATTACGAACTCTATATAACTAACCGATGCCCTTTGGTAAGATTCCGAACTCTCTATAACTAACCTATGCCCTTGGTAAGATTCCGAACTCTATATAACCAACCAATGCCCTTGGTAAGATTCCGAACTTTATATACTACTAACCTATGCCCTTGGTAAGAATCCGAACTCTCTATAACTAACCAATGCCCTAGGTAAGATTCCGAACTTTATATACTACTAACCTATGCCCTTGGTAAGATTCCGAACTCTCTATAACTAACCAATGCCCTTGGTAAGATTCCGAACTCTCTATAACTAACCAATGCACTTGGTAAGATTCCGAACTCTCTATAACTAACCAATGCCTAGGTAAGATTACGAACTCTATATAACTAACCGATGCCCTTGGTAAGAATTCGAACTATATATAACCAACCAATGCCCTTGGTAAGATTCCGAACTCTCTATTTATATACCTTTTACAGAAGACTGTTTCCCTGCATGAATCTGGTCTTCAGTAGCATTCTCAGATGCTGGTATCTGGCCGTTGCAGACTGGGCTGTGTATATAGTAGAGCAAGGAGGGGTACCAATCAGATATAGTCTGGTTCTTTGCTCGTATAGCAGATGATTGAAACAGCGTTTCCACATCTATACACTGTAAATAAAATGACAGTGATTAATATTATCTGTTTTAAATTTTGTTTCGCAATAGTTGTAAAAGTGTATGTGCTTTACGTTTATTTATCGTCGCTACCGGTTGCCCATGTGAACGACGCCTCCTGAAGAGATTAGTCATTTTAGATTGTTGGAAGATAGTGCAATGATACAGACAGAGACCCATTCCAGTGTCTCATCTGGTTCTTGTACGTGCACGGTGTATAGCACCGACACGAGACCTCGGTTTCAAGTCCCATCTGAAAGACTATTAATTTTATTAGGGTCAGACGGAGGATCGAACCTGCGATCCCTGGATTACCAGTCCAATGTGTTAACCACTGTACTACAGATCCGTCATAGTTGTAAAATATATAAAGTTTATAGTTTTATAGAGAAATGCACCCGGGTAGAACCACCGACCTTCCGCATGCAATAATTCGACAACCCAGCGGAATTCGAACCTACAGTGGTGAGGTGTGGAGGTCGTGATAGCGCAGTGGATGTACGTTCGCTTCAGGTGCGAAAGGTCCGGAGTTCGAGTCCCACTGGAGCCGTTACGATTGTGCCCTTAGGCAAGGCATTTAAATTCCACGTTGCCTCTTCTCTCTTCCTCGTGGCGATGGATTCCATCAGGAATGAGGTCTCAAAGAGTGATTTATATAAGTTGAAATAACTTGTTTCGCAATCGAGCTAAAATAAATTCGTATAAAACTACAATGGTGAGATGCAAGTGATTTGAAGTCAATGGCCGTAACAACTCGGCCACCGAAACCCCAGACACAGTTTATACAACCGAACGACGATCCCTAGAAGTCAGAGACATACATATAGGCACTACACAATCTAGATCAACCGATAATACACTTGCAATACATGTATTTCCAGCATGTCAAACCGGGGCTACCAGTTGTTTTGTGATAAATGATCGTTTTCCTTTTCATGATCATCTATTATAAGGGTATCCTGATCTCGTGTTAGACTCATTGTTCACATTTAAAGACCTTGTCACTTTGCATATAAAGCACGCTCTTCAACGAGCTATCATTGGCATACTCTTGCGAACAAGTTATGCGAATTGGACACACGACATGCGGCTGAAGTACGCGCCTACATTTATACAAATTTATTTTAGCTCGATTGCGAAACAAGTTCTTAAAACTTATATTAATCACTCTCGAGACCTCATTCCTGATGAAATCCATCGCCACGAGGGAGAGAGAAGGAACAGCGTGGAATTTAAATGCATTGCTTAATGGCACAATCGTAACGGCTCCAGCGGAGCTCGAACTCCGGATCTATCACACTTGAAGCAAACGCGCTACCACTGCGCTATCACGACTTCCGCCCACTTTGAATTTAGAAACTACAATTTACTTAGTTTTAGCATATACTATCCGAAATAAAATTTAAAAATATTTCTTAAATTTAAAACTGCAAGTTTAAGTAGAACATTGGCATAGAAACATGTTGTAACAAAGGAATAGAAGACGAATTTTATTATTATTTTAGTTCCTTCTTACTTAATAGAAAGGTAATAATCAATGTTAGATTCTGTAGGAGATCAAATATTATGTAATATGAGCAATTTATTAATGGTAAAATTTGTTCGGGAAGGGCCGTATATAATGTTGCTAGAACGTGCGGCAAATGTTTACTTTACATGAAATTGTCATGTTTTGTATTATATACAGTCTACACCGGTTATGTCGAATTCCATCGGACCGAACACAATACTTCAACATAACTGAAGTTTGACTTAACAAAATACGATATAAACAGATCCAGCTGTATGTAAAGTGATAGTGTCTGAAACGGGACTCTGATCCGACTTCGAGATAACCGGAGAATTCGACATAACCGACTTTGACATAACGGATGTATATGTAAAATGAATCAAGCAGTAAAATTGATTAAACTAAACTAATAATATAACTGAATACAGCACATGTTCATTGTTTGTTTGTGTTCGTTCGTGTGTAAGGTAATATGGCGACTGCAGCTGTTATTGGTTGAGACAGCCCTCCGCGCTGTTATTGGTTGAGACAGATCCCTCCGCGCTGTTATTGGTTGAGACAGATCCCTCCGCGCTGTTATTGGTTGAGGCAGACCCCTCCGCGCTGTTATTGGTTGAGGCAGACCCCTCCACGCTGTTATTGGTTGAGACAGACCGCTCCGCGCTATTATTGGTTGAGGCAGACCCCTCCGCGCTGTTATTGGTTGAGGACAGACACCTACGCGCTGTTATTGGTTGAGGCAGACCCCTCCGCGCTGTTATTGGTTGAGACAGACCCCTCCGCGCTGTTATTGGTTGAGACAGACACCTCCGCGCTGTTATTGGTTGAGACAGACCCCTCCGGACTGTTATTGGTTGAGACAGACCCATGCGCGCTGTTATTGGTTGAGGCAGACCCATGCGCGCTGTTATTGGTTGAGACAGACCCATGCGCGCTGTTATTGGTTGAGACAGACCCCTCCGCGCTGTTATTGTTTGAGACAGACCCATGCGCGCTGTTATTGGTTGAGACAGACCCCTCCGCGCTGTTATTGGTTGAGACAGACCCATGCGCGCTGTTATTGGTTGAGACAGACCCATGCGTGCTGTTATTGGTTGAGGCAGACCCATGCGCGCTGTTATTGGTTGAGACAGACCCCTCCGCGCTGTTATTGGTTGAGACAGACCCCTCCGCGCTGTTATTGGTTAAGGCAGACCCCTCCGCGCTGTTAGTGGTTGAGACAGACCCCTCCGCGCTGTTATTGGTTGAGACAGACCCTCCGCGCTGTTATTGGTTGAGGCAGACCCCTCCGCGTTGTTATTGGTTGAGACAGACCCTCCGCGCTGTTATTGGTTGAGACAGACACCTCCGCGCTGTTATTAGTTGAGACAGACCCCTCCGCGCTGCTATTGGTTGAGGCAGACCCCTCCGCGCTGTATTGGTTGAGACAGACACCTCCGCGCTGTTATTGGTTGAGACAGACCCCTCCGCGCTGTTATTGGTTGAGACAGACCCCTCCGCGCTGTTATTGGTTGAGGCAGACCCCTCCGCGCTGTTATTGGTTGAGGCAGACACCTCCGCGCTGTTATTGGTTGAGACAGACCCCTCCGCGCTGTTATTGGTTGAGACAGACCCCTCCGCGCTGTTATTGGTTGAGACAAACCCCTCCGCGCATTTATTGGTTGAGGCAGACCCCTCCGCGCTGTTATTGGTTGAGACAGACCCCTCCGCGCTGTTATTGGTTGAGACAGACACCTCCGCGCTGTTATTGGTTGAGTGTGTTTTACGTTTATTTATCGTCGCTACCGGTTACCCATATAAGCGACGCCTCCTGAAGAGATTAGTCAGTTTAGATTTTGGAGGATAGTGCAATGATACAGATAGAGACCCATTCCAGAGTCTCCTCTGGTTCTTTTACGTGCACGGTGTAAAGCACCGACACGAGACCTCGGTTTAACGTCCCATCTGAAAGACTGTTAATTTTATTAGGGTCAGACGGGGGATCGAACCTGCGATCCCTGGATTACCAGTCCAGCGTGTTACCACTGGACTACATATCCGTCTGTACCCTGTGAAACAGGTTATTGATCGGTTTTTATTTATGTGTATATATGACAGGGTGTATAAACTGCCACGTGTACTTTCCAACAGTTTGTGAACGAAAGCTGATTTGTGTGTGTGTAAAGCTTTAAGTTTCATTTTCTATTGGTTGGTATGTTGCGACGACATAAAACGTCCACAGTTGACATTGCGTCATGGCCATGCTCGATTTGACTGGTCACATGATCATTTGGATGGACTATTCACACATGGAGACGAGTCCACTTGTCTGATGAAAGTTTTACACACGGGATCTGGGCAAGTGGTTTCGGGTTAAAACATATGGCCTAAATATTTTATATGTATAGTGTCAAGCCTATGGTTTAAAAAACCAAACAATTGGTTTTGAACCCGAAACCATTTGTCCAGAAGTTAACGACCTTAACCACACAGAGGCACCATCCCCGCCATGCCCGCTACACCCCATAGAACATTTTGTTAATTAAATATATGAAATATTATGTCCGTTATAATGATAATAATACATGTTTGTATTGGCGGTGATGCTCTACAGCATACGATTTTGTGTATTCTCATTGTATATCCGAGAGCCAGTAACTTCCTCATTTGAAATAATTCGGCACCCCAATTGGATTCGAACATACAGCTGCGAGGGGCAAGTGATTTAAAGTCAATGACCGTGACCACTCGGCCACCGAAGCCCCAGACACAGTTTGTAAAACCAACGCTAATGGCCTTGCTAATAACAATAATAATAATAATAATACAGACTTTATTTAACAAGAGATCTCATTTGAAGTCAATCTACCATGAGGCACGCAAGATGTTATTCTACATGGAAATGGGTAGTTCTATCAAGTTTCATTAGCAAGCAATCGTAGATTAAGACGTATCAGTTTTCTACATTGTCACGGAAACCACAAGAGGAAGTGGCTCAGTGGCCGAGTGGTAAGTAAGAAGTAAGTTCGAATCAAACATGCGAGGACGCTATATTTTTTTGATATTTATTCGTTTATTTTTGGTTGATCGGTTATATTTTTTTTATATTTATTTATTTAGTTTTGGTTGCCACCTGGTTAATCGGTTATATTTTTTTCATATGTATTCGTTTATTTTTGGTTGCCCCCTGGTTAATCGGTTATATTTGTTTGTTATTTATTCGTTTATTTTTGGTCACCCCCTGGTTAATCGGTTATATTTGTTTGATATTTATTCGTTTATTTTTGGCCGCCCCCTTGTTAATCGGTTATATTTGTTTGATAATTATTTGTTTATTTTTGATCGCCCTCTGGCTAATAGGTTATATTTTTTGGATATTAATTGTTTATATTTGTTTGATATTTATTCGTTTATTTTTGGCTGGTTAATCGGTTTTATTTTTGGGATATTTATTGTTTATATTTGTTTGATATTTATTCGTTTATTTTTGGCTGGTTAATCGGTTTTATTTTTGGGATATTTATTCGTTTATTTTTAGTCGCCCCCTGGTTAATCGGTTATACTTTTTTGATATTTATTTGTTTATTTTTGGTTGCCCCCTGGTTAATCGGTTATATTTTATTGTTATTTATTCGTTTATTTTTGGCCACCCCCTGGTTAATCGGTTATATTTGTTTGTTATTTATTCGTTTATTTTTGGTCACCCCCTGGTTAATCGGTTATATTTGTTTGATATTTATTCGTTTATTTTTGGCCGCCCCCTTGTTAATCGGTTATATTTGTTTGATATTTATTCGTTTATTTTTGGCCGCCCCCTTGTTAATCGGTTATATTTGTTTGATATTTATTCGTTTATTTTTGGCTGCTCCCTGGTTAATCGGTTATATTTTTTGGATATTAATTGTTTATATTTTTTTGATATTTATTCATTTTTTTGGGCGCCCCCTGGTTAATCGGTTATATTTTTTTGATATTTATTTATTTATTTTTGGTCGCCCCCTGGTTAATCGGTTGTATTTGTTTGATATTTATTCGTTTATTTTTGGCCGCCCCCTTGTTAATCGGTTATATTTTTTTGATATTTATTTGTTTATTTTTGGCCGCCCCCTGGTTAATCGGTTATATTTTTTGATAATGATTTGTTTATTTTTGGTCGGGGCCCTGGTTAATCGGTTATATTTGTTTGATATTTATTCGTAAATTTTTGGCCGCCCCCTGGTTAATCGGTTATATTTTTTGGATATTAATTGTTTATATTTTTTTGATAATTATTTGTTTATTTTTGGTCGCCCTCTGGCTAATAGGTTATATTTTTTTGATATTAATTGTTTATATTTTTTTGATAATTATTTGTTTATTTTTGGTCGCCCTCTGGCTAATAGGTTATATTTGTTGGATATTAATTGTTTATATTTGTTTGATATTTATTCGTTTATTTTTGGCTGGTTAATCGGTTTTATTTTTGGGATATTTATTCGTTTATTTTTGGTCGCCCCCTGGTTAATCGGTTATACTTTTTTGATATTTATTTGTTTATTTTTGGTTGCCCCCTGGTTAATCGGTTATATTTTATTGTTATTTATTCGTTTATTTTTGGCCGCCCCCTGGTTAATCGGTTATATTTGTTTGATATTTATTCGTTTATTTTTGGTCACCCCCTGGTTAATCGGGTATATTTGTTTGATATTTATTCATTTATTTTTGGCCGCCCCCTTGTTAATCGGTTATATTTGTTTGATATTTATTTGTTTATTTTTGGCTGCTCCCTGGTTAATCGGTTATATTTTTTGGATATTAATTGTTTATATTTTTTTGATATTTATTCATTTTTTTGGGCGCCCCCTTGTTAATCGGTTATATTTTTTTGATATTTATTTGTTTATTTTTGGCCGCCCCCTGGTTAATCGGTTATATTTTTTGATAATGATTTGTTTATTTTTGGTCGCCCCCTGGTTAATCGGTTATATTTGTTTGATATTTATTCGTTTATTTTTGGCCGCCCCCTTGTTAATCGGTTATATTTTTTTGATATTTATTTGTTTATTTTTGGCCGCCCCCTGGTTAATCGGTTATATTTTTTGATAATGATTTGTTTATTTTTGGTCGCCCCCTGGTTAATCGGTTATATTTGTTTGATATTTATTCGTTTATTTTTGGCCGTCCCCTGGTTAATCGGTTATATTTTTTGGATATTAATTGTTTATATTTTTTTGATAATTATTTGTTTATTTTTGGTCGCCCTCTGGCTAATAGGTTATATTTTTTGGATGTTAATTGTTTATATTTTTTTGATAATTATTTGTTTATTTTTGGTCGCCCTCTGGCTAATAGGTTATATTTGTTGGATATTAATTGTTTATATTTGTTTGATATTTATTCGTTTATTTTTGGCTGGTTAATCGGTTTTATTTTTGGGATATTTATTCGTTTATTTTTGGTCGCCCCCTGGTTAATCGGTTATACTTTTTTGATATTTATTTGTTTATTTTTGGTTGCCCCCTGGTTAATCGGTTATATTTTATTGTTATTTATTCATTTATTTTTGGCCGCCCCCTGGTTAATCGGTTATATTTGTTTGATATTTATTCGTTTATTTTTGGTCACCCCCTGGTTAATCGGGTATATTTGTTTGATATTTATTCATTTATTTTTGGCCGCCCCCTTGTTAATCGGTTATATTTTTTTGATATTTATTTGTTTATTTTTGGTCGCCCCCCTGGTTAATCGGTTATATTTGTTTGATATTTATTCGTTTATTTTTGGCCACCCCCTTGTTAATCGGTTATATTTGTTTGATATTTATTCGTTTATTTTTGGCCACCCCCTTGTTAATTGTTTATATTTTTTGGATATTTATTCATTTTTTTTTGGCTGCCCCCTGGTTAATCGGATATATTTTTTGGATATTAATTGTTTATATTTTTTGGATATTTATTCATTTTTTTGGGCGCCCCCTGGTTAATCGGTTATATTTTTTTGATATTTATTTGTTTATTTTTGGCCGCCCCCTGGTTAATCGGTTATATTTTTTGATAATGATTTGTTTATTTTTGGTCGGCCCTGGTTAATCGGTTATATTTGTTTGATATTTATTCACTTATTTTTGGCCACCCTCTGGTTAATCGGTTATATTTTTTGGATATTAATTGTTTATATTTTTTTGATAATTATTTGTTTATTTTTGGTCGCCCTCTGGCTAATAGGTTATATTTTTTGGATATTAATTGTTTATATTTGTTTGATATTTATTCGTTTATTTTTGGCTGGTTAATCGGTTTTATTTTTGGGATATTTATTCGTTTATTTTTGGTTGCCCCCTTGTTAATCGGTTATATTTGTTTGATATTTATTCGTTTATTTTTGGCCGCCCCCTGGTTAATCGGTTATATTTTTTGGATATTAATTGTTTATATTTTTTGGATATTTATTCATTTTTTTTTGGGCGCCCCCTGGTTAATCGGTTATATTATTTGGATATTTATTTGTTTATTTTTGGGCGCCCCCTGGTTAATCGGTTATATTTGTTTGATATTTATTCGTTTATTTTTGGCCGCCCCCTGGTTAATCGGTTATACTTTTTGGATATTAATTGTTTATATTTTATTTATATTTATTCGTGTATTTTTGGTCGCCCCCTGGTTAATCGGTTATATTTTTTTGATATTTATTTGTTTATTTTTGGCCGCCCCCTGGTTAATCGGTTATATTTTTTGATAATGATTTGTTTATTTGTGGTCGCCCCCTGGTTAATCGGTTATATTTGTTTGATATTTATTCGTTTATTTTTGGCCGCCCCCTGGTTAATCGGTTATATTTGTTTGATATTTATTCGTTTATTTGTGGTCGCCCCCTGGTTAATCGGTTATATTTGTTTGATATTTATTCGTTTATTTGTGGTCGCCCCCTGGTTAATCGGTTATATTTTTTGGATATTAATTGTTTATATTTTTTTGGATATTTATTTGTTTATTTTTGGTCGCCCTCTGGCTAATAGGTTATATTTTTTGGATATTAATTGTTTATATTTGTTTGATATTTATTCGTTTATTTTTGGCTGGTTAATCGGTTATATTTTTGGGATAATTATTCGTTTATTTTTGATCGCCCCCTGGTTAATCGGTTATATTTTTGCGATATTTTTCGATTATTTATCATCGCCCCTTGGTTTATCGTCGCTCCTTGGTTTATCGTTGCTTCTTGGTTTATGATACAGAAGACACTCCAATTCCAGAAACGTTCCTGGTTCTTTACATGCCCGGTGTACAGCACATGTATATGATACCTCACCGTTTATAGTCGTATCTTAACCCTTTCAACACCACATACCCCTAAATAGGCTTACAAAAACTGTATATCCAGATGAGCCTGCTCGTAACGAGCCGTCTCATCAGGATCTGCACTGTTTGTCAGTTTGCAAGTAATATTACTATTTTTAGACAAAATTACCCATTTTGATAAATTAAGTGGTCCAAATGTAATTTTCTTATTCATTTATTGGTCTATAAATATCACGCACCAATCCATGTCAGTTACTTGCTGTTGAATGGGTTAACCCTTAACCTGCCGAATAAATTGGACGGAATGTGCAAATAATATATATCCAGATCGCCGCGGCGTAATGTAAGCATGTATGACTGATGTCACTAAACTAGTATGCATGTTATTGAGAAATATGTAACAAAGATAAGGTTCGATCCCCCGCCTGACCATGATGGGACATTAAACCGAGGTCTCGTGTCGGTACTTTACACCGTGCACGTAAAAGAACCAGAGGAGACTCTGGAATGGGTCTCTGTCTGTAGCATCTTCCAACAATCTAAAATGACTAATCTCTTCAGGAGGCGTCGCTCAAATGGACAACCGGTGGCGACGATAAATAAACGTAAAACACACACAAAAGATGTAAGTGTAGTTCAAAGATTTATTTTGAAATCAAATGTTTTAGTGATCAGACAAGTGATTAGCTCCACTATCCGAATAGCAAACGGCATAGAGTCTGACCGGACGGCACGTTCTAATCTGGCTCTATGCTGTTTGCAAAAGCGACTTTAGTCGTGATTGGCAGGTTACGGGTTAAACACTGTTTATACTATTAGAGTCAGACGTGGAATTGCACTAGCCTTCCCTGGTTTCGCAGTCTAACGTGTAAACTACTGAACCAGAAGACAATGCAAACTATGATAACGAAGACATGGAACGTGACTGCTTTGAAATACATACATAACAATTACGATAGGTATGTTGTGAAATGCGCAGGGTTAGTATCGCATTTTATGGTTTTATTTCACGTTTTCATTGCAATGAAACTTTGGAATGCGCAGGGTTAGTATCGCATGTTATGGTTTTATTTCACGTTTTCATTGCAATGAAACCTAGCTGTTATGATATTAATAGGGAATAAAGAATAACTGGTGATGGTAGCGCAGTGGTAGAGCGTTTGCTTCAGTTGTGAGATCCCGGAAAGTAAAGTAATAACTATCTATGTGGAGTATCCCTCGTATAATGGGTACCCTGTCCGCCGCCTTGAGGTCTAGAAGGTGTGTGATCGAACCACCCTAGAACCATGGTGGTGAAGTTCTTAGGCAAGACTCTTAAATCCACATTGCCTCTTCTCCCTCCCTCATGGCGGTGGATTCCGTCAGGAATGAGGTCTCGACAGCGGTGTGAGAGGCCAGGAGTAGCCGTTACGATTATGCCCTTAGGCAAGGCACCTAAAATTCCGCATTAACTCTTCGCTCTCCATCGTGGGGATGGATTCCGTCAAGAATAAGTTCTCGACCGGATATAACCACATACCTTCCGCATGCTATCTGGATAGCTTCCTCCCGTGAAAGACTTCGACACTCCAGTGTGAAATGACCCTACAGCAATGGTTTCAAGTCAACGACCGCAGGGGCATTGGTAACGGCATGCATTATAGGGATTAGGGATACTGCCAAAGCCTGCTTTGATATTTCACAAAGAAGGGCTCAGTTTGTCTAAAGGTAATGTATCGTGGTATGTGGCACATAATGTGTAATGGACAATTTACCACTAAGTGGATTTACAAGGGTTTTACAATGTTAATCTATTTTAGAACATCACCTAATGTCTTAGTACGTAAATAATGCATTTTATTTTATGTGAATGTTTTATGTATATTCTAGGCTAATGTTGCACATCACTTCAATTTTATCTGATCAAAGGTGATAACTGGTTTCTTAAGACATTAATTAAGTTATTCGTCCACAATGCTTTTTTTCAAATTCAGTATTTTAAATATAGCGTTCCTTAATTCTGTTTAGGTGAAGCTTTGCAACATTAGCATAGTTTTATTATTGTGTAAATATGGCTATGGTCTCTTGGTACACTGATACATTTTTTATCTATGCTACTTGTGTAGTACTATACTAGAGGACATAGAAAACGCACACCTACATTATATACTAGAGGACATAGAAAACGCACACCTACATTATATACTAGAGGACATAGAAAACGCACACCTACATTATATACTAGAGGACATAGAAAACGCACACCTACATTATATACTAGAGGACATAGAAAACGCACACCTACATTATATACTAGAGGACATAGAAAACGCACACCTACATTATATACTAGAGGACATAGAAAACGCACACCTACATTATATACTAGAGGACATAGAAAACGCACACCTACATTATATACTAGAGGACATAGAAAACGCACACCTACATTATATACTAGAGGACATAGAAAACGCACACCTACATTATATACTAGAGGACATAGAAAACGCACACCTACATTATATACTAGAGGACATAGAAAACGCACACCTACATTATATACTAGAGGACATAGAAAACGCACACCTACATTATATACTAGAGGACATAGAAAACGCACACCTACATTATATACTAGAGGACATAGAAAACGCACACCTACATTATATACTAGAGGACATAGAAAACGCACACCTACATTATATACTAGAGGACATAGAAAACGCACACCTACATTATATACTAGAGGACATAGAAAACGCACACATACATTATATACTAGAGGCATAGAAAACGCACACCTACATTATATACTAGAGGACATAGAAAACGCACACCTACATTATATACTAGAGGACATAGAAAACGCACACCTACATTATATACTAGAGGACATAGAAAACGCACACCTACATTATATACTAGAGGACATAGAAAACGCACACCTACATTATATACTAGAGGTATACTAGAGGACATAGAAAACGCACACCTACATTATATACTAGAGGACATAGAAAACGCACACCTACATTATATACTAGAGGACATAGAAAACGCACACCTACATTATATACTAGAGGACATAGAAAACGCACACCTACATTATATACTAGAGGACATAGAAAACGCACACCTACATTATATACTAGAGGACATAGAAAACGCACACTTACATTATATACTAGAGGACATAGAAAACGCACACCTACATTATATACTAGAGGACATAGAAAACGCACACTTACAGTATATACTAGAGGACATAGAAAACGCACACCTACATTATATACTAGAGGACATAGAAAACGCACACCTACAATATATACTAGAGGACATAGAAAACGCACACTTACAGTATATACTAGAGGACATAGAAAACGCACACTTACTTATTATTACATGCAAACGAACCGGTGATATACTAGAGAACATAGAAAACGCACACCTACAGTATATGATTATTATTACATGAAAACGAAATAGGATTCCATCAAAGATATATCACATCTTTATTACAAAACACAAACTGAACAACTAATAATATTCCAAAATGTTTAAAACTATGTAGTTATATAGTTATTGTTTTTCATGTAAAAACACACTTATCCGAAGTGTGCGTTTGTTTTGTCCTCTAGTATGTATTTGTCATGAAATTTCTATGTGAGTCTGTAAAAGATATGCACATTTTGCTATATGTTTGAAAATCTCCCGAGGAGAGGGAATTCTGTTTGAATTCAGTTCAGTATATACTGAAATGAACTGTATTCTATTTCTTACTAACCACAAGGTACATGCATCCAAGGTACATGAGGTACATGAATCCAAGGTACATGAGGTACATGAATCCAAGGTACATGATGTACATGAATCCAAGGTACATGAGGTACATGAATCCAAGGTACATGGATCCAAGGTGCATGCATCCAAGGTACATGAATCCAAGGTACATGAGGTACATGAATCCAAGGTACATGAGGTACATGAATCCAAGGTACATGAGGTACATGAATCCAAGGTACATGAGGTACATGAATCCAAGGTACATGGATCCAAGGTGCATGCATCCAAGGTACATGAATCCAAGGTACATGAGGTACATGAATCCAAGGTACATGAGGTACATGAATCCAAGGTACATGAGGTACATGAATCCAAGGTACATGAGGTACATGAATCCAAGGTACATGCATCCAAGGTACATGGATCCAAGGTACATGCATCCAAGGTACATGGATCCAAGGTACATGCATCCAAGGTACATGAATCCAAGGTACATGAGGTACTGAATCCAAGGTACATGAGGTACATGAATCCAAGGTACATGATGATCCAAGGTACATGAGGTACATGAATCCAAGGTACATGAATCCAAGGTACATGGATCCAAGGTACATGCATCCAAGGTACATGAATCCAAGGTACATGCATCCAAGGTACATGAATCCAAGGTACATGGATCCAAGGTACATGCATCCAAGGTACATGAATCCAAGGTACATGCATCCAAGGTACATGATCCAAGGTACATGAATCCAAGGTACATGATCCAAGGTACATGAATCCAAGGTACATGCATCCAAGGTACATGAGGTACATGAATCCAAGGTACATGAACCCAAGGTACATGGATCCAAGGTGCATGCATCCAAGGTACATGAATCCAAGGTACATGCATCCAAGGTGCATGCATCCAAGGTACATGAATCCAAGGTACATGCATCCAAGGTACATGAATCCAAGGTACATGCATCCAAGGTACATGCATCCAAGGTACATGCATCCAAGGTACATGAATCCAAGGTACATGCATCCAAGGTACATGAATCCAAGGTACATGCATCCAAGGTACATGAATCCAAGGTACATGAACCCAAGGTACATGAGGTACATGAATCCAAGGTACATGAACCCAAGGTGCATGATCCAAGGTACATGAACCCAAGGTACATGCATCCAAGGTACATGCATCCAAGGTACATGCATCCAAGGTACATGAATCCAAGGTACATGCATCCAAGGTACATGATCCAAGGTACATGATCCAAGGTGCATGATCCAAGGTACATGAATCCAAGGTACATGCATCCAAGGTACATGAATCCAAGTACATGAATCCAAGGTACATGAATCCAAGGTGCATGCATCCAAGGTACATGCATCCAAGGTACATGCATCCAAGGTACATGCATCCAAGGTACATGAACCCAAGGTACATGAGGTACATGAATCCAAGGTACATGAATCCAAGGTACATGCATCCAAGGTACATGAATCCAAGGTACATGAACCCAAGGTACATGAATCCAAGGTACATGAATCCAAGGTACATGAATCATAACAATGCTTGGAAATTCCAAAATTAACAAATACCGGTTTTCTAAAACAAAACCAAGTAATTTATATAAGTATATTGTGACCAGGATAATCCATCAAATTATAAGTAAGAACGCCTACACGCAACATCGTCAGGGAATATGGATCGTACTTGTTAAAGCACTACCATGTGGATGTCGTGATAGCGCAGTGGTAGCGCGTTCGCTTCAGTTGCGAAAGGTCCGGAGTTCGAGCCCCGCTGGAGCCGTTACGATTGTGTCCTTAGGCAAGGCATTTAAATTCCACGTTGCCCCTTCTCTCTCCCTCGTGGTGATGGATTCCATCAGGAATGAGGTCGAGAGAGTGATTAATATAAGTGGTAAGAACTTGTTTCGCAATCGAGCTAAAATAAATTTGTATAAATGAAAGATTCTGCCGATAGAATAGACAAACGTATCAGGAGTAGCTATTTTAATTATAATTCTATGCGAATACATACACGTATGATCAAACAATACAAATCAGGAGTAGCTATTTTATAATTCTATGCGAATACATACATTTATCCCTAACATACTGTGATAAATGAGTATGTATACTTTTGTTCATCACTTATAACTCCATGTTGGAGTGGCAGTGTACGTTTATTATGTAAACTATACAGTCATGTAATAGTATTGTAAATATTGTACGTACAATGATGATATGTAAATAAAGATTACCACTACTACTGCATGATCCTTGTACCTTACACAATACGTATACTTTCAAGTAACGTATAATCATGGTATTACCGTTTCCTGGAAATGGTGTGATTTTATAACCATTTTCTGAGTTGCCATTAATACGATGTAACATGTGTTATATTATATGATTCGTTTGCAGTTCATATGTATTAACCAACCTAAGTTGTTGAATAAAGTTGAAAACAAAGTTAAATATGATCATACTTGAATAAATAAATAAACCTCGTACGATGTCACTATTTTTGCGTTATAATCTGTCAACAAAAACATAGTATATCTTTAATTACCGCAGATGAAACCTGAACTGTTTCATTTGAATATAAAACACCTTAAAATAAGGTAAGCTATGTTACATCATATGGGTATACAATTTCTCAACATCATGGTATCTTGCCGAAGTACATGTATGTAACCCATATCAATTTGACCATCAGAAGTGAATAGTCAATAGTTTACACAATTTTGTTTTTTGTATTGTGTTCTAAATATAATTTAAGCTATGCAGAACTAGTACTAAGGTGCACATATTTTTGGAACGGCAAAACATAAACAGAAACTATCTTAACTCCCGCTGTGATTGTATTCTTAATTATGCTAATTCACAGTCACGTGGTTCCATTTATTATTCACGCAGACTGGAGATCACAGTTTTCAGCCACGCGTTCGAATGGACCCTCTGACCAAATTCTTGAAAAACAAAAGGTTAAATAGACCTTTGAATACATGTGTGATGTTAATAATAGTGACTTGTCCATGCCTTTGCTGCTGGGTGTTGAAAATATATGTTTACAAATTAGTCTGCGACTTCATGTTTGACCTCGGTTATACTGCATGTTGCTTGTATTGGAAATGCGAAACTAAGCGCATAGCTGCGTACAGCCATTTTGCAGGATGTAAATTCAAAAACAAAATTCCAAATAACGAATATATGAGGAAGTCAACCACGTATTTACACGGTTTATTTCAAAGATTGACTAACTAAAGAAATAAAATGTGTTGCACTTAAACCTTTGGCCGATTATTTTGTGAATAGTTGGCCAAATGCCTCGGATTATGATTTATAACCTATTTTCGTAGTGTAAGCATGAACACATTAATGTAAAAGTAGGAATACAATGGAATTGGTTCTTTTGTATCATGTTTTTGTGAAGCTGTGACCTTTGTAGAAAGAAATGAATGTTTTCTTTATTTCAGATCTGGAAATTGCTATAGGTATGATTGTTAGTGGAGTGAAATAACTGTGCACTGCCTCCGCGTGTGTTGGAGGGTACAATCTTTATCTCAACCAGCCGATCAGAATATAGTATCAACCACGCATAACGCGCCTTCATCACGACATTCTATTACCTCCCTTGGCAGATCAAGTTAGATTTATCACGAAATGTATGTCGGTCCTTTAAGTTAAGTTCCCTAGCCAGATGATGTTGCGGTATGATAAATGTGATTTTATCAAAATCATGTTAATTGATTGATTACAATTTTGTTATAGATAAGTACCCATTGGATGTACCATACACTATGCGGCGAGATATAGTAAGTTAATAATTATAAGATGAGAAAGTGGCAAATGAAACAACGATAAAAACAGAGGAAGCCATTTACGAGTATTCAGGGGCAGTAACCTGTCTCTCATTGCCTTACAGTAAATTCGAAAACCTTTCTACCTTTGCATCTCTCCGAGTGCTATCTCCAGGTTTCATATACATTTCTATACTGGTTTTATGTCGTATATCTCCAGTCATTCAACAAGATATTGTGGAAGTCGTGATAGCGCTTTGGTAGCGCGTTCGATTCAGGTGAGAGAGGCCCGGAGTTAGTTTAAACATATTTTATTTTATCAATATTTACATCATGTTGTAACATTAATATACAAGAACAAATGGATTAAATCGGAAGCTAGTAAGTAGCTTATTTAGATGTTCTCCATGACAAACATAATTTTCATAAACTATGGCAGAGTGTATATACATTTATGCACGTGACAAGTTTTATTCAACTGTAATGATATAAGTAAAAATAATATGGTGATGATGTTGAAGTAATCAATCAGACTGGCTTACCAGTCAGATTACGTGCAGTCGATTTAGGAAATGGTGAGGGATTACGTGCAGTCGATTTGGGAAATGGTGAGGGATTACGTGCAGTCGATTTAGGAAATGGTGAGGCGAGAGAGGGGACGAGAGAGAGAGAGAGAGAGAGAGAGAGAAAGAGTGAGTGAGAGAGAAGTTCGAGCCCCGCTTACTGTTACTGTTGTGCCATTAGTCAAGGCATTTAAATTCCACATTGCCTCTACTCTCTCACTTGTGGAGATGGATTTCATCAGGAATGAGATCTCGAGAATGATTACTATTGGTTGTAAGAACTTGTTTCGCAATCGGGCTAAAATACGGGCGCGTGACCGTATCAAACAAGCAAACGTAATATCAGACTGGAAATCACAACGTATCGACATGGGTGGTAGATAATATTGTGGTAGACAAATAACGGCTAAAGGCGGTATTTTCGCACCCACCTTTGCTTTTGTCTTTAAAACAAAATAACTTTGGACTGTATATATATATTCTACATTTTGGTCATTTTTAATAAAATGACATTTTCACACACAACTGCTTTGTGTCATTATTGTTCATTATTACTACCAAAAAGCAAATGAAACTGCGACCACATGTAGCACTAGGAAGGTGATTGCGAGGAAACTTTCACCATTACTATGATGCGGGTCACTTTTACTATGATGCGGGTCACTTTTACTATGATGCGGGTTTCGGCTCAAATAACGGCTAAATTTCACATCTTAAGTACTAAGCTATGAACTTACCACTCATGCAAGATCCAATACATAGATACAGATGGATCTGTAGTCCAGTGGTCAACACGTTGGACTGGTAATCCAGGGATCTAAGGTTCGATCCCCCGAAAGACCCCTATTAAAAAACCAGCCTTTCAGATGAGACTTTAAACCGAGGTCTTGTGTCGGTGCTGTACACCGTGCACGTAAACGAACCAGAGGAAACTCTGGAATGGGTCTCTGTGTCTGTATCATTGTACTATTCTCCAAAAATCGAAAAATCACTAATCTCTTCAGGAGGCGTCGCTCATATGGGCAACCGGTAGCGACGATAAATAAACGTAAAACACAGAGAGACATAGATACACAAACAAGTAATACATGTACATAACACAAATATTGCAACATAAATATATAACATAAACATACATGTATTTTAATATACAGTCAAACCTGTGTTAGTGGTCACCTCCATTAAGCAGCCAACCTGTATTAAGCAGCCATTTTCAAGATTCCCTATAAGCAGCCACCTGTGCTAAGCAGCTATTTTCTCCGACTCCCTTGGCTGGCTGCTTAAGACAGGTTTGACTGTAGTATTTGTGACTTGTAATAAACGGCATATACTCACTAGTTTAAAGTGTCCATCATCCAACAAACGTCAACACTATTTGTTTCAAGATATGCATCTGGTATTGTGTGTGTTTTTTTGTTATATAATTTGTTAATTGAATAATGCCATTGTGAATGTCTCCATTTTAATTTAGCATGGTTTGCTAAAGATGACTGTGCATTATTGTTAATTCACACTAGTCCAAACTGAAGAATAAATCAATACTCGGTAGGTTTTTCTTTTGTATTGCTTTGAGGCTTAGACTCGAACCGACAGGTTAAAGTCATATGGGGATTCTCCAGCTGTTATTGGTTGGGAAAGACCGCTGGTGACCATACGAGCATTATTTCAGACATGAAACTGGCACTCTGGTAAAACCACCGACCTTCCACATGCCAGTGTGATAGCTTCCTCCCATGAAATAAGTCGATACCATAGTGAGACACGAACCTACAGCGGTGAGGGGAAAGTAACTGGTCAACATTTACCACGCGGTCTCGGATACACACACATATACACACTTAGGTCTAAAATAGAAAACCACAGGCCACGAAACAAATAATCTTCTAGTATCTGTTGCGTTTAAGATAACAGCAATATGTGGGGCGTTTGGCTACACTCGTTGACTTCAAATCGTTTGCCCCTCATTTGCCCTTTGTGGTTTCGAATCATTTCAAGTTATCCAGGTGACTTGCGGAATTACGGTGGTTCTACCCGGGTACCCGAGAATGGCATCCGGGATCTTCCCCTCCAATAATGGATGGAGAATACAAGTAGCCATAAGGCCTAAGCTGAGTTCAGACTCTAAACAAGACAAACCTAACAATTGTTGGAGGTAATGCAGACATTTCTAATAATGATGCAATGTACTAACTTGCTTCCGTAGGTGTTCTTTACAAGCAGATAGAGATGCTGGTACGCTACAAACAACAGCCAACCCTTGGTTCACCACCTCCACGTCACCATCACCATGCTGAGTAAATTGTTTAATAAATCGCTCAGAAAGAGCTTCCAGCGTAGAGGTTGCATTCGTATCGACTTCCGGTATAGGAACTATATTGTCAGCGTCTTCCGGTACATGGGTGCCATCGGCAATGTCTTCGTAGAAGTTGCTTAGTATTGCTTCGTTCACGTTATCTATAAGCCCGCTTTGAACGGTGGAAACACATATCAGCAGAAGTACAAGACGGGGAAGACTTCTGAGGTATCTAAATAGTTCCATTTTCAGAATGTATGGTGATATTTCTACGCAATCGTACACACAGTAAAGTATGAAAATATTATTTTGCTTTTCAAAATAAAGCAAGAAAATAACACTCCTGGTATCGAGACGTTATCTATGTGTGGCTACACAAATCCCTATCTATGTAAACTGTTGACGATAACTGCAGTAACATATGCGATCACAATGACCTTCATATAGATATATAATTATACTGTGTGTTCGTCAGAAGTTTAGAAACTTTAAACGCTGAAGCCGGTTACGCCAACATGTCATAAACCTGCGCGTACTCGTCGGTTATATAGATCGATGTGATTGGTGGTTCTTAAATTAGTCGCCCAATAGCAAGTGGCGTTACATGTACGTCCGATTTGCGACATAGCATAGTTCTTGTAGTTTCAACTGGTTACAACTGGCCTTGTACTTGTCGTGTTATTGTGGTTGGTCACTATGGAAAGGAAAACGTTAGTATTTTAAACGTTTACGAAATATAGTTACAGACATGTATACGGATTGGACTTCAAATTGTATTTAATGAAAGAAGGGACATCATTTGAAAGGTTTGTTTTGTACACAATTGCTAGTAATACCAAAATGGTCAATGCCATTCTAGTTAAAGGTGCTCCACAAAAGCTCATATGTAGCCACCCTCTTGGTTTGCCAAAATGTGGGATTACTGGCGAATGAGAATAATGTAAATATAAGAGGCAAGCCAACATGACTTGAACTGTGGGATTAGGGGCCAATGAGAACAATAATGTAAATATAAGAGGCAAGCCAACATGACTTGAAATGAGAACACTAATGTAAATATAAGAGGAAAGCCAACATGACTTATATAAGAGGAAAGCCAACATGACTTATATAAGAGGAAAGCCAACATGACTTGAAATGAGCACTCATAAAATAATAAAGCGTATTATTTTGGAAAATCAATGAAAATAAAGTTTGTTTTCTTTATCCTCAATACATGGTTCCCACGGCCTGTGAAAACACTTTGAATATAGTGAAAACACTGATAAGATCTTATCTTGGCCGCCATTTTGTTTGACAAGTTTTATAAATTGCAATTTCAGGATTTTCCTAGTAATTCTTTAATAATAACATAATTAATTTTTGGTTGTTAATATAACATTTGGTATCATTTTAAAGGTATTGAAATGCACTTTTTAAATTTGTGAAATGATACACAAATATGTCAATTGTGAGCTTTACAACAAAGTAGGATAGTGATGGGATGAAAAATGAATATTTTATGTAGAAAACAAAATCATACCACTTTGCAATATAGATAATATCTGGTCAACTTTGCCAAACAAAATGACAGCCACTGTATGAATGATGGGTGTTCACAGTCGCACCGACAGCTTAGGTCATATATATACTGTCCAGTCATCATTGGTGAAGGAAGACCCCGGGTGTCCCTCCTAGCAGTATTGCAGGCACGGTCGGGAACCCTGGTAGATCCACCTACCTTCCACAAACCAGTTGGATAGCTTCATCGCATGAAATAATCGGCACTAATAATGGGATGCAAGCATACAGTGCTGTGGGCACGTGATTTCAAGTTAACCACTCGGCTACAGGGGTCCACTTTTTCATCAAAGTAGTGAAATTTAGTACTGACACTATCCAAATAGGACTATATTATGGCGCACACAGACCAGGAAGTTGCTAAAGTCCTCATATGGTTTGCCACAAATCCATCACAAAATAAACTTGTGAATAAACTTCTAGATGTGTATTCGTGAAATTCAATAATCTTGTGAATAAACTTATAGATGTATATTCGAGAATAATCTTGTGAATAAACTTCTAGATGTATGTTCCAGAATAAACCTCTGAATAACCAACTACAATCTGCAAGCAAACTGCACAGTCCTGTTTGAGAATAGTTTACAATGCTTTGAATCACCATCTACTGTTTCTTACCGTGTGATCCCACTGAAGGAATTGGTTCCAGGTCCAACAACTGAAGGAATTGGTTCCGGGTCGTTTTACCCTAGAAAGTAGTTTTGCAATCAGGCAGACCATACATGGATAATGTTGTACTGTAGAACCAGATACTGTTTGCATTTCCTATTCTGATTGGGGTGCATTTGTGTCCATTTGAAGATTTTTTATGAATTTATTTCAGTACTATTTGCTCCAGCACATTCATGATGAGTACACAGTCCTACATGACAACTAAGATCCCTACGCGTTCCATTTTGTTTACATTGGGAAATTGTGAAAAACGTTTCACGGTGATGCCACGACTTACTGTCTTACAGCAAGCAGAAGCTCTGGAGCTTACAGAACTGGATGCGTTATAAGTGGATTCTTGTTTGGAACCGAGACTTTGACCATGACAGTTCATCGATTTACCATAGCACGAAGAAGAAAATACAGTGGTGTGCATCTATACAGCCTATCTATGATTGGCTGCGTGTAGCGTAACCTTGCAAACTTTGGCTCTCAGCTGTTCCATCGTATGTTTACATGTATATATAAAAGAGAAAACATCCGAATTACATTAACGAAATTTAGAACTTCATCCCGTGATCTATTGATAGAAAAAAGTACGGCATTCAAATCTACCTCGTAATCAACGTATATGTACAAACTGTAGTAAAACTGTTAGAAAATGAATATCACCATCGCGAGTTCGAACCCCTGTCTGACCATAATAATATTAATAGTTTTTTTCAGATGTAACTTGAAACCGAGGTGTCATATACCAATAAGTGTTTTTATTCAATGATGTACTATATCAAAATAAGATATTCAACAAGTCATGGTGGATAACTAAGAATACTCCG
The DNA here is from genome assembly GCA_014843695.1 of Archivesica marissinica. Classification (NCBI taxonomy): domain Eukaryota; kingdom Metazoa; phylum Mollusca; class Bivalvia; order Venerida; family Vesicomyidae; genus Archivesica; species Archivesica marissinica. Next base: position 64,634,166 of record CM026402.1, read on the forward strand.
TGCATAGGTAGGTGTCCTGAAGTCTTGAGTTCATCATATAAACGGGTGCCGTTGCGATAGCTGAATTGAGCAGCAAGGTCACGTGATGAAACTAATACTGTCAACAAGAGTTTTTTAAGAAAATAATAATATACGGCAAGTGCAATTAACATTTTATACTGGTCATTATATGTGGGATTTACGCCGAGCATAGGTTCCACCACTCCACGTATCGGTGCTATTCTCTGGGAATGCAAACGAACCGGTGATATACTAGAGAACATAGAAAACGCACACCTACAGTATATGATTATTATTACATGAAAACGAAATAGGATTCCATCAAAGATATATCACATCTTTATTACAAAACACAATCTGAACAACTAAAAATATTCCAAAATGTTTACAATGTATTTATATAGTTATTGTTTTTCATGTAAAAACATACATATCCGAAGTGTGCGTTTGTTTTGTCCTCTAGTATGTATTTGTCATGAAATTTCTATGTGAGTCTGTAAAAGATATGCACATTTTGCTATATGTTTGAAAATCTCCCGAGAAGAGGGAATTCTGTTTGAATTCAGTTCAGTATATACTGAAATGAACTGTATTCTATTTCGTACTAACCCCAAGGTACATGAATCCAAGGTACATGAATCATAACAATGTTTGGAAATTCCAAAATTAACAAATACCGGTTTTCTAAAACAGAACCAAGTAATTTATATAAGTATATTGTGACCAGGATAATCCATCAAATTATAAGTAAGAACGCCTACACGCAACATCGTCAGGGAATATGGATCGTACTTGTTAAATCACTACCATGTGGATGTCGTGATAGCGCAGTGGTAGCGCGTTCGCTTCAGTTGCGAAAGGTTCGGAGTTCGAGCTAAGTGTGCGTATTCGATGTCCACTAGTATACTTCCTAGTTTAAGTCTAGAATTGGAATTGGAGAAATTAATGTAGTATGTACTATTCTCAAAAAAAGACAAAAATACTTCTAGAGGAGTCTCAATATTAATTATGGGACGAGGATAAATAAATGAATCCCCCCCCCCCCGTTTTTCTTCTGGCATAATGTAGACGAATTGTACATGTGGTGATGGTATGTATGATGGAGCCTATTGCACACGTTCCTGTATGTGAACGTTTGGGCAAATGACAGTTGTTCAGATATGGGTGTGTCTTCAGAGAATATACGTTGCTTAAAGCCCTGGGAGTAGTCGAGATCACACGTATATATATTTAATTAGTTTAAATTTTATTTATTTTACAACGATTGCTAAGCAAGTTCTAACAACTTATATTAATCACTCTCGTTGGCGCATGTGAAAGCGTGAATGTGGTCATTCGTGTGGGAGGAAACAGGAGTACCGGAGAAAACCCACGGACCGATCTGGCGACCACCCTACCATCTCACATATTTCCCGGTCCGAGGATCGAACCCGACATTCATACAATTTATTATAAGAACAATACATTTGTTATCTAACGTTACTTGGCAATTTAATGTACTTTTTCTATACCTTTCGTCGTGGTATGAAATCTCTGATTTTACAAATAATTTACATAAAACCGAAAGATATTTCATACCTCGATGAAACGCAGAAAAAAGAACATTCAATTGTATTCCAGACGCCGGGCCACTACATGAAGACTCAGAGCATGTTCCTTATGCAGATGTGGGAGATGGTGCTATTGCCGAGCCACTACATGAAGACTCAGAGCATGTTCCTTATGCAGATGCGGGAGATGGTGCTATTGCCGAGCCACTACATGAAGACTCAGAGCATGTTCCTTATGCAGATGCGGGAGATGGTGCTATTGCCGAGCCACTACATGAAGACTCAGAGCATGTTCCTTATGCAGATGCGGGAGATGGTGCTATTGCCGAGCCACTACATGAAGACTCAGAGCATGTTCCTTATGCAGATGCGGGAGATGGTGCTATTGCCGAGCCACTACATGAAGACTCAGAGCATGTTCCTTATGCAGATGGGGAGATGGTGCTATTGCCGAGCCACTACATGAAGACTCAGAGCATGTTCCTTATGCAGATGTGGAGATGGTGCTATTGCCGAGCCACTACATGAAGACTCAGAGCATGTTCCTTATGCAGATGTGGGATATGGTGCTATTGCCGAGCCACTACATGAAGACTCAGAGCATGTTCCTTATGCAGATGTGGGAGATGGTGCAATTGCCGAGCCACTACAGGAAGACTCAGAGCATGTTCCTTATGCAGATGCGGGAGATGGTGCTATTGCCGAGCCACTACATGAAGACTCAGAGCATGTTCCTTATGCAGATGTGGGAGATGGTGCAATTGCCGAGCCACTACATGAAGACTCAGAGCATGTTCCTTATGCAGATGCGGGAGATGGTGCTATTGCCGACCCACTACAGGAAGACTCAGAGTATGTTCCTTATGCAGATGCGGGAGATGGTGCTATTGCCGAGCCACTACATAAAGACTCAGAGCATTTCCTTATGCAGATGCGGGAGAAGGTGCTATTGCCGAGCCACTACATGAAGACTCAGAGCATGTTCCTTATGCAGATGTGGGAGATGGTGCTATTGCCGAGCCACTACATGAAGACTCAGAGCATGTTCCTTATGCAGATGTGGGAGATGGTGCTATTGCCGAGCCACTACATGAAGACTCAGAGCATGTTCCTTATGCAGATGCGGGAGATGGTGCTATTGCCGAGCCACTACATGAAGACTCAGAGCATGTTCCTTATGCAGATGCGGGAGATGGTGCTATTGCCGAGCCACTACATGAAGACTCAGAGCATGTTCCTTATGCAGATGCGGGAGATGGTGCTATTGCCGAGCCACTACATGAAGACTCAGAGCATGTTCCTTATGCAGATGTGGGAGATGGTGCTATTGCCGAGCCACTACATGAAGACTCAGAGCATGTTCCTTATGCAGATGTGGGAGATGGTGCTATTGCCGAGCCACTACATGAAGACTCAGAGCATGTTCCTTATGCAGATGTGGGAGATGGTGCTATTGCCGAGCCACTACATGAAGACTCAGAGCATGTTCCTTATGCAGATGCGGGAGATGGTGCAATTGCCGACCCACTACAGGAAGACTCAGAGCATGTTCCTTATGCAGATGCGGGAGATGAGCCACTACAGGAAGACTCAGAGTATGTTCCTTATGCAGATGCGGGAGATGGTGCTATTGCCGAGCCACTACATGAAGACTCAGAGCATTTCCTTATGCAGATGCGGGAGATGGTGCTATTGCCGAGCCACTACATGAAGACTCAGAGCATGTTCCTTATGCAGATGTGGGAGATGGTGCTATTGCCGAGCCACTACATGAAGACTCAGAGCATGTTCCTTATGCAGATGCGGGAGATGGTGCTATTGCCGAGCCACTACATGAAGACTCAGAGCATGTTCCTTATGCAGATGTGGGAGATGGTGCTATTGCCGAGCCACTACATGAAGACTCAGAGCATGTTCCTTATGCAGATGCGGGAGATGGTGCTATTGCCGAGCCACTACATGAAGACTCAGAGCATGTTCCTTATGCAGATGCGGGAGATGGTGCTATTGCCGAGCCACTACATGAAGACTCAGAGCATGTTCCTTATGCAGATGTGGGAGATGGTGCTATTGCCGAGCCACTACATGAAGACTCAGAGCATGTTCCTTATGCAGATGCGGGAGATGGTGCTATTGCCGAGCCACTACATGAAGACTCAGAGCATGTTCCTTATGCAGATGTGGGAGATGGTGCTATTGCCGAGCCACTACATGAAGACTCAGAGCATGTTCCTTATGCAGATGTGGGAGATGGTGCTATTGCCGACCCACTACATGAAGACTCAGAGCATGTTCCGTATGCAGATATTGGAGATGGTGCTATTGCCGTGCCACTACATGAAGAATCAGAGTATGGTCCTTATGCAAATGCGGGAGATGGTGCTATTGCCTAGCCACTACATGAAGACTCAGAGCATGTTCCTTATGCAGATGTTGGAGATGGTGCTATTGCCGAGCCACTACATGAAGACTCAGAGCATGTTCCTTATGCAGATGCGGGAGATGGTGCTATTGCCGAGCCACTACATGAAGACTCAGAGCATGTTCCTTATGCAGATGTGGGAGATGGTGCTATTGCCGAGCCACTACATGAAGACTCAGAGCATGTTCCTTATGCAGATGCGGGATATGGTGCTATTGCCGAGCCACTACATGAAGACTCAGAGCATGTTCCTTATGCAGATGTGGGAGATGGTGCAATTGCCGAGCCACTACAGGAAGACTCAGAGCATGTTCCTTATGCAGATGCGGGAGATGAGCCACTACAGGAAGACTCAGAGTATGTTCCTTATGGAGATGCGGGAGATGGTGCTATTGCCGAGCCACTACATGAAGACTCAGAGCATGTTCCTTATGCAGATGCGGGAGATGAGCCACTACAGGAAGACTCAGAGTATGTTCCTTATGCAGATGCGGGAGATGGTGCTATTGCCGAGCCACTACATGAAGACTCAGAGCATTTCCTTATGCAGATGCGGGAGATGGTGCTATTGCCGAGCCACTACATGAAGACTCAGATGTTCCTTATGCAGATGCGGGAGATGGTGCTATTGCCGAGCCACTACATGAAGACTCAGAGCATGTTCCTTATGCAGATGCGGGAGATGGTGCTATTGCCGAGCCACTACATGAAGACTCAGAGCATGTTCCTTATGCAGATGTGGGAGATGGTGCTATTGCCGAGCCACTACATGAAGACTCAGAGCATGTTCCTTATGCAGATGCGGGAGATGGTGCTATTGCCGACCCACTACATGAAGACTCAGAGCATGTTCCTTATGCAGATGCGGGAGATGGTGCTATTGCCGAGCCACTACATGAAGACTCAGAGCATGTTCCTTATGCAGATGTGGGAGATGGTGCTATTGCCGAGCCACTACATGAAGACTCAGAGCATGTTCCTTATGCAGATGCGGGAGATGGTGCTATTGCCGAGCCACTACATGAAGACTCAGAGCATGTTCCTTATGCAGATGCGGGAGATGGTGCTATTGCCGAGCCACTACATGAAGACTCAGAGCATGTTCCTTATGCAGATGTGGGAGATGGTGCTATTGCCGAGCCACTACATGAAGACTCAGAGCATGTTCCTTATGCAGATGCGGGAGATGGTGCTATTGCCGAGCCACTACATGAAGACTCAGAGCATGTTCCTTATGCAGATGCGGGAGATGGTGCTATTGCCGAGCCACTACATGAAGACTCAGAGCATGTTCCTTATGCAGATGTGGAGATGGTGCTATTGCCGAGCCATACATGAAGCTCAGACATGTTCCTTAGCGATGCGGGAGATGGTGCAATTGCGACCACTACAGGAAGACTCAGAGCATGTTCCTTATGCAGATGTGGGAGATGGTGCTATTGCCGAGCCACTACATGAAGACTCAGAGCATGTTCCTTATGCAGATGCGGGAGATGGTGCTATTGCCGAGCCACTACATGAAGACTCAGAGCATGTTCCTTATGCAGATGCGGGAGATGGTGCTATTGCCGAGCCACTACATGAAGACTCGGAGCATGTTCCTTATGCAGATGTGGGAGATGGTGCTATTGCCGAGCCACTACATGAAGACTCAGAGCATGTTCCTTATGCAG
>CM026402.1:64640810-64673246 GCA_014843695.1 Archivesica marissinica
AGGGTTGGATGATTAAATGCAGTAGGGTTGGATTAAATGCAGCAGGGTTGGATTAAATGCAGCAGGGTTTGGTTAAATGCAGTAGGGTTGGATTAAATGCAGTAGGGTTGGGTTAAATGCAGCATGGTTGGGTTAAATGCAGAAGGGTTGGGTTAAATGCAGTAGGGTTGGATTAAATGCAGTAGGGTTGGGTTAAATTCAGCAGGGTTGGGTTAAATTCAGCAGGGTTGGGTTAAAAGGGTTGGGTTAAATGCAGCAGGGTTGGGTTAAAAGTGTTGGGTTAAATGCAGTAGGGTTGTGTTAAATGCAGAAGGGTTGGGTTAAATGCAACAGGGTTGGGTTAAATGCAGAAGGGTTGGGTTAAATGCAGAAGGGTTGGGTTAAATGCAGCAGGGTTGGGTTAAATGCAGAAGGGTTGGGTTAAATGCAGCAGGGTTGGGTTAAATGCAGAAGGGTTGGGTTAAATGCAGCAGGGTTGGGTTAAATGCAGAAGGCTTGGGTTTAATGCAGCATGGTTGGGTTAAGTGCAGTAGGGTTGGGTTAAATGCAGCAGGGTTGGGTTAAATGCAGAAGGGTTGGGTTAAATGCAGCAGGGTTGGGTTAAGTGTGGCAGGGTTGGGTTAAATGCAGAAGGGTTGGGTTAAATGCAGCAGGGTTGGGTTAAATGCAGCAGGGTTGGATTAAATGCAGAAGGGTTGGGTTAAATGCAGCAGGGTTGGATTAAATGCAGAAGGGTTGGGTTAAATGTAGCAGGGTTGGGTTAAATGCAGAAGGGTTGGGTTAAATGCAGCAGGGTTGGGTTAAGTGCAGTAGGGTTGGGTTAAATGCAGCAGGGTTGGGTTAAATGCAGAAGGGTTGGGTTAAATGCAGCAGGGTTGGGTTAAGTGCAGCAGGGTTGGGTTAAATGCAGCAGGGTTGGGTTAAATGCAGCAGGGTTGGGTTAAATGCAGAAGGGTTGGGTTAAATGCAGCAGGGTTGGGTTAAATGCAGCAGGGTTGGATTAAATGCAGAAGGGTTGGGTTAAATGCAGCAGGGTTGGGTTAAGTGCAGCAGGATTGGATTAAGTACAGCAGGATTGGATTAAGTACAGCAGGGTTGGGTTAAATGCTAAATGCAGCAGGATTGGGACAAATGCAGCAGGCTTGGGATAGATAAATTTAGTGGGTTTTGATTAAAATTGTAGAAAGCTCCATTTATTTCATGATGTAAATATTGGTTATGAATATGCATGACAGGTTTGAGTATATGTTGTTTCAGCCTACATTGGTACAGGACAGATCATGGGCTGGGGTAACAAGGCAATAGAAATCCGAGCAGCGGAGACCGGCCATCTAGATGGGGTATTTATGCACAAGAAAGCTCAAAAACTAAAGTTCCTCTGTGAAAGAAATGACAAGGTGAGTGTGTAGTTACGATGAAATTTAAAGTTACAAGTTTATCACATTTTCACTGCACTATAAACACTATTTTAGTTTCAATTAAAACTTTATAATAAATAGAAAACTCAAGATTTTTCTATAGATACAAATTTATTTTCATCATTTTGTGGTGAAAGTGAAAGATTATTGTAGATGTGTGCTTGTGTTACGTTTATTTAACGTCGCTACCGGTTGCCCATATGAGCGACGCCTTGTGAAGAGACAGTCAATTTAGATTTTGGAGGATAGTGCAATGATACAGACAGAGACCCATTCCAGAGTCTCCTCTCGTTCTTTTACGTGCACGATGTAAAACGCTGACACAAGACCTCGGTTTAACGTCCCATCTGAAAGGCGGGGGAACAAACCTGCGATCCCTGGATTCGCAGTCCTAAATGTTAACCACTGGACTACCTAACAACAACTTTCCTGGGCAGGCTCCAGCGGTTAACCAGTAGTTTGTGCACCAACCTCAGTGGAAGTCGCGATAACACAGTGGTAGCGTATTCACAGCAGATGCGAAAGGCCCAGAGTTCGAGCCCAGCTGTAGCCGTTACAATTGTGTTCTTAGGCAAGGCACTTAAATTCCACATTGCCTCTTCTCTCTCCCTCGTGGCGATGGATTCCATAAGGAATGAGGACTCGAGAGCGATTAATATAAGTTGTAAGAATTTGTTTCACAATCGAGCTGAAATAAATTTGTATAAACTTAACGGCAGCAAGAAACTGCAAACTTTTTCATATAAATAGACACGGTCTGAGCGGGGCTTGAACCTGTGACCATCAGTGATGATAGGTTACAGTGGTATACAAGTCAGTGACCTTGACCTTAACTGTTTATTCTTTCAGGTATTCTTCTCATCAATGAGGTCAGGGTCATCGTGTCAGATATATTTCATGACCTTGAGTCGGCCAGGACTAGCCAATTGGTGAACAGGGCACAAAAATAGCAAACTTGATTTAATTTGACCAATCACAATAGAGGAAGAAGAGAATAGATGAGAATTGACCAATCACAATAGAGGATAACAGAGTATTATGTGAGAATTGACCAATCAGAAGAAGTGATACATTGTACAGCTGGAAAAATGACCAAATCGGGATCAGTATTAATAACTTGCCCGTACTCTTCTATGGACAACTCTGATGTTCTGTGCACAAACAAGAAACTAGTGCTAAGCAAAGTGAAGTTTTGAGAGAGAGAAAAAAATAACTAATGTCATATTCCTGTTCAAACTGACTCAAAACATTTCCCCAAACAAGTTACCATCATACAATTGTGTTTGTTACACAATCAGTATTATCAAGTTTTGCAGTGAAAAAAATTGTTGAAACATTTCTAATCTCCTTGTTTTTATTCGGCCGTAGATCAATGGCTCTGTAACATATCAAAATAGCAATGAAATGAAGGGGTGTACAGTGCTTTTAGGGTGTCTTATACAAATGTATTGGAATAAAACGGGACACTCGCATGCAATGAAATTTTTGAACAGAAATATATCTTTAAACACTATTTGTGTAAGGAATATATCTTTAAACACTTTGTGTAAGGAATATATCTTTAAACACTAGTGCTAAGCAAAGTAAATACTGTACTTACTTATCAGCTGTTGGAAGTCATTTATAAGGAGATTTCAAATAAGATGGACATGCTGTATATTAACATAACACAATGTAAGATTATATTATTTTTGCCTCGATTTCCGGTACCTAATTAAAGACATGGGCCGGAGGTTATAACCTTTCTCAATTGCAACTCCAACTGAAGTGATATGATTGGTCGAGTCTGAGATATGCTCTTGACCAATCAGAATGCTTGAAATGGAGTTTGATATTGGAATAACGTTTTTTTATGACCTCCAGTGACACACATAGTTTTTGTAGTCATGTAATTTGATCAGGTGTAACTGATAAGATTTTACAAAACAATCATGTACAGGATTTGATTTGGTCTCATAATATCTTTTTTTGTTTTCATTATTTAGTGCTCAAATAAGTATTAATGCAGACAGATATTCTATTGCCTTGTTTAGGAGACGGAAGTACTATTTATGTATCAGGGGCATTTTGATTTGCAAGACTTTGAACTGACCAATCCTAGCCTTGCTAATAATCAGTTCTGACCAATCAGAATCAGTGTTACACTGATTTGATACCATATGAGATTGACAAATGAGGACAAGTGTTTCAAACGTTTTGAACCAATCAGTCCTTTGAATGCTTTGACCAGTGAATTAAGGTAATGCAATGGAACTAAAACAGCATAATGATTTTATGAAGTTGCTTTACTATGTATACTCATGTATTATATAGCAATATGTTGCTCTACTATACTCATGTATTATATAGCAATATGTTGCTCTACTATACTCATGTATTATATAGCAATATGTTGCTCTACTATACTCATGTATTATATAGCAATATGTTGCTCTACTATACTCATGTATTATATAGCAATATGTTGCCCTACTATACTCATGTATTATATAGCAATATGTTGTATGTTATTTTGGGACATGTTGGCAACACTGGAAGTGTACATGTTGGCAACACTGGAAGTGTACATGTTGGCAACACTGGAAGTGTACAGGTTGGCAACACTGGAAGTGTACATGTTGGCAACACTGGAAGTGTACAGGTTGGCAACACTGGAAGTGTACAGGTTGGCAACACTGGAAGTGTACAGGTTGGCAACACTGGAAGTGTACAGGTTGGCAACACTGGAAGTGTACAGGTTGGCAACACTGGAAGTGTACATGTTGGCAACACTGGAAGTGTACAGGTTGGCAACACTGGAAGTGTACAGGTTGGCAACACTGGAAGTGTACATGTTGGCAACACTGGAAGTGTACAGGTTGGCAACACTGGAAGTGTACAGGTTGGCAACACTGGAAGTGTACAGGTTGGCAACACTGGAAGTGTACAGGTTGGCAACACTGGAAGTGTACATGTTGGCACACTGGAAGTGTACATGTTGGCAACACTGGAAGTGTACAGGTTGGCAACACTGGAAGTGTACAGGTTGGCAACACTGGAAGTGTACATGTTGGCACACTGGAAGTGTACATGTTGGCAACACTGGAAGTGTACAGGTTGGCAACACTGGAAGTGTACATGTTGGCAACACTGGAAGTGTACATGTTGGCAACACTGGAAGTGCACATGTTGGCACACTGGAAGTGTACAGGTTGGCAACACTGGAAGTGTACATGTTGGCAACACTGGAAGTACTGTGGATAGTGTATTTAATAATGCATCTATAAAGATTTAGATCTGGCGCATTACACAGATGCAAGTCGGTCTGAAAGTTTCCAGACAGGAACTTAAAGAAACATAGAGAGAAATAATAATATAAATACCATAAGATGTTACGCAGATTTATGCACAAACATGATTATATTCCAAGAACGACGGCTGTGTATCAGGACTGTGGTCGATTGGTTTGCATGGTACCCAGTTCTAGTTAGTTTTCATGGTACATGGTTCCTAGTTCTTGTCAGTTTACCTTGTACCTTCCTTGTACCCAGTTCTTGGTTTGAACAATATTCGATGTCAGAAATACAGAGCAAAATAACATACAATATAATATATTTAGAGGATTCGAAAACAAGTCACATGACTTATGCAAATTTCTTTCCTTGGTTCCCGGTTCTGGAACTGTGTATACAGCCTGTATGTTTGGAAACAGACAGGGCAGTTTTGTGTGAAATTGTTCATTGTCTTAAGATCTATGTATGTATCTGTTGTTGTAAATAAGCAAGTAAAAATGTGCAATATAGCGTGTAATGAAGGAAATTCTAAATGTATGCCAAGTCTGTATCCGGATGCTGCATCAATTCTGGATAAAATATCGATGAATGTTTAACTCTATTTAATTTATGCTTTCCAACGGAATATAGAAATTCATGAGTGTAATAGATTGTGTTATTCCGCAGGTTGAAAGCAGTGGAATAACACATTTTATTTCTCACTGCTTTGCATGTGTGGTGCCTAACCGCTGTATGTTGAAAGATTGTGAAGCGAAGGTTTTCGGTCTCAAGCTGTCGGTACATGACGTCATTTATTGTCGTCTAAACACGACGTTCTAGTGCGATTTAGCACACGGTTGCATCGTCTTCTATCAAAGAAAAACGTTTCAGCCTAAAATAAAAAGAATAGTTGTTTGTTTAAGTGATTGATCGAATATTACTTCATTCATGATAATAGTACTTCCAATGTTGGTGAAATAGAATTTAGATAATTCATTGAAACAAGCAATTATCCTCTTACTATTTAACCCTTTCAACACCACAGACCTCTAAATTGGCTTACAAAAAAAGTGTAGATCCAGATGAGCCGGCTCGTCTCATCAGGATCTGCACTTTTTTCAAGTAATATAACTATTTTTAGAGAGAGAAAAATTACCCATTTTGATAAATGAACTGATCCAAATGTAATTTTGTTATTAATTTATTGGTCTAAAAATATCATGGACCAGTCCATGTCAGTTACTTGGTGTTGAATGGGTTAACAGCAATTGCAAAACCAGCTATATTAATCGATATTGTTGGTGCGGATGCACGCGTGCGTATATGTAGACAGTCGGGAGGAGAAGACCAGCATGTGCGATTTGCCGGGCACCGTCCGTCCGTCCCATTTTCAATTTTATGTAGAACAAAGAAACAAATTATCAGAGCTGTGAATCCTCCTATTTTAGTCAAAATCTTAAAGAAAAAAAAAATTCTCAAATTTGTTTTAACCCTTAGCCTGCTGAATAAATTGGACGGTATGTGCAAACAATATAGATCTAGATCAGCTGCGTAGTAACGCGCCGCCTGATCAGAATCAGGATCTATGTTGTTTGTTATACAGCCACAAATTTCAGCTCCACTATTCGAATAGCAAACAGCAAAGAGCGTGATCAGCAGGTTCTGTGCCATCTGATCTGGCTGTATGCTGTTCGTCGTGGTTGGCAGGTTCTGTGCCATCTGATCTGGCTGTATGCTGTTCGTCGTGGTTGGCAGGTTCTGTGCCATCTGATCTGGCTGTATGCTGTTCGTCGTGGTTGGCAGGTTCTGTGCCATCTGATCTGGCTGTATGCTGTTGTGTGGTTGGGGTTTGTGTTGTTGGTGTTGTGTTAGTCGTGGTTGGCAGGTTGAGGGGTTAAGCTGTTCAGAAAAGATACTTTTTCATAACCCTGATTTATTGATGGAAAAGCATCTCTCCATTGCTCGAACAACATTTTTACGCACAAAATGCAACACTTTGTCTCATATTAATGAATTTACTACTAATATCATCTGCGAGTTATGCTTTATACATTAGCTTCACAACATTTTTGTTAATTTAATCTAACCAAATGCATACACGCGGCATTGGTGTACCCTACGACCCAACTTTCAATGTCGGCATTTAGTATTTGTAATCTTTTATATTTTACAATCGTGTATATTGTGTGTTTTGTTGATTCGCTTATTTTCGTTGTCATCTGGCTAAGCGGGGAGATTACTCTAGGAGTATATTAATAACTAATTGTGGAAGTCATGATAGCGCAGTCGTAGCAACTTCATGTAAGGTGCGAAAGGCCCGGAGTCTGCGGCCCGCTGGAGCTGTTACGATTGTGCCCTCATGCAAGGATTTTTTAAATTCCACATGCCTCTTCTCTCTCCCTCGTGGCGATGGAACTTCATGTAAGGTGCGAAAGGCCCGGAGTCTGCGGCCCACTGGAGCTGTTACGATTGTGCCCTCATGCAAGGATTGTTTAAATTCCACATGCCTCTTCTCTCTCCCTCGTGGCGATGGAACTTCATGAGGAATAGCGAGTGATTAATATAAGTTGTAAGAACTTGTTTCGCAATCGAGCTAAAATAAATTTGTATAAACTAAATATGTTGATCATATTATTTTGTGGTCCGCCTCCGTGGTCGAGTGGTTACGGTCGCTGACTTGTATACCACTGTAACCTATCATCACTGATGGTCACGGGTCCGCCTCCGTGGTCGAGTGGTTACGGTCGCTGACTTGTATACCACTGTAACCTATCATCACTGATGGTCACGGGTCCGCCTCCGAGGTCGAGTGGTTACGGTCGCTGACTTGTATACCACTGTAACCTATCATCACTGATGGTCACGGGTCCGCCTCCGAGGTCGAGTGGTTACGGTCGCTGACTTGTATACCACTGTAACCTATCATCACTGATGGTCACGGGTCCGCCTCCGTGGTCGAGTGGTTACGGTCGCTGACTTGTATACCACTGTAACCTATCATCACTGATGGTCCGCCTCCGTGGTCGAGTGGTTACGGTCGCTGACTTGTATACCACTGTAACCTATCATCACTGATGGTCACGGGTCCGCCTCCGTGGTCGAGTGGTTACGGTCGCTGACTTGTATACCACTGTAACCTATCATCACTGATGGTCACGGGTCCGCCTCCGTGGTCGAGTGGTTACGGTCGCTGACTTGTATACCACTGTAACCTATCATCACTGATGGTCACGGGTCCGCCTCCGTGGTCGAGTGGTTACGGTCGCTGACTTGTATACCACTGTAACCTATCATCACTGATGGTCCGCCTCCGTGGTCGAGTGGTTACGGTCGCTGACTTGTATACCACTGTAACCTATCATCACTGATGGTCACGGGTCCGCCTCCGTGGTCGAGTGGTTACGGTCGCCGACTTGTATACCACTGTAACCTATCATCACTGATGGTCACGGGTTCGAGTCCCGCTCAGGCCGTGTCTCATTTATATGAAAAAGTTGGCAGTTTCTTACGGAGGTTGGTGCACCCAAGTACTGGTTCACCGCTGGAAATATAGGGTTGATAAACTCGTACACATTCTGTAAAGAAAGAGGGAATAATCCGTTATGGTTCATCCCTACATCCCTCACACACTAGATCACTTTTTCCTGTCTGAACATGTATGTTGTGCATTGTTGACATAGATGTAGAATTTCATTGCAGGCGGTTTGTTTTTATCTACATGTACACGTTTCCAATTTTATGTTTCGTTTTGTTCTTCCACATGCGGATATGTTTTTCGGATACATTTAGCTCACCACATTACCCATCATTGCCAAATTACGTTCTTTTCGCACTTTTATACATTTAATTGCACATTTACGGTAGTGTAGATAAAACATTTTTGATATTTGTTTTCTCTACAGATTTCCAACTGTGGAATATAGACGTAAACGTATAAAAATATTCAGTTGACAATGAATGTACATTTCATAGCATACCCGACTCCCCTACAGCACGTTGTGGAGGATTCCAGAACGTAGGAAAGGAGTTGTCCATTACAGAAATATAGGGGTTGATAAACCCATTGAATACTGCAACTCGTACACATTCTGAACATTCTGTAGAGTAAGATGGAAGAGTCCATTATGGTTCACCCCCTACATCCCTCAATAGAGTATTTTGTAACATAAGATTGAAGAGTCCATTGCAAAGATATAGGGTCGATTTAACCATTTCAATAAGGCTGCTCAACTGTACAGCCAAAATTAGAGGAATTCATAATATATGATAGACTAGTCCATTATACAAATACAGGGCAGATTTACCATTTCGACCCATGCCTCTTGTAGCAGATTCCACAGATAGAAGTTGATTCACACTTTCACCTCCACATCCTGTAAAAGATTTCATAATGTATGGTAGACAAGTCCATTACACAAATACAGGGTTGATTTACCATTTCGAACTGAATGTCTTGTAGAAGATTTCATAATGTACGATAAGACAAGTCCATTACACAAATACAGGGTTGATTTACCATTTCGAATATACAGTCTTGTAGAAGATTTCACAATGTACGATAGACCAGTCCATTACACAAATTTAGGGTAGATTTCCCATTTTGACCTGTATGTCTTGTAGAAGATTTCATAATGTACGATAAACCAGTTTACATTACACAAATTGAGGGTAGATTTACCATTTTGAACAGTATGTCTTGTAGAAGATTTCATAATGTACGATAGACCAGTCCATTACACAAATTGAGGGTAGATTTACCATTTCGAACTGTATGTCTTGTAGAAGATTTCATAATGTACGATAGACCAGTCCATTACACAAATTGAGGGTAGATTTACCATTTTGACCTGTATGTCATGTAGAAGATTTCATAACGAAATAGAAGAGTCCATCGTCGAAAGTTACCGTCTGCTATGCATGAACATGTATGTATGATATATAATCTCTTTTTGCAACTTTCTGCAGTTAACTATCTAGTCATTTAAAAATACTTCCACTTTCATTATCAAATAACTTATTAGTAATGGTGACATTAATCATTTAACTCTTTGCATGCTGGGTAAAATAAAGGCTATAAATAGTTCAAATAATTGTAGCAGACGACAATTCATTAATTTGTTTTTCTTATTTTGTAGCTGAACACTCTGGAAATATGTCGTGGAATTTCATTAAAATTCTAATGTATTTTCACTGCTAGCTTGAGTTAAAAAAAAAACTGCATCGTAGTTATATAAACATGTAAAGTTGTCGAAAATATGAAAAACTGTATTATTTCCGACAATTTCTGTATAAAATGCGGTTTTTTAATTGTAAATACATGTATACTGAAATTGTGATTCTACATTTTCCGATCTTTATTTTAACAATTATTGTACAGAAAACCGAAAGTACACTGTTGTTGCGTTTGTTTTTTTTGACAGACCAATGTAATGATGTTGTTTTGTGAATATAGCCAAACCTGTGTTAACAGTCCTCCTGTATTAAGCAGTCAACCTTTATTAAGCAGTCAATCTGTATTAAGCAGTCAACCTGTATTAAGCAGTCTTCCTGTATTAAGCAGTCTACATGTATTAAGCAGTCAACCTGTATTAAGCAGTCAACCTGTATTAAGCAGTCTTCCTGTATTAAGCAGTCTACATGTATTAAGCAGTCAACCTGTATTAAGCAGTCCACCTTTATTAAGCAGTCAACCTGTATTAAGCAGTCCTCCTGTATTAAGCAGTCAACCTGTATTAAGCAGTCAACCTGTATTAAGCAGTCCTCCTGTATTAAGCAGTCTACATGTATTAAGCAGTCAACCTGTATTAAGCAGTCCTCCTGTATTAAGCAGTCAACCTGTATTAAGCAGTCCTCCTGTATTAAGCAGTCAACCTGTATTAAGCAGTCCTCCTGTTTTAGCAGTCAACCTGTATTAAGCAGTCAACCTGTATTAAGCAGTCCACCTTTATTAAGCAGTCCACCTTTATTAAGCAGTCCACCTGTATTAAGCAGTCCACCTGTATTAAGCAGTCATTTTACCCGATTCCCAATGAAGCAATGTGTTCAGCAATTGACTTCTATTAAGCAACTGCCTCTACTAAACATGCACCCATTCCATTGTGTGACTGTTTTAGACGGGTTTGACTGTATGTGAGACTATTGCACAAGGTTGTATAGTGCCGTACAATGATTTATAAAGCTGTAATTATGTATATCTATATATTTAACACACAGTGTAATTGATGCTTTTTCTACTTTTATGTAGCGTTTGTAATCTTTTATAGGTATTTTATTTATTGAAGATAAACATTCAATAATCTTGCCATGTCTTTATTTCAATCCGGTTTTATACTAGTTGGAAAATCTTTGTGTAAAATACAACTGCCTTTCCATTGAATGATGGTTAGGTGCTTCTTAACCCTTTCAACACCACAGACCTCTAAATTGGCTTACAAAAAAGTGTAGATCCAGATGAGCCGGCTCATGACGAGCCGTCTCATCAGGATCTGCACTTTTTTTCAAGTAATATAACTATTTTTAGAATTTTTTTTACCCATTTTGATAAATGAACTGATCCAAATGTAATTTTGTTATTAATTTATTGGTCTAAAAATATCATGGACCAGTCCATGTCAGTTACTTGGTGTTGAATGGGTTAAAGACGTATTACTCGGGTACTACCTGTGCAGAGAATTATTGAAATATACATCCGCTTCGAGTATCAATCTAATATAACCTGTGAACACAGTCTTCGGAGGTTATAAAACTTTTCTCAGATCTCAAGATCAATTGATTTGATTGGTCGATTCTGAGATTTACTCTCAGTTCGGTTTAATCATATTTTATTGCTCGATTTCATTTCATATATACATGTATATAATACAAAACATGACAATTTCAAGAAAAGCAAACGGGTCAGCATATTTACTCTCGAGCTCAAGTGATTTGATTGGTCGAATCTGAGGTTTACTCTCGGCTCAAACAACCAGAAGCTTGGGACTGTAGGAAAGTTTTATAACCTTATTCCAGGTGATTGGTTTATATGTTTATCATAACGAATGGCTATGTACATTGATCATGAATGTTCCCTAAGAGAATGTGTACACATTGTACATCTTCACAAATCAATAAATGCGTTTATTTCATGCTTTCCAATGAAATATCGAAATTTATCAGTGACATTTTTTTCTCTCAGTGAAATGAAACATTTCAATGTATTCTGACTCGAACCATTAATGTCTAAACGTGACGCTCTAGCGCAATTTAGCGTACAATTTCATCATTTTCTATCCCAAAAAAAACCTTTTCACCCGAAAATATAAAGAACATTTATTTAAGTGAGTAATTGAATTTCACTCGTGAACATAGAAAGCCATTATTTATTATCACTCTTGGCTAGCACCATTCATGATAATATTGCTTTCAATGTTCATTCGGTGAAATATAATTCGATGATACACCGAAACAAACAAATACCCTCCATGTGTTTACAGTATTTGATTTCATTTTCTTTGAGAGAAAAAAAATGAGCGAATAATTTTATAATTCTTTTACTATGAAATCAATTAATTGTAAATACCATATTGGTGGGGTGGGGCTCGGGGGATACGTCTTTAATATGGTTAGATGTTCACAAAGGTATTCTATTACTTTAAATCTTGGCTATATAGCCGTTACTATATCGTGTAGTCGCTACTATATTATATAAGTCCTTGTGTGTTGGCCTAATATTGATTGTGTGCGTTGAACAGATATATTATTTAATGCTTATCAATCTTCCTCCAATTTGTAAATTTACATCATTTCGACTGTGCAGGGCAAATTGTACTAGAGTAACCCGATACAACCGGTTGGCAAATTGTACTGGAGTAACCCGATACAACCGGTTGGCAAATTGTACTAGAGTAACCCGAGACAACCGGTTGGCAAATTGTACTGGAGTAACCCGATACATCCGGTTGGCAAATTGTACTGGAGTAACCCGATACAACCGGTTGGCAAATTGTACTGGAGTAACCCGATACAACCGTTTGGCAAATTGTACTGGAGTAACCCGATACATCCGGTTGGCAAATTGTACTGGAGTAACCCGATACAACCGGTTGGCAAATTGTACTAGAGTAACCCGATACAACCGTTTGGCAAATTGTACTGGAGTAACCCGATACAACCGGTTGGCAAATTGTACTGGAGTAACCCGATACAACCGGTTGGCAAATTGTACTAGAGTAACCCGATACAACCGGTTGGCAAATTGTACTAGAGTAACCCGAGACAACCGGTTGGCAAATTGTACTGGAGTAACCCGATACAACCGTTTGGCAAATTGTACTGGAGTAACCCGATACATCCGGTTGGCAAATTGTACTGGAGTAACCCGATACAACCGGTTGGCAAATTGTACTAGAGTAACCCGATACAACCGTTTGGCAAATTGTACTGGAGTAACCCGATACAACCGGTTGGCAAATTGTACTGGAGTAACCCGATACAACCGGTTGGCAAATTGTACTAGAGTAACCCGATACAACCGGTTGGCAAATTGTACTAGAGTAACCCGAGACAACCGGTTGGCAAATTGTACTGGAGTAACCCGATACAACCGTTTGGCAAATTGTACTGGAGTAACCCGATACATCCGGTTGGCAAATTGTACTGGAGTAACCCGATACAACCGGTTGGCAAATTGTACTAGAGTAACCCGATACAACCGTTGGCAAATTGTACTGAGTAACCGATACAACCGGTTGGCAAATTGTACTGGAGTAACCCGATACAACCGGTTGGCAAATTGTACTAGAGTACCCGATACAACCGGTTGGCAAATTGTACTAGAGTAACCCGATACAACCGGTTGGCAAATTGTACTGGAGTAACCCGATACAACCGGTTGGCAAATTGTACTAGAGTAACCCGATACAACCGGTTGGCAATTGTTGGTGGTTGTGTTGGTCCGATACAACCGGTTGGCAAATTGTACTAGAGTAACCCGATACAACCGGTTGGCAAATTGTACTAGAGTAACCCGAGACAACCGGTTGGCAAATTGTACTAGAGTAACCCGATACAACCGGTTGGCAAATTGTACTAGAGTAACCCGATACAACCGGTTGGCAAATTGTACTAGAGTAACCCGAGACAACCGGTTGGCAAATTGTACTAGAGTAACCCGATACAACCAGTTGGCAAATTGTACTAGAGTAACCCGAGACAACCGGTTGGCAAATTGTACTACAGTGACCCGATACAACCGGTTGGAAAATTATAAATCTACATGTATGCTCTGCTCTTTGTTTGATTTTTGTTCAAAACTAGATCAGTCTGCTATCTTTGTTTACATTTTGACATGGTTCATTGCACTTCCACCAGTCACATGACCATGACTGAACAAACAAAAGGGAAATAAAGTGAGCATGTGAAAATGTAAATTTTTGTTTTTAGTGCCCAAATAATCAGCTTCTTTTTTTTATGAAATAAATAAAGTGCTAAGATCATTTTATTGATGTATAGCATCTGTTTAGAAAAGTTATTTTAAAATGTGATCTTAATTAATATAAGTCTGTCTACTTACTGTACAAGTTTTGCATTCTCTATTAATAGCGACTCCTGGTATAATTGTAAAACAACGTTTCCTTCCAGAAACAGAATTGAGATTGCATTGAGATCATTTTAGCATTTAAAGAATGAGATTGTATTGAGATCACTAGCATTTGAAGAATGAGATTGCATTGAGATCATTTTAGCATTTGTAGAATGAGATTGCATTGAGATCACTTTATCATTTGAAGAACAAGATTACATTGAAATCACTAACATTTGAAGAATGAGATTGCATTGAGATCACTTTAACATTTGAAGAATGAGATTGCATTAAGTTCACTTTAACATTTCAAGAAAGAGATTACATTGAGATCACATTAGCATTCGAAGAATGAGATTGCATTGAGAGCACTTTAACATTTGAAGAAAGAGATTACTTGGGGATCACATTAACATTTGATAAACAAACAGTAAGAGGTGTAGATTCATGGTTTATTAATTTTTCGTTCATTTTTGACGATTTTATGCCGCGTGTATTTGTGTCGCTCTAGTGCCGCAGTAACAGTAGTGTAATCATGGTTGCCATGGCAACATGTATCATACTACATTTTGTGCGATTTGTCTCAGACAAAGCTGGAATATACAACGTAATAATCAGATTATCTTATTATAAATAACAAATTATAGCAAACTTGCGGTTTTTGTATAAGACACCTGGCCTGGCTAGGACGTTATAAACGTTTTCTCAAATCTCGTATTCAATCTGTAGCGATATGATTGGTCGAGACGGAGATTTCTTCCTGCCTCAACCAATCAGAAAGCTTGAGACCGAGTTTGAGATTGGAGATAAGTTTTATAACCTCCGTGTTTCAAGAAAAAATACCCCCTACAGTTCAGACATGTGTTGTTTGATTAGTGAAATTGGACCGGGGGGGGGTAAAAACAAGCTATGATTAAAAAAAGAGAGAAGTTTTAGAAACTGTAGTCTACTAATTTGACAGTTCTAAGTAATATCTTTACTGAACAATTAACGGTTTCGTTGAAACAAATGAATAGGCGACATTCGTAGTAATTCATTAATGACTATGTTCTACTTTAAGCCACATTATATACTGATATTGAATTCAATGTGTATTTTGTTTCAAGTCAAAACTTTAGTCGGCTTGAAATAACATTTTTGTTCTTTTTAATGTATAAAAACATTTATAAAACAATAAAACATTGGAGATAAGATCTCAAAAACTACACTGACTTCTTGTGTTACTTCCCCAGCACATTCATCCATCTACCATTACAGATGGGACATGCTCTCCCTATCCCCCCACGCCATCCATCTACCATTACAGATGGGGCATGCTCTCCCTATCCCCCCATCCATCTACCATTACAGATGGGGCATGCTCTCCCTATCCCCCACCCCATCCATCTACCATTACAGATGGGGCATGCTCTCTCTCTATCCCCCACCCCATCCATCTACCATTACAGATGGGGCATGCTCTCTCTATCCCCCACCCCATCCATCTACCATTACAGATGGGGCATGCTCTCCCTATCCCCCACCCCATCCATCTACCGATACAGATGGGGCATGCTCTCCCTATCCCCCACCCCATCCATCTACCAATACAGATGGGGCATGCTCTCCCTATCCCCCACCCCATCCATCTACCGATACAGATGGGGCATGTTCTCCCTATCCCCCACCCCATCCATCTACCATACAGATGGGGTGTTTTTATACAGATGGGGCATGCTCTCCCTATCCCCCACCCCATCCATCTACCATTACAGTTGGGACATGCTCTCCCTATCCCCCCCACCCCATCCATCTACCAATACAGATGGGGCATGCTCTCCCTATCCCCCACCCCATCCATCTACCATTACAGATGGGGCATGCTCTCCCTATCCCCCCCATCCATCTACCATTACAGATGGAGCATGCTCTCTCTATCCCCCACCCCATCCATCTACCATTACAGATGGAGCATGCTCTCTCTATCCCCCACCCCATCCATCTACCATTACAGATGGGCATGCTCTCCCTATCCCCCACCCCATCCATCTACCATTACAGATGGAGCATGCTCTCTATCCCCCACCCCATCCATCTACCATTACAGATGGGGCATGCTCTCCCTATCCCCCACCCCATCCATCTACTTACAGATGGGCATGCTCTCCCTATCCCCCACCCCATCCATTACAGATGGGGCGTGCTCTCTATCCCCCCACCCCATCCATCTACCATTACAGATGGGGCGTGCTCTCTCTATCCCCCCACCCCATCCATCTACCATTACAGATGGGGCATGCTATCCCACCCACCCCATCCATCTACCATTACAGATGGGGCATGCTCTTCCTATCCCCCACCCCATCCATCTACCATTACAGATGGAGCATGCTCTCCCTATCCTCCACCACATCCATCTACCATTACAGATGGAGCATGCTCTCCCTATCCCCCACCACATCCATCTACCATTACAGATGGGACGTGCTCTCCCATGGCCGAGATATTATGCCCACAGACATTGTTTGCGAGTTTGGTGAAGATGTGATACAGTTAGAGAGTGGAGAGTACAATTCAAGGGCCATAACTCTGGAGTAACGGGGACAATCCAGCTGGTTATCCAACTTTGCCGAATTATGCCAACAAATATTGCGTGCAACTTTGGTTAAGATTGGATAAATTGTACAAATTTGGACAATTCAAGGGCCATAAATCTGAAGTTACTGGTGCAATCCAGTTGGGTATCCAACTTTGCCGAGACCAACCAACCAACCAACCAACATTGTATGCATGTTTGGTGATGATTGGATTGTCTTGTGCTACATCATAATAGTCTGTATTGTCATGGGGCAAAAGTTTAAAACAAAAAACTGGCGATTTACTATATTACCGTATTTACTTGCCTATAAGACGACCCCCTTCCCCCCCCCCCCCACCACCAACTTTAGTCTTGAATCAGTGCTATTTTGCTTATAAGATGGGTTGAGAAAATAGAAACCACTCAGAAGCAAAGATCAAACAAGTTGTACTGTAATAGCACAGAAAATTCTGTCAAATCATTAAAAATGCACTGATATACCGATACACAACAATATAATAAGTTAGGTTACTATCTTGGCATAGCTTCCACAGTCTTTATGACAGGCTAACATTGAGCACATACATGCATGTTTATAACTATGTCAATGTATTTACGCCTATGGATCGGGAGGTCGAAGGTTTAAATCTTGTCAGGTGTTTGTTCTGATATGGCCGGTTGGTGAGCCGCCAGCTAGTTAAATAATGGTTACCGATTGCCTACCAGCCTGACGTCTGCTGGCATACAAGCATAGGATTCGGGAAGTTCTGATGTTCATAAATAAAGAGGTGTCTCATAAGTCAGTAATGGCTGGCCCTTTAAATAGGGGTGACACTATAATAAACAAACAAACACTATATTAACCCTTTCCTTCATAGAGATTTAGGTTAATATACTATTATATCTCCATACAAACGACAGTCATTTATCTATCATGCAGTGGATAAGTAGTCGCCATATCTATCCCACCTCCATAGATATTACTGGGACTACATAGAGATTTAGGTTAATATACTATTATATCTCCATACAAACGACAGCCATTTAGCTATCATGCAGTGGATAAGTAGTCGCCATATCTATCCCACATCCATAGATATTACTGGGACTACATAGAGATTTAGGTTAATATACTATTATATCTCCATACAAACGACAGCCATTTAGCTATCATGCAGTGGATAAGTAGTCGCCATATCTATCCCACATCCATAGATATTACTGGGACTACATAGAGATTTAGGTTAATATACTATTATATCTCCATACAAACGACAGCCATTTAGCTATCATGCAGTGGATAAGTAGTCGCCATATCTATCCCACATCCATAGATATTACTGGGACTACATAGAGATTTAGGTTAATATACTATTATATCTCCATACAAACGACAGCCATTTAGCTATCATGCAGTGGATAAGTAGTCGCCATATCTATCCCACATCCATAGATATTACTGGGACTACATAGAGATTTAGGTTAATATACTATTATATCTCCATACAAACGACAGCCATTTAGCTATCATGCAGTGGATAAGTAGTCGCCATATCTATCCCACATCCATAGATATTACTGGGACTACATAGAGATTTAGGTTAATATACTATTATATCTCCATACAAACGACAGCCATTTAGCTATCATGCAGTGGATAAGTAGTCGCCATATCTATCCCACATCCATAGATATTACTGGGACTACATAGAGATTTAGGTTAATATACTATTATATCTCCATACAAACGACAGCCATTTAGCTATCATGCAGTGGATAAGTAGTCGCCATATCTATCCCACATCCATAGATATTACTGGGACTACATAGAGATTTAGGTTAATATACTATTATATCTCCATACAAACGACAGCCATTTAGCTATCATGCAGTGGATAAGTAGTCGCCATATCTATCCCACCTCCATAGATATTACTGGGACTACATAGAGATTTAGGTTAATATACTATTATATCTCCATACAAACGACAGCCATTTAGCTATCATGCAGTGGATAAGTAGTCGCCATATCTATCCCACCTCCATAGATATTACTGGGACTACATAGAGATTTAGGTTAATATACTATTATATCTCCATACAAACGACAGCCATTTAGCTATCATACAGTGGATAAGTAGTCACCATATCTATCCCACTCATAGATATTACTGGGACTACATGAGAGTCTGGCCTTTATTATGAACATTGGTTTGGCTACTACATTGTCAATGTATGTTGTATTGGTAATGGCGTCAAGAGGTGCTTCTATGAGGGAAAGGGTTTATGAACATTGGTTTGACTACTACATTGTCAATGTATGTCATATTGGTAATGGCGTCAAGAGGTGCTTCTATGAGGGAAAGGGTTAACATCCAGTTAACCGAAATATCTACATGTTTAATGGAATATGGACGGTAAATTCCTCTCCATGGTAAATTCCTCTCCATGGTAACTTCCTCTCCATGGTAACTTCCTCTCCATGATAACTTCCTCTCCACGGTAAATTCCTCTCCATGGTAACTTCCTCTCCATGATAACTTCCTCTCCCACGGTAAATTATCTCCATGGTAACTTCCTCTCCATGGTAAATTCCTCTCCATGGTAGCATCCTCTCCATGGTAACATCCCCTCCACGGTAACTTCCTCTCCACGGTAACTACCTCTCCATGGTAACTTCCTCTCCACGGTAATTCCTCTCCATTGTACTTCCCTCCACGGTAACTACCTCTCCATGGTAACTTCCTCTCCATGGTAACGTCCTCTCCACGGTAACTACCTCTCCACGGTAACATCCTCTCCATGGAAATTCCTCTTCATGGTAACTTCCTCTCCACGGTAAATTCCTCTCCATGCTAACTTCCTCTCCATGGTAAATTCCTTTCCATGGTAACATCCTCTCCATGGTAACATCCCATCCACGGTAACTACCTCTCCACGATCGGCAACAATATTATTAAATAACCTCTAGTCGGTAAATAGTGAGATCCCCCAGAACAGACACGGATGGCACCTAAGAGAACAGTTACTGATATAACCTGCCAGAGCATTTACCTTCGACAAGAAAAGAGTGGATCCATGATGTGACAGTATCTGTTATATCAAAGTACACGATTTTATGTGTAAGCTTGCGGTGATCTACTGTGTCGAATGCTTTACTGAAATCCATCAAGATGACATCTATCTGGTGACCTAGCTCAATATTATCAGCTATCTCTTGACAGGCCGGTAGTCAATCAGTAACCATTATTTAACTAGCTGGTGGCTCACCAAGCGGCCATGTCAGAACGAACCCCTAACGAGATTCGACCTCCCGCTCCGTAGGCGGACGCCTTAACCACTAAGCCACGGAGACGGATATATGTATATGGAAGTTACCGTGGAGAGGAATTTACCATGGAGAGGTAGTTATCGTGGAGAGGAATTTACCGTGGAGAGGAAGTTACCATGGAGAGGAATTTATATATATATATATATCCTAACAAATGCATGTACATTATGTTTTGGTTATTTTGGCGAATTATTCATATTAATGAAATCATTCAAAAAATAAAAGTGGATACTTTATTTTTTGGCTCAGTATATATGTATATATATAGGTATATACGACACTCTTTTATCAACTCGCGTAACCAATAGGCGGGCCCGACCCCAACTGCACTGTGCATGTATTTGTATCTTACAGCGAGTACTGAAATTTACAGTTTACGTGACCTGCCAAAACATTGACGTTTAGTCTAGAACTGTCACGATACGCCTGAAGCGTACCACGATATATTGCAATACCCGAAACACGTATTACGTGCGATACGTACCATTTGTGGACTTGTGTATAGACGTTTCAACATGTGGTCAGTTTTGTGAACATTTAATCAACTATTATGACTTGAGTACGATTTGACCGGATGTGACGCTGTCATATTTAGATTGTAAACAATCACAATGGTTGAACGAGTTGGATTTGCATAATTGACACACCACGATTTCAGCAAGAACAACACATTATGTGAGTATTGTAATCCAAGGACCAGAATGAGAAACATTAGTTAGTTACTGCCCTTGAATACTCCTAATAGTATATTGGTCCTCTTAATTGGTTTCCTCTGTTCTTATCGTTGTTTCCTTTGCACCACATGTTTTCCATTCACATCCGTATTCTCGTCTTATAATTATGAAATTATTAAATCTCTACAGATATCCTTTAGCATGTCCAATGGATACCTTACTGTAAAAATTGGTTCAATTAATTAACACGATTTTGATAACATTACATTTATCCTAACGCAACATCTGTTTAGTAAAAACAAAGGATTCCAACTAAAAGGATATACATTTCGGGATAAATCTGACTTTCTCCATCAAGGGAGGTAATAGAAAAACCAGTAATGTTTCTCATTGCAGAACGAGAATGATAAAAAATGAAACAACGAAACTATCGCGTAATATATAGTTCTGATCAGTATTGCAATAGTTTATACAAATTTATTTTAGCTCGATTGCGAAACAAGTTCTTTCAACTTATATTAATCACTCGCGAGACCTCATTCCTGATGGAATCCATCGCCATGGAGGAGAGAGAAGAGGCAATGTGGAATTTAAATGCCTTGACTAAGGGCACAATCGTAACGGCTCCTGCGGGGCTCGAACTCCGGACCTGAAGCGACCGCGCATCCACTGCGCTATCACGACTTCCACAGTATTGCAATGTATTGGTATATCTAGCCTGGGAACAGGCGTCGATATCGTTTACCTGGTAGGTCAAATAAATAAATTTGAACACCGAGACCATTAATTGGGCCGTATTGAGTTTCTGATGATATCAATGTCATTTTGCCAGAAGTTAGAAAGGGAAAAAGTGACAGATTGGAACCCAGGCTACGGTATATCGTGACATCCCTAGAAACTTTAGTTCAGCCATACATTCAAATATGGCGGATGTACTGCAAGGAAACAGCTAACAAACTAAAGAATATTTATAAAGTATGCATTTATTAGTATCACAGGTACAGTGTACATTTAATTATGTCTTTTAAACAAAAATTAAAAGTTGCCCTCGTAAAAGTTAATACATATATTAATAATAATTAATATACAATTTACAAAACGTCATTGGATCAGTGACGTATGTATACATAGTACCCACGGTCTGTGAAAACCCTGTGAAAATAGTCAGACACTGATATGATCTTACCTTGGCCGCCATTTTGATTGGCAAGTTTATAAATGGCAATTTCAGGATTTTACTAGTAATTCTTTAATTGCAATATCTTAATTAATTTTGGTTTCTATACATAAAAGTGGGTACGATTTTATAGGTATTGAAATGCACTTTTTAAATAATAATTTATTTTTTGACAATGATGTATGGATTATAAATTATACGAACTTAACTTGCACCTATTTTTGAAAGTCTATTTTCACATTTGAAATAATAATATACAGATCAATTATTATGTATTCGTTATTGATACGAAATTTGTGAAATGATACAAAATATGTTCATTGAGAGCTTTCCAACAATGTATGAACCATGGTGATGGGATGAAAAATAAATAGTTTATGAAGAAAACAAAATTACGCTACTATATATTATATATAATATCTGATCAACTTTGCCAATCAAAATGGCAGCCACAGTAGGAATGATGACGTCACACGGGAACTATGTATTGAAATAGCATTATATTATATTATATTGTTTGTATTTATAAATACAAACTGAAAGACACAGTAACAGGTTCTGAATCTGATATCTACGCTGCCCCCCCCCCCACCCCCGCAGACGAAGCAGTAATCCTCGAGCTGCCTAGTGAGAAACATCGGTCAGTTACTGCCCCTGAATACTCCCTACAAGTATGTATGTGCTCTTAAGTTGTTTTTTTTCCACTTTGGCTTTATATTATAATTATTATGTTACTATATCTCGAGAGATATCCTAACATGATTGGGATAAAATCATATTTTTCATAGCGCAACATCTGGTTATGGAACAACTGTAAAAACAAAGGATTCCAACTGAAAGGACCGCTATACATTTAGGGATAAATCGAACCTTATCTGCCAAGGGGGGAAATAGAACAGCCAGCTAGGTCCCTCATTAAATGAAGTGTTGAAATGAATATATACTGATATAATAGTGTAATTTCACTTCAACATCAAATCAGAAATCTAACATGGATCCGCATTGTGTCTGTATACGCAAAGAAGAAACGTACAGTGTTAAATCTGCAATTTAAAACATTTTTAGCGAGTGACGTTAATTTTACTAGAATTTGTGTGACGTCATTTAGGCATACGCACTCTAAAAATACATCACCAACTATTATTTGTGTTAGATATTTTGGTCATGTTAAAATCGGACTATATATCAGTATTTGCGTTATTTATTAGCGAATAAAATTTGGGTTGCAGTTTAAGGCCTGCGGACTGCGTGGTTAATTCACCAGAACTCCAAACCATGCGCCATATGTGGTTAATTCGTCAGAACTCCAAACCATGCGCCATATGTGGTTAATTCGCCAGAACTCCAAACCATAAGCCATAAGTGGTTAATTCGCCAGAACTCCAAACCATACGCCTTAAGTGGTTAATTCCTATGCGCCAGAACTCCAAACCATACGCCCTAAGTGGTTAATTCGCCAGATCTCCAAACCATACGCCCTAAGTGGTTAATTCCTATGTGTCAGAACTCCAAACCATACGCCCTAAGTGGTTAATTCGCCATAACTCCAAACCATACGCCCTAAGTGGTTAATTCGCCATAACTCCAAACCATACGCCCTAAGTGGTTAATTCGCCAGAACTGCAAACCATACGCCCTAAGTGTGTGGCGTCCGTTGTCCAGTGGTAGAGCGTCGGATTTGGAATCGAGCGGTCCCGGGTTCGATACTCGGTCAGGCCACGTATGTAGTGTCATTGAGCAAGGCACCTCACACACACTGCTTAGTACTGGTTAACCACTTAGGTCTGCTAAGCCTGCCCAGGAAAACATGTCTAGGTCCCCGAAAGGGGTTTGACATTAATGGAATATACACGCTAAGTGGTTAATTCCTATGTGTCAGAACTCCAAACCATGCGCCATATGTGGTTAATTCGCCAGAACTCCAAACCATACGCCCTAAGTGGTTAATTCGCCAGAACTGCAAACCATACGCCCTAAGTGGTTAATTCCTGTGTCAGAACTCCAAACCATGCGCCATATGTGGTTAATTCGCCAGAACTCCAAACCATACGCCCTAAGTGGTTAATTCGCCAGAACTGCAAACCATACGCCCTAAGTGGTTAATTCGCCAGAACTGCAAACCATACGCCCTAAGTGGTTAATTCGCCAGAACGCCAAACCATACGCCATATGTGGTTAATTCGCCAGAACTCCAAACCATGCGCCATATGTGGTTAATTCGCCAGAACTCCAAACCATACGCCCTAAGTGGTTAATTCGCCAGAACTGCAAACCATACGCCCTAAGTGGTTAATTCGCCAGATCTCCAAACCATACGCCCTAAGTGGTTAATTCATCAGAACTCCAAACCATACGCCTTAAGTGGTTAATTCCTACACGCCAGAACTCCAAACCATACACCCTAAGTGGTTAATTCATCAGAACTCCAAACCATACACCCTAAGTGGTTAATTCGCCAGAACTGCAAACCATACGCCCTAAGTGGTTAATTCCTATGTGTCAGAACTCCAAGCCATGCGCCATATGTGGTTAATTCGCCAGAACTGCAAACCATACGCCCTAAGTGGTTAATTCGCCAGATCTCCAAACCATGCGCCCTAAGTGGTTAATTCGCCAGAACTCCAAACCATACGCCCTAAGTGGTTAATTCGCCAGAACTGCAAACCATACGCCCTAAGTGGTTAATTCGCCAGAACTGCAAACCATACGCCCTAAGTGGTTTATTCCTTTGTGTCAGAACTCCAAACCATATGCCCTAAGTTGTTAATTCGTCAGAACTCCAAACCATATGCCCTAAGTGGTTTATTCGCCAGAACTCCAAACCATACGCCCTAATGGTTTATTCGCCAGAACTCTAAACCATACGCCCTAAGTGGTTAATTCATCAGAACTCCAAACCATGCGCCATAAGTGGTTAATTCGTCAGAACTCCAAACCATGCGCCATATGTGGTTAATTCGCCAGAACTGCAAACCATACGCCCTAAGTGGTTAATTCGCCAGAACTCCAAACCATAAGCCATAAGTGGTTAATTCGTCAGAACTCCAAACCATGCGCCATATGTGGTTAATTCGCCAGAACTCCAAACCATACGCCCTAAGTGGTTAATTCGCCAGAACTGCAAACCATACGCCCTAAGTGGTTAATTCGCCAGAACTCCAAACCATACGCCCTAAGTGGTTAATTCTAGAACTCCAAACCATACGCCCTAAGTGGTTAATTCCTCCAGAACTCCAAACCATACGCCCTAAGTGGTTAATTCATCAGAACTCCAAACCATACACCCTAAGTGGTTAATTCATCAGAACTCCAAACCATGCGCCATAAGTGGTTAATTCGTCAGAACTCCAAACCATGCGCCATATGTGGTTAATTCGCCAGAACTGCAAACCATACGCCCTAAGTGGTTAATTCGCCAGATCTCCAAACCATGCGCCCTAAGTGGTTAATTCGCCAGAACTCCAAACCATACGCCCTAAGTGGTTAATTCGCCAGAACTGCAAACCATACGCCCTAAGTGGTTAATTCGCCAGAACTGCAAACCATACGCCCTAAGTGGTTTATTCCTTTGTGTCAGAACTCCAAACCATGCCCTAAGTGTTAATTCCTTTGTGTCAGAACTCCAAACCATATGCCCTAAGTGGTTTATTCGCCAGAACTCCAAACCATACGCCCTAATGGTTTATTCGCCAGAACTCTAAACCATACGCCCTAAGTGGTTAATTCATCAGAACTCCAAACCATGCGCCATAAGTGGTTAATTCGTCAGAACTCCAAACCATGCGCCATATGTGGTTAATTCGCCAGAACTGCAAACCATACGCCCTAAGTGGTTAATTCGCCAGAACTCCAAACCATAAGCCATAAGTGGTTAATTCGTCAGAACTCCAAACCATGCGCCATATGTGGTTAATTCGCCAGAACTCCAAACCATACGCCCTAAGTGGTTAATTCGCCAGAACTGCAAACCATACGCCCTAAGTGGTTAATTCGCCAGAACTGCAAACCATACGCCCTAAGTGGTTTATTCCTTTGTGTCAGAACTCCAAACCATACGCCCTAAGTTGTTAATTCCTTTGTGTCAGAACTCCAAACCATATGCCCTAAGTGGTTTATTCGCCAGAACTCCAAACCATACGCCCTAATGGTTTATTCGCCAGAAGTCTAAACCATACGCCCTAAGTGGTTAATTCATCAGAACTCCAAACCATGCGCCCTAAGTGGTTAATTCGCCAGAACTCCAAACCATACGCCCTAAGTGGTTAATTCACCAGAACTGCAAACCATACGCCCTAAGTGGTTAATTCGTCAGAACTCCAAACCATGCGCCATATGTGGTTAATTCGCCAGAACTGCAAACCATACGCCCTAAGTGGTTAATTCATCAGAACTCCAAACCATGCGCCATAAGTGGTTAATTCGTCAGAACTCCAAACCATGCGCCATATGTGGTTAATTCGCCAGAACTGCAAACCATACGCCTTAAGTGGTTAATTCGCCAGATCTCCAAACCATGCGCCCTAAGTGGTTAATTCGCCAGAACTCCAAACCATACGCCCTAAGTGGTTAATTCGCCAGAACTGCAAACCATATGCCCTAAGTGGTTAATTCGTCAGAACTCCAAACCATGCGCCATATGTGGTTAATTCGCCAGAACTGCAAACCATACGCCCTAAGTGGTTAATTCGCCAGATCTCCAAACCATGCGCCCTAAGTGGTTAATTCGCCAGAACTCCAAACCATACGCCCTAAGTGGTTAATTTGCCAGAACTGCAAACCATACGTCCTAAGTGGTTAATTCATCAGAACTCCAAACCATGCGCCATAAGTGGTTAATTCGTCAGAACTCCAAACCATGCGCCATATGTGGTTAATTCGCCAGAACTGCAAACCATACGCCCTAAGTGGTTAATTCGCCAGAACTCCAAACCATAAGCCATAAGTGGTTAATTCGTCAGAACTCCAAACCATGCGCCATATGTGGTTAATTCGCCAGAACTGCAAACCATACGCCCTAAGTGGTTAATTCGCAAGACTCCAAACCATACGCCCTAAGTGGTTAATTCATCAGAACTCCAAACCATACGCCCTAAGTGGTTAATTCCTACACGCCAGAACTCCAAACCATACACCCTAAGTGGTTAATTCATCAGAACTCCAAACCATACACCCTAAGTGGTTAATTCATCAGAACTCCAAACCATACGCCCTAAGTGGTTAATTCATCAGAACTCCAAACCATACACCCTAAGTGGTTAATTCATCAGAACTCCAAACCATGCGCCATAAGTGGTTAATTCGTCAGAACTCCAAACCATGCGCCATATGTGGTTAATTCGCCAGAACTGCAAACCATACGCCCTAAGTGGTTAATTCGCCAGATCTCCAAACCATGCGCCCTAAGTGGTTAATTCGCCAGAACTCCAAACCATACGCCCTAAGTGGTTAATTCGCCAGAACTGCAAACTATACGCCCTAAGTGGTTAATTCGTCAGAACTCCAAACCATGCGCCATATGTGGTTAATTCGCCAGAACTGCAAACCATACGCCCTAAGTGGTTAATTCGCCAGATCTCCAAACCATGCGCCCTAAGTGGTTAATTCGTCAGAACTCCAAACCATACGCCCTAAGTGGTTAATTCGTCAGAACTCCAAACCATGCGCCATATGTGGTTAATTCGCCAGAACTGCAAACCATACGCCCTAAGTGGTTAATTCGCCAGAACTCCAAACCATAAGCCATAAGTGGTTAATTCGTCAGAACTCCAAACCATGCGCCATATGTGGTTAATTCGCCAGAACTCCAAACCATACGCCCTAAGTGGTTAATTCGCCAGAACTGCAAACCATACGCCCTAAGTGGTTAATTCGCCAGAACTGCAAACCATACGCCCTAAGTGGTTTATTCCTTTGTGTCAGAACTCCAAACCATACGCCCTAAGTTGTTAATTCCTTTGTGTCAGAACTCCAAACCATATGCCCTAAGTGGTTTATTCGCCAGAACTCCAAACCATACGCCCTAATGGTTTATTCGCCAGAACTCTAAACCATACGCCCTAAGTGGTTAATTCATCAGAACTCCAAACCATGCGCCATAAGTGGGTAATTCGCCAGAACTCCAAACCATACGCCATATGTGGTTAATTCGCCAGAACTGCAAACCATACGCCCTAAGTGGTTAATTCGCCAGAACTGCAAACCATACGCCCTAAGTGGTTAATTCGCCAGAACTCCAAACCATACGCCCTAAGTGGTTAATTCCTTGTGTCAGAACTCCAAACCATGTGCCATATGTGGTTAATTCGCCAGAACTCCAAACCATACGCCCTAATGGTTAATTCGCCAGAACTGCAAACCATACGCCCTAAGTGGTTAATTCGCCAGAACTGCAAACCATACGCCCTAAGTGGTTAATTCCTGTCAGAACTCCAAACCATACGCCATATGTGGTTAATTCGCCAGAACTCCAAACCATACGCCCTAAGTGGTTAATTCGCCAGAACTGCAAACCATACGCCCTAAGTGGTTAATTCGCCAGAACTCCAAACCATACGCCCTAAGTGGTTAATTCGTCAGAACTCCAAACCATGCGCCATATGTGGTTAATTCGCCAGAACTCCAAACCATACGCCCTAAGTGGTTAATTCGCCAGAACTGCAAACCATACGCCCTAAGTGGTTAATTCGCCAGAACTGCAAACCATACGCCCTAAGTGGTTTATTCCTTTGTGTCAGAACTCCAAACCATACGCCCTAAGTTGTTAATTCCTTTGTGTCAGAACTCCAAACCATATGCCCTAAGTGGTTTATTCGCCAGAACTCCAAACCATACGCCCTAATGGTTTATTCGCCAGAACTCTAAACCATACGCCCTAAGTGGTTAATTCATCAGAACTCCAAACCATGCGCCATAAGTGGTTAATTCGCCAGAACTCCAAACCATACGCCCTAAGTGGTTAATTCGCCAGAACTGCAAACCATACGCCCTAAGTGGTTAATTCGTCAGAACTCCAAACCATACGCCCTAGTGGTTAATTCGCCAGAACTCCAAACCATACGCCCTAAGTGGTTAATTCGTCAGAACTCCAAACCATGCGCCATAAGTGGTTAATTCGTCAGAACTCCAAACCATGCGCCATAGTGGTTAATTCGCCAGAACTCCAAACCATACGCCTAAGTGGTTAATTCGCCAGAACTCCAAACCATGCGCCCTAAGTGGTTAATTCGCCAGAACTCCAAACCATACGCCCTAAGTGGTTAATTCGCCAGAACTGCAAACCATACGCCCTAAGTGGTTAATTCGTCAGAACTCCAAACCATGCGCCATATGTGGTTAATTCGCCAGAACTGCAAACCATACGCCCTAAGTGGTTAATTCGCCAGATCTCCAAACCATGCGCCCTAAGTGGTTAATTCGCCAGAACTCCAAACCATACGCCCTAAGTGGTTAATTTGCCAGAACTGCAAACCATACGTCCTAAGTGGTTAATTCATCAGAACTCCAAACCATGCGCCATAAGTGGTTAATTCGTCAGAACTCCAAACCATGCGCCATATGTGGTTAATTCGCCAGAACTGCAAACCATACGCCCTAAGTGGTTAATTCGCCTGAACTCCAAACCATAAGCCATAAGTGGTTAATTCGTCAGAACTCCAAACCATGCGCCATATGTGGTTAATTCGCCAGAACTGCAAACCATACGCCCTAAGTGGTTAATTCGCCAGATCTCCAAACCATACGCCCTAAGTGGTTAATTCATCAGAACTCCAAACCATACGCCCTAAGTGGTTAATTCCTACACGCCAGAACTCCAAACCATACACCCTAAGTGGTTAATTCATCAGAACTCCAAACCATACACCCTAAGTGGTTAATTCATCAGAACTCCAAACCATACGCCCTAAGTGGTTAATTCATCAGAACTCCAAACCATACACCCTAAGTGGTTAATTCATCAGAACTCCAAACCATGCGCCATAAGTGGTTAATTCGTCAGAACTCCAAACCATGCGCCATATGTGGTTAATTCGCCAGAACTGCAAACCATACGCCTTAAGTGGTTAATTCGCCAGATCTCCAAACCATGCGCCCTAAGTGGTTAATTCGCCAGAACTCCAAACCATACGCCCTAAGTGGTTAATTCGCCAGAACTGCAAACCATACGCCCTAAGTGGTTAATTCGTCAGAACTCCAAACCATGCGCCATATGTGGTTAATTCGCCAGAACTGCAAACCATACGCCCTAAGTGGTTAATTCGCCAGATCTCCAAACCATGCGCCCTAAGTGGTTAATTCGTCAGAACTCCAAACCATACGCCATAAGTGGTTAATTCGTCAGAACTCCAAACCATGCGCCATATGTGGTTAATTCGCCAGAACTGCAAACCATACGCCCTAAGTGGTTAATTCGCCAGAACTCCAAACCATGCTAAGTGGTTAATTCGCAGAACTCAAACCATCGCCATAAGTGGTTAATTCGTCAGAACTCCAAACCATGCGCCATATGTGGTTAATTCGCCAGAACTCCAAACCATATGCCCTAAGTGGTTAATTCGCCAGAACTGCAAACCATACGCCCTAAGTGGTTAATTCGCAGACTCAAACATCGCCTAGTGTTAATTCGCAGACTCCAAACCATGCCTAAGTGGTTATTCGCCAGAACTGCAAACCATACGCCCTAAGTGGTTTATTCTTGTGTCAGAACTCCAAACCATGCGCCATAAGTGGTTAATTCGTCAGAACTCCAAACCATACGCCCTAAGTGGTTAATTCGCCAGAACTGCAAACCATACGCCCTAAGTGGTTAATTCGCCAGAACTCCAAACCATGCGCCATATGTGGTTAATTCGCCAGAACTCCAAACCATACGCCCTAAGTGGTTAATTCGCCAGAACTGCAAACCATACGCCCTAAGTGGTTAATTCGCCAGAACTCCAAACCATACGCCCTAAGTGGTTAATTCGCCAGAACTCCAAACCATACGCCCTAAGTGGTTAATTCGCCAGAACTCCAAACCATACGCCATATGTGGTTAATTCGCCAGAACTGCAAACCATACGCCCTAAGTGGTTAATTCGCCAGAACTGCAAACCATACGCCATAAGTGGTTAATTCGCCAGATCTCCAAACCATGCGCCATATGTGGTTAATTCGTCAGAACTGCAAACCATACGCCCTAAGTGGTTAATTCTGCCAGAACTCCAAACCATACGCCCTAAGTGGTTAATTCATCAGAACTCCAAACCATACGCCCTAAGTGGTTAATTCATCAGAACTCCAAACCATACGCCCTAAGTGGTTAATTCATCAGAACTCTAAACCATACACCCTAAGTGGTTAATTCATCAGAACTCCAAACCATGCGCCTAAGTGTTTAATTCGTCAGAACTGCAAACCATGCGCCTATGTGGTTAATTCAGATCTCCAAACCATGCGCTAAGTGGTTAATTCGTCAGAACTCCAAACCATGCGCCATAAGTGGTTAATTCGTCAGAACTCCAAACCATGCGCCCTAAGTGGTTAATTCGCCAGAACTGCAAACCATACGCCCTAAGTGGTTAATTCGCCAGAACTCCAAACCATGCGCCATAAGTGGTTAATTCGTCAGAACTCCAAACCATGCGCCATATGTGGTTAATTCGCCAGAACTGCAAACCATACGCCCTAAGTGGTTAATTCGCCAGAACTCCAAACCATACGCCCTAAGTGGTTAATTCGCCAGAACTGCAAACCATACGCCCTAAGTGGTTAATTCGCCAGAACTCCAAACCATGCGCCCTAAGTGGTTAATTCGCCAGAACTCCAAACCATATGCCCTAAGTGGTTAATTTGCCAGAACTGCAAACCATACGTCCTAAGTGGTTAATTCGTCAGAACTCCAAACCATGCGCCATAAGTGGTTAATTCGTCAGAACTCCAAACCATGCGCCATATGTGGTTAATTCGCCAGAACTCCAAACCATACGCCCTAAGTGGTTAATTCGCCAGAACTGCAAACCATACGCCCTAAGTGGTTAATTCGCCAGAACTGCAAACCATACGCCCTAAGTGGTTTATTCCTTTGTGTCAGAACTCCAAACCATACGCCCTAAGTTGTTAATTCCTTTGTGTCAGAACTCCAAACCATATGCCCTAAGTGGTTTATTCGCCAGAACTCCAAACCATACGCCCTAATGGTTTATTCGCCAGAACTCTAAACCATACGCCGTAAGTGGTTAATTCATCAGAACTCCAAACCATGCGCCATAAGTGGTTAATTCGTCAGAACTCCAAACCATGCGCCATATGTGGTTAATTCGCCAGAACTGCAAACCATATGCCCTAAGTGGTTAATTCGCCAGATCTCCAAACCATGCGCCATATGTGGTTAATTCGCCAGAACTGCAAACCATACGCCCTAAGTGGTTAATTCGCCAGAACTGCAAACCATACGCCCTAAGTGGTTAATTCTTGTGTCAGAACTGCAAACC
>CM026402.1:64674246-64692646 GCA_014843695.1 Archivesica marissinica
CACCTTCCCGTCTGGTGCTCGCACCTCATACACTGGGATATTTTCTATAGGTTGTCTAATGACTTCGTATGTCTCCTGCTCAAACCTATCCGCAATCTTGTGCTTACCCTCGAACGCAACGATCTTAACCAACACCTTGTCGCCGATGGTCAACTTCACTGCCTTTGCTTTCTTGTGATATTGTAACTTCTGGGTTTCTCTAGCCTTATCGGTCGTTCTCTTGACTATCTCTTGTGTTGTTTTCATCCGCTTCCTGAGCTCTGCGATGTATGTGACTGTAGACTGATTCAGGTCGTTGTTGACATCAGTCTGGAATACGGAATCTATGGGCAATCTTGGTTTTCGGCCGAACATCAGCTCAAAGGGCGCTACTTTGGTGCTCTCGTGAGGCGTTGCGTTATAGGCGTAGACCAAGTTCGTTACGTATTTCTTCCAATCGCACTTCTGCTCTGGCTCAAGTGTCCCTAACATGGCAAGTAATGTGCGATTGAATCTCTCGGTTTGTCCGTTTCCCATCGGATGGTATATGGAAGTCCTCGATTGCTCAATGCCAGTGAGTCTACACACCTCCCTCAGTAATTCCGACTGGAAGTTAGCGCCTTGATCTGAATGGATCTTGGTGGGGATACCATAATTAAGAATGAAATTCTCGTAGAAGGCGTTGGCGGTGGTAGCTGCTGTCTGGTTTCTTGTAGGGATGGCCATGGCGAACTTGGTGAAATGGTCCGTTATCACAAGGATGTTTGAAGTACCTCCTTTGGATGGCTCTAAGGTCATATAATCCATGCAAATGAGCTCTAACGGGTAGGTTGTCACTATGTTCACCAATGGTGCTTTCATGTTGGTCTTACTCTTCCGCCGGAGGCAACGTCCGCACTGCTTTACATGACGTTCAATATCCGCAGTCATCCCTGGCCAAAAGAATCGTTCTCTCACTAGCGACCATGTTCGATCTCTCCCTGGGTGTCCTATATCGTCGTGCAATCCACTTAGTGCAGTTTCTCTATATATCGCTGGCAGAACAAGCTGGGTGATCGAACTCTCTCCCTCCTTGACTTCTCTGTATAGTACGCCTCTCTTGATGGAAAAATACTTTAAGTTCTTTCTCATGATTACATCTAACTTATCGGTCTGGTGTCTCATATTGGGTAATCTTCTGTCCATGGTGGCTCTTGTCCATCTGCCTATCACTGGGTCCTCTCGTTGACTTCTCCGGATCTCTCGCATCTCTATCTGCGCCATCGGAGTTCCTAGTGTCTCTGTCGCATCTATGATGTTAATGTTACCAACTGGAATCGCTTCTATGTATGGGCTCGGAGTCACAGAGCTGCATATAGCTTTCACAGTCTCGTCATCAATCTTCACCATGTCTCCATCCTCTTCTAATCTCTCATACGGGTATCTTGACATCCCATCAGCGTCAGCGTTCCTGATGCCTGGTCGGTATATGATGTCGAAATCGTATTCACCCAAGGCTGCAATCCATCGCTGACCTGTGGCGTCTACTTTTGCAGAGGTAAGTATGTGGGTCAATGGATTGTTGTCGGTCAAGGCGATGAAATGGTTCAGCTTCAGGTAGTCCGCGAACTTGTCTATGACTGCCCACTTCAACGCCAAGAATTCTAGCTATGTGCCGGGTAATTCTTCTCGCTCTTGGACAAGCTTCTACTCGCGTAGGCTATGACTCGCTTCTTGTTGTCAACCATCTGATATAGCACAGCTCCGAGTCCTATCGTTGATGCGTCGGTATGCAATTCGAAGCTCTTGGTAAAGTCAGGATACGCCAAAACCGGTGGCGAGGTGAGTATTTCCTTCAAGTCTTCGAAGATCTGCTGTTCATTGGAGGTCCATCTCCACTCCTTCTTCTGGTCTTTCCGCTTGGA
The DNA here is from genome assembly GCA_014843695.1 of Archivesica marissinica. NCBI lineage: Eukaryota > Metazoa > Mollusca > Bivalvia > Venerida > Vesicomyidae > Archivesica > Archivesica marissinica. Next base: position 64,676,130 of record CM026402.1, read on the forward strand.
CTTCTTCTGCGAGGTGGGTGGCAACAAGTCTGACAGTGGTTTCGTCAACTTCGAATAATCCTTTATAAACCTTCGGTAATAACCGGTAAATGCTAAATATGACCGTAGCTCATCAGTTACTCGGTTGTGGCCAATTCTTGATCTTCTCGATCTTCTCAGGGTCAGTCTCGATTCCCTTCTCACTAACTACGTGACCCAGGAAGTTCACTCTCTTCTGTAGGAAGAAGCACTTCTGATGATAGCTTCAACTGGCACTCCTGTAGCCTCGTCATTATCAGGTCTAGTCTCTCTATGTGTTGCTGGTAGGTCTTGGAGAATATGATCAGATCGTCTAAGTAGATGATGCAAATCGTCATATTGTAGTCTCCAAGACATTCCTCCATCAGGCGTTGGTAAGTGGCTGGCGAGTTACTTAGGCCAAACGGCATTTTCTCGTACTCGTAGAAGCCAAGTGGGCCAACTGTGAATGCCGTCCGCTCCTTGTGTGTGTCCTCGAGCTCGACTTGGTAGTACCCTGCCTTCATGTCGATGGTACTGAAGTACTTGGCACCGTGAAGGACGTCGAAGACTTCTTCGATTCTCGGTAGTGCATACGCGTCCTTCACCGACTTGTTGTTGAGCATCCGGTAGTCGACACACATGCGCAACTTGCCATTCTTCCGCACTAGCACCACATTCGAAGACCATGGAGACTTCGACTTCCTAATGATCTTCGCTGCCAGAAGCTGCTGTAACTGCTTCCGGACCTCCTCTATCATAGCTGGTGCTATGCGTCGATGTCTCTGTTTAAATGGTATCGGATCTATGAGATCTATCCTGTGTTTGATCAAATCACAGTTGCCGATATCCGTGTCACTCTTGGAGAAAATCTCAACATGCTTTGCCAATACATCTCTCAGCTTAGTATCCTGCTCTTGATCCAAGTCTGAAGCAATGTGAATTTCGCTAAACACTTTCTCTATGTCGTTTCTCCTCTCTGCACTCTCTGTCTCTTCTACGGTAACTGGCTGTAATTCACATATAATAGCTTTGGGAGCTATTGTGATGGTGTTCGTAGTGAGGTTGGCGATGTTCACAATAACCTCTCCCATCTTCTTGTATGTGTAGTGCAAGGCTGTAGGGGTCAGATCTATGAAGTCTGGTAGTGCAGAGTCCTCACACTCATGTATCATCGCTGTCGTTGGCTGGTGATCTATCTCCTTGTCAGTATAGCCACGTAGGTTCACACTATCATTGGGACCTATGATCACTCTGGCTATCTCTGCGCACTTCACTACTGCCACTCTGTCTTTATTCCTACTCAACTCCTTGTCTCTCACTGTCATGCATCGGAATGTTAAAAACCAAGGAGTGTGTAGCTTGGCCTTCTGTAGGTATCTCTCACCATGTGTTTCTCTGCACTCTGCCATCAGCTCACTAAGGATGTTGGTTCCTAGCAGAATAGGTGTCAAAGCACTGTACTGAGTATCTGGTGTAATTAGTAGAAGGCAGGGATGTGAAGTAGAATTTGGAAGTCCTGTCAAAATCTGAAGATCTATTTCTATATATCCTTGGTATGGTAGCTTGCTTCCATCCGCACATTCTACATTGATGATCTCTATCAGTGGCTGTATTGGGATATCCTTGAAGTGCTCTGTATAAAACTTCTCTGACATCAAGCTGATGCAGCTGCCTGTATCTAGTAAGGCTTTCGTCTCCACTCCATTGATGGTAGCTGTTGCCTCGTTTACTTCACCAACTAATTTGGGACCTTCGTATCCTGCACCGGTGCCCGAGTTTGATCCCGTAACTGAGGCACTTACTCTTTTGGGCAGTTTCTTGCAAGGTGTCCTGTCTCGTTGCATGTGTAGCAGGCTCTCTCATCCCTCTTGAGACAGGCGTTGGCTAGGTGTCCCTTCTGGTTGCAGTTATAGCAGGTGGGCTGGAAGGTAGTGCTGCCTGTAGGTCTAGTTGGCCTCTCCCCCTGCCTCTATCTTGGAATCGCCCTCTATAGTTGTCCCGCCCCCTCCTATTACCTCGATATCCTCCTCGGTTGGTATAGGTAATATATTCTGATGTGGCCCCGTATGCCTTCTTTCCCTCTTGACCTTTCTCCAGGCTGTCTATTCTAGCCATAATAGTCTTCCTCATCTCTTCCATCTGCTCAGCCATAGCTTTCAGAAGGTCGTTGTCCTTCCCCTCATCTTCCTTCTTGACAGCTGGCTTGCATGGCTTGGCCTTTGGCTCCTCACTTACGTCGCCCTTTAGCTCTGCTTCTATCTTCCTAAGTTCCATCAGGAATCTGTCATAATCTTCCAATGTGCTGTACTGGAAGATGGCCATTTGCTTCAAGTCCTTGTGTAGACCCTGGTATAAAACACTCTTCAGGATATGGTTATCTGTCCTCTTCATTGCCTTGAGGTTGCAGGCTCTAGTAAACAACTCTTCAAGTCTGGAAGCATAGGTGGTTATCGATTCACCTGTCTGTTGTCTACATGAGTAAAACAACTTCATGATGGTCTCAGATGTTTCGATAATTCCGAATGTACTATTAAGCTTAAGCATTATCTCCTGTCTGGTGGCCTCTACTCCTGCTTGTCCCTTCAGGGAACGACGTATTCCAAGCAGTATCTGTGCATCGGTGAAGGACTTCGAAGCACACACAGCTTCAACTTCAAATTTAAAAGTCTCGAATGACACTTCACCTTTGTTATCAGTCCCAAAAAAGGTAGACAGCTTAGGGTAATGATAGTTTCCTTTATGCATATCATGTAGCATCTCCATCCTAGTATGCATAGGCCTTCTCTCCTCCTTAACTCCTCCCATTGTGCTCATAAATGAAGCCATCTCTTCCTCCTTTGAAGAAACGGGTCTCCTTTTCAACCTCTTAAATGCCTTTAATAATTCAAGGTCTTCTGTTGTTAAAATCACATCCTCCTCCTCTTCCCCTCCTGCAGCATATCCTAACGTATCCGCTTCCATACTGATACTACTGCCTTTCAATAAGATCAAAAGTTCACTAGTGCAAGTACACCGAACTAAATACCTGTAAATACCTGTAAGTACTGAAGTGTAAAGTATAGTTACAAGTAATGCACTATTGTCTCAATAAACTCAAAGCAATCAGTACATTGATCCTTATTAACAGTTAAAGCAGTATTCCACCAAATGGTAATTTTCAAATCGCCATATAAGATCAAGAAAAATAAAAATCAACAGCACTGTTCCATATTCAATCAAACACTGAAGTACCAAAGCTGTATTCAAGTTAGTTCATATGTGCACTGACTTTATGTAAAAGTTACATCAATATGACACTCAGCTAGGTATTTCATTTGATACATCAGTATTGTATAAGTTCCAATACAAGAGTCAGATTTATTTCAAAATCAAGACTAATTATACATCACTATACCACTAACCAAAAAAAATCAATCAAACTATTTAAATCAATATGCCACTGAACCATGGAACCAATGATCCAACTAATTGATTCAAGTTCAACTAATTAATTCAATTAAGAATTCAACTGTAGTACATCACACAAAATTAACTATAAAAAATCAAAGTTCAACTATCACTTTCAGTCTACTTTCACTTTCGCTTTGCAAGTTGTACACAATTTACAAAAACCAGATCAGTTCAGATAATTTCACAACCCTATGTGTCACTAATGTCACACTAATTCAGTATTAATTCTTATCAATCGACTTCAAATCCAACCTGTATGCATGCATAACAAGTTCAACTATTGTTTATTTAATTCATAAATGTAAAAAAATATAATCAAAGTATTTTGGTGAAAATAAATTTCTTAACATCTATATATGCTTGTAACTAAAGCATCAACCACTTACTACAAGTATCAACAAATTAAATATATGTGTTAGTATGTTTTAGTTCCTAATTAACTATAGTTCTATATGCATGCATACTAATTATTGAGCGTCTATATATAAAACTAAATAATCACAAGTGTTAGCATCTATAGAATAACAAACAGTATGGACCCTCCTCTGAAAAACTAAATCAATAGCAAAATTATTCTAACTATACTATTGCTAAATGCATGTTATCAATCTTATCAGCAGCAGTCAGAAAATAATGTCTGCAACGTACTGAAAATTAAATGCATGGGTAATAACAATGTAAGCTTAATCAATTAGCATATTCATCAATTCTCTAAACCATAAACTATCTCGGAGTTGTTAAAACTGTCAGCTGAAATAAAAGTATATTTTACTACACAATCTTTATTTATCTAATTATGCAAGAATGTGGGCACGTGCTTCGCTCTGAATGGTTATTACCAACAAATACTATAGCGTCACGGGAAATATCATATCACGTGGCAACACTATGTGGTAAGTATGTGAAATCTAATTGAACAATATCGGCACATCATCTGACGTCACGGGTCTTGTAGGGCTACACCAATGAAAAACTGAAACAAACGTGTTTATGCAATCTACTATACATTACTCATTGTATTTCTTATCTACTTAAGGCCTGCAGGTTGACCTATATTTGACCTTAAACACACGAGGAATAGCGGTACAAATCTGACGGTCGACGCACTAAACACACGAGGAATAGCGGTACAAATCTGACGGTCGACGCACATCGTATTTGCCACATGCGAGGCCCTGCATGGTATACATCTAATACATGAGCACCACTTATATCTATTATGACCCACGTACATATCAGAGGTTATAAATTGCTGAAATTGATGTTCTGTGTTTTAATAGTACTTACAACTGGTATAAACAATTCAACTCCACTTATGGCCCAAATAAGGCTGGTTGCGCGGGTTAGGCCGCCAGTTCCTGCAGTGCTGTACCACACATTCAGGCATCAGTTCCCTCTTATGCCAAGTACAGTCTCCTCTTCTAGCCGCTACTTTTCTCTCTATATATCTGACATCTTTCCATGCGCCACAATTATATAGCATTGCCCAAACCCTCCTGTATAGAAGCTTTCTCTCATGTGAATTTAGATTATGCGGTGGACGATTATTAGCAGGCCACCAAAGTTGTTTGTTCTGTTCATTTATTATGCAAGGGGAACACAAGCACAGTGGACACTCAGCAACACCTTCAGCATGATGAGGCATAGGGGGAGGTACGTAAGCAGCCTCTGCAACGGGCATGGCGGTGGCTGTTTCTTCTATTTCCATCTCTACGTCCCAGTTCTTATTTTGCAAGAAAATCAGCAATTCTTTTCTCTGCTCATCAGTTACATACATTGTTATTTTACTCAATGGCATCTTGTAGAAATCGGCAGAATATGTGTAATACTCGTATGTTCAAGAGATTATAATTATAATATTATACATGTACTCATAGCATTCACTGTGATTATTATGTAGCATCAATATCGGTAAACACACACTGACACAGAGAAATATTTAAAATATAACAGAAAACTTGCGAATAATACTGTAGATATATAATTAAATGAAGTATGAAGGTTACCATATAACGAACACATATAGTTTATTCATATAAATACATACATATTATATACATACATATTTGATTAGGTCAACACATGAACTGAATTTTGAATTAGATTGCACTGATCACAACCATAGCGCACATTATACATGCATACAAATTATCAGTCTCAGTGATTACGCTACGGCTGATGAGGCACCTACATAACATGTAATCTGTGTCCCTGGGCTGATCTGGATTATGTAGTTTGAATACTCATAACTATCAATTTTCTTTACAATCAATAATATACGTTTACTTAAATTGTCAGGGCCTCATTTTGACTAATTCTCAGCTCACAGAGTGATCGTGCATATTAACCGTTAGAAAATACCTACATACGCCAAATTATACTGAATGTACTGCTACATTGTTGATACAAGCCACTAATCACATGGAACAGGTAGTAAAGTATAAATCTTTACAATTGGACGGGGTCAAACTGCAGGCCTTTAAATGAAGTATGAAGGTTACCATATAACGAACACATATAGTTTATTCATATAAATACATACATATTATATACATACATATTTGATTAGGTCAACACATGAACTGAATTTTGAATTAGATTGCACAGATCTGGATTATGTAGTTTGAATACTCATAACTATCAATTTTCTTTACAATCAATAATATACGTTTACTTAAATTGTCAGGGCCTCATTTTGACTAATTCTCAGCTCACAGAGTGATCGTGCATATTAACCGTTAGAAAATACCTACATATGCCAAATTATACTGAATGTACTGCTACATTGTTGATACAAGCCACTAATCACATGGAACAGGTAGTAAAGTATAAATCTTTACAATTGGACGGGGTCAAACTGCAGGCCTTTAAATGAAGTATGAAGGTTACCATATAACGAACACATATAGTTTATTCATATAAATACATACATATTATATACATACATATTTGATTAGGTCAACACATGAACTGAATTTTGAATTAGATTGCACAGATCTGGATTATGTAGTTTGAATACTCATAACTATCAATTTTCTTTACAATCAATAATATACGTTTACTTAAATTGTCAGGGCCTCATTTTGACTAATTCTCAGCTCACAGAGTGATCGTGCATATTAACCGTTAGAAAATACCTACATACGCCAAATTATACTGAATGTACTGCTACATTGTTGATACAAGCCACTAATCACATGGAACAGGTAGTAAAGTATAAATCTTTACAATTGGACGGGGTCAAACTGCAGGCCTTTAAAGGCATTCAGTATAATTTGGCATATGTAGGTATTTTCTAACGGTTAATATGCACGATCACTCTGTGAGCTGAGAATTAGTCAAAATGAGGCCCTGACAATTTAAGTAAACGTATATTATTGATTGTAAAGAAAATTGATAGTTATGAGTATTCAAACTACATATCCAGATCTGTGCAATCTAATTCAAAATTCAGTTCATGTGTTGACCTAATCAAATATGTATGTATATAATATGTATGTATTTATATGAATAAACTATATGTGTTCGTTATATGGTAACCTTCATACTCATTTAAAGGCCTGCAGTTTGACCCCGTCCAATTGTAAAGATTTATACTTTACTACCTGTTCCATGTGATTAGTGGCTTGTATCAACAATGTAGCAGTACATTCAGTATAATTTGGCGTATGTAGGTATTTTCTAACGGTTAATATGCACGATCACTCTGTGAGCTGAGAATTAGTCAAAATGAGGCCCTGACAATTTAAGTAAACGTATATTATTGATTGTAAAGAAAATTGATAGTTATGAGTATTCAAACTACATAATCCAGATCAGCCCAGGGACATAGATTACATGTTATGTAGGTGCCTCATCAGCCGTAGCGTAATCACTGAGACTGATAATTTGTATGCATGTATATAATATATGTGTATGGGCCGGAGGCCTTGAATTACGAATAAACTGTTAAACTGATCAGGATCTATGTTGTTTGTAAGGTCGGAGTTTCGTCACTTTCATATTCTGTTCTGTCACTTTCATGTATCATCTGGTTTAAAAAGGCCGCCAGATTAAGTGTGAAAATAATGCCTGTTTATACCTTGCCCAAATGTTGGATTTGAACTGGAGCGTACAACGGAGTCTTGTATTATTCTTGACTTGCACTGTCTCATTCCATTGACATATTGCCAAATTTGAGCGTATAGTGTAGTGAAGAGCAGAGAAGGTTCCGATACGTTTGTCATGGAAAACATTCAAGCTGTTGTTGAATGATTCCACGCTACTAGTGTCCATGTGGTAGATATAATTTTGCGCTTCCTTATAAACATAGCATTTTCTAACACATGACAGCAACAGTTCTACAGCAACAGGACTTGTAAGTATTTGACGGCTGGGGATATAGTTGGGATCTATTTTACACCGAGACTAGGGTGAACAGTCTGTGTGGTCATTTTGGTAATGTTTGACAATACATTCCATTTTTGTTCGAAGTATGGATTGGTCACCATTGCAATTACGCATAGCATAGCTGAAGGTGTTGCTGAGTGTCCACTGTGCTTGTGTTCCCCTTGCATAATAAATGAACAGAACAAACAACTTTGGTGGCCTGCTAATAATCGTCCACCGCATAATCTAAATTCACATGAGAGAAAGCTTCTATACAGGAGGTTTTGGGCAATGCTATATAATTGTGGCGCATGGAAAGATGTCAGATATATAGAGAGAAAAGTAGCGGCTAGAAGAGGAGACTGTACTTGGCATAAGAGGGAACTGATGCCTGAATGTGTGGTACAGCAATGCAGGAACTGGCTGCCTAACCCGCGCAACCAGCCTTATTTGGGCCATAAGTGGAGTTGAATTGTTTATACCAGTTGTAAGTACTATAAAAATACAGAACTTCAATTTCAGCAATTTATAACCTCTGATATGTACGTGGGTCATAATAGATATAAGTGGTGCTCATGTATTAGATGTATACCATGCAGGGCCTCGCATGTGGCAAATACGATGTGCGTCGACCGTCAGATTTGTACCGCTATTCCTCGTGTGTTTAGTGCGTCGACCGTCAGATTTGTACCGCTATTCCTCGTGTGTTTAAGGTCAAATATAGGTCAACCTGCAGGCCTTTAACCCCTATAAATGACCCTTTGTTTCATAATGTTTTCGATTGCACTACTTTGGCAACACCTAGGTCACAGTACTGGCACTCGGTCAGAGAACAATTCTGTGCTGACTTGTTTATATACATGAAAAGTGTGAGCTTAGAGGAACAACTATTGTTTATGTTAGGCTTTATTGACTTGAATATATCACACTTTATTGAACTAAACAGATATGTTGAATTTATGAATTTAAACGGAACATTTCTGAGAGCTGTGATCATCTAAAGCATAAATCTGGCTCCTAAACATGATCTACAGAATGCAGCGTTTTTAGAATAACTTTCTTATATTCACTTTTCGTTTCGGTGAAATAGTATGTTCTTAAATTTCTGCCAACCTTTGTAAACATTTAAATATGCTGCTTATTGGATTTCTCTTTGTTTCTAAGAGGCTTCCTAGTATAAGACTAAATATGCATAACCAAACGTGCATTATGTAAACATTACTGCTAGCTTAATGCTTAATGTTTGCACAATGCGATGTTCTCTTGTATGTATATTGTTTGATGTTCTTGTTTGTTTCATAACGTTTGATATTGTTTGTATGCTTAAAATAATGGATGTCTTCCGAAACTCCAATCTTTGCAATACGTTTGATGTCCTTTGTATGTTCTCACTATGAAATGTCTTTATGTTTGCATCATTTTATGTCTTTTGTATGTTTGTAATACGCTATGTGTTTCTTTTTGAATGTTATATACTCTTCAGAAATGGAGGAAATAAAGATGATATATATACATACATGTAATGCAAACACAAATGTAAATAATCAGATTAAAAGTACATAGCCATTCTGAATAGAATTATAAGAGACATATTGCAACAAAACATATCACATTATAAAATCCCACACTACTATTAGTTAATGCTTATTTACATTCTAAAGCCAAGAAACAGTTGCTAATTTATATTTAAATACGAAATAAAACAAAATGGTATAAAACACTAAATCGAAAAACAAGCACTAGTGCGCTTTTAAGAAATATTTTACAAAATCAGTTATCACCCAGGATCAGATCGAGAATGACCTAATTAGCAGTTGCTTCTTGTAGTCTGTAAAAATCATAGATATATAGTAATTAACACAAAAAAGGGCATTATTTACAAAGGTAAAAGTAACGACGCTGTAGTATATTAAAACAGGTTTTGGCACAAAGTCTTATTACTGATTGATTACTGAATAGAAATAGAAATTGATCACGTTTTGTCATATTACAGAAATTATGGTCAGCTAATATTGCCTTCTGCAATAGTAAAGTTCTTAGATCATTATATATGGCACATTCCAATAAAACGTGTAAGCCGCGAAAGGCCTGTGGGTGTGACCAAGTATTTTATGAACACTATCAATATGAAGGTAAATTTGTTCTTGATAAGTTACCCATTTTATTTACGGCTATGTTACGACAGGGTTACATTCCTACTGAAATGAAAAAGGGTGTAATTGTTACAATACACAAAGGTTCCAATAAACCAAAGGATGACCCAAATAACTATCGCGCAATAACATTAATGCCAACTATCTTAAAAGTGTATGAACTTGTACTTTTATCGCGCTCTAAATCAACCATTCTGATATCGATAAGTAACCAACAGGGTGGGTTTCAAGAAGGGTTAGGCTGTCTGATGACGTCATTTTTCCTTAAGGAAACAATTTTATTCGCTAAGGAAAACAAAAGCCAAGTTCGTAAGCTTCTTAGATGTGAAGCAGGCGTTTGACAGGATATGGCACAATGGCCTCCTATTTAAACTGTATAACACAGGAATTGATTCAACATCCTTTCTGTCATTTGTCAACTTGTATTTCTGATATGACGAGTTCGGTCCGACACGGAAATGCAACAACAGAGTGCTTCAATGTACTACAGGGAACGCGTCAGGTCAGTAAAACCTCCCCCCTTTTGTATCTTCTTTTTGTTGATGGCCTCATTAAATTACTAGAACAAAGTGGCTATGGTATCTGTATCTATGACCTGAACGCCTGTTCGCCGACAGTGGCGAACGATATGGTTCTGGTGTCTTTTTCGCGGTTCGGTCTTCAGCGCATGATTGCTATATGTCACCGATACTCAAAATCATGGAGATACGAGTATAACCCGACTAAGTGTTCTGTAATTATATTTAATGATTCAACCATTATTAATGATGAACGTTTTTTCTGGAAACTCGAAGAAATTGAGTTAAAAGTTGCAGATAAATATAAACACCTTGGAGTAATCTGTGATAGGTATTATACAATGAACCCAGCTATACAAGATGCATGCACAAAACTTCGGTCCACATATTTTAGTGTTCTTAACTCTGGTATACATCCCAATGAACTAAATCCGATAACGCTCTTAACATATATAACTCGGTTGTTATTCCAAAGGCCCTGTACGGTTGCGAACTCTGGAACTTTGTATCACAATCCTCCCTTATGCAACTGGAACGATCTCATCGCCTGTGTGCTAAATCAATGCAGCATTTACCATTACCCACATCAACTGACATTTCTCTCTGGGCTTTGGGTTTATTCTCGATAGAAACAGAGATCAATATTAAAAAAATTACAATTCTTTGGTCAATTGTGCAACTTGCCGAATCAATATCTCTCAAAGCAATCTTTTATACACAGGATCATAAGATTTCTTAGCGACGATACTCAAGTTCAAGGTTTCATTCCGGACATATACAGACTGTTAAAGAAATACAACCTATTTACCATTATACCAAGTTTCATTCAAAGTGGCTCTTTTCCTACTGAATACTCATGGAACTCATCAGTTAAACGAACAGTGTATGGTTTCCAAAACTTTGAACGCAATGCGCGTTTTGATCTTTTAATGTACAGATAACTTCAGACTAGTATATTCAGTCACAGGGGTCCCTGCCGCATATGGGAATTAAGCCAGAAGTACCCACTTATCAAACTTAAATGCGAAACTGTAATAAGGGCATTTGGGAACATATTCTCGTTTAATAGAATTGAAAGTTGTCATAAATGCGGACTTACTGTTGAAAAGAAAGTATTACATCTCTTAAATCATTAATTGTCTCATTCCCATTTTCTACTCTGCTAGCCAATTCCATATATCATCATATTCCATTACTTACATATTAAATATAGTTTCTCTATTTTTCAGCTTTTACATTACTATATTATTCCAATGTGCAGTTCTCACTTATAGTGCTATCTTTTGATTGCATTTGATTGTATATATGTTGAGGGCCTCATGGTAGATTAACTTTTGTTAAATGAGTACTCTCGTTAAATAAAGTCTTTATTATTATTATTATTATTATTATACTGTATAAGCAACAATATAATAAGGGATAACCTATGGCGAGACACATTACGTATACTCGGAGACCAAGCCTTTTCCAATTTCGTTACAGGTAGTGCTTGTTTGCAATTTTGTCACCTATTATCTGGTTTATACAACTACAATGTAAATGATAATGATGATGCTATTATGAAATTGATAATGTCACATTTATTCATGTTACTGTCTTATATTGTATTCCAATCAGAAGTCACATTGTCCTCCTTGTATTTCGTTTCGACAAATGTACTGAATTTGATGATAAGTGCATGTGAATTAACTCAATACGAATTCTCCAGACTATTATTTATCCACGTGTGCATCATAATGTACACATCTTGGATTACATGTAAGAGTGACTCGGTGTGTGTTTTACGTTTATTTATCGTCGCTACCAGTTGCCCATATGAGCGACGCCTCCTGAAGAGATTAGTAATTTTAGATTTTGGAGGATAGTGCAATGATACAGAGAGAGACCCATTCCAGAGTATCCTCTGGTTCTTTTACGTTCATGGTGTACAGCACACGAGACCTCAGTTTAACGTCTCGGTGGAAGATGTTTATCGCTTATATATGAGGGACTGGTGATCTGACCGATGTCTGACCGATGGAGATCTTACACCGACTTGCCACAATTCTATTTGTAATCTTCTATGCAATTTTACATCCTGTTTGTATTGATCTCCGTGTAATTTATATATGAAAACTGCCTGTTCTGCTCTCCAGTATTGGAGGTAATAAAGGTGTATAAAGGTATACATATACAAATTAAATGCAATCAAACGATAGGACTATAAGTGAAAATTGCATATTGGAATTATATAAACATACGGACAAACGTTTTGCACGGGTATTACTTTAATCAGCAATTAAAGTCAATAACAAGCAGCACCACATTAACTATTATGTAATCTAAATTGATTTTGACCAAATTTTCAGAGAATGTGTATGATACATTGACAAGTTAGATTACTTAATAAAAGTTAATATTTAATGTGGTACTGCTTGTTATTGACTAAGTGTAGGATATAAGCCGAAAACGATCCAATATGTAACATATTGGACTGTGTGAGCGCGTATCGCCGACGCGCCGAAAACAGTACCAATAGTTTACATATTGGATCCGTTTGAGGCTTATATCTTACTTAAAGCACACACTTATATAACAAGATCCTACTAATTAAAATTGTTAATTTCGTACATTCACGCGTAGGATTGAATATACATGTATCTAGCCGTTTGACAGCACTCCAATATTAATCATAATGGACTGCAAGTACAAAGGTATGACGCCACGACAGTGTTTTAACAAAAGGTCAATCTACCATGAGACCCTCAATGTATACTGACACCAAAAAGAAACTGTGTACTTGCCTTAGCGGTAAAATTTATTTTCTTTTAGAGAAAAATATAGGCAAATTTGGTATCAAAATATGCAAAATATTGGGTAAATTAGTGCAATGTGTGAAGGATTATTCACTCATGATAGTAAAATCGATATACGTGCACAGTTTTTATGGTGTCTATATATATATATATATATATATATATATAAATCAAATGCAATCAAAAGATAGACTATAAGTGAAAACTGTACATTGGAATTATATGGTAATGTAAAAGTTGAAAAGTAGAGAAACTATATATATATATATATAGTGAGACAAGGTTGCAACCTGTCACCAACCCTGTTCTCAATATTTTCAAATGACCTTGTACAGGAGGTTAACGACCTTGACCTCGGAATATCGATGGGCGACATTAAGATCTCGTTACTAATGTATGCAGACGATATTGTTTTGATCGCCGACTCAGAGGACAAGTTACAGTGCATGCTGGATACACTCCATAGGTGGTGCCAAAAGTGGCGCGTTCTTATAAACACAACGAAATCGAAAGCTATGCATTTCAGAAGGCGTCGAACACAGCGCAGTGATTATGAATTCAAAATCGGAAATAGCGTTTTAGAAACCGTTGACCAATATAAATACCTAGGGATTATTTTTCATGAAAAGAGTGACTTTACGTCGAACTGTGAAGCTCTTGCTAAAGGAGCAGGTCGTGCTCTTGGGAGTATAATAAGTAAGATACATAAGCTCAAGGATTTTGGATTTCGATCGTATGAGAAGCTATACAACTCTTGTGTAGTTCCTATATTGGATTACTGTTCATCTGTGTGGGGACTAAAACATTATCAGTGTATTGACAACGTACAACACAGAGCGTTACGTTACTTTCTTGGGGTTCACCGGTTCACACCTATACTAGCGCTATATGGAGATTCAGGATGGATACCAAGTAGCTACAGAAGATGGGGCAATGCCTTACGTTACTGGAATCGTTTAATAAATATGGACAGTGATAGACTTACGAAACGTGTATTCGAGTTTGATTACCGAGTGAATAGGAATAACTGGTGTAGTGACCTAAATCAAAAAATGAATACCTTAGGAATAGCAAATAATTTCTACACAAAGATCTCACAGTATATGGATTTTATTTTCAGTGTGTACAGTTATATATTAACAATGATTACCTGTTCATTTACAGTTACTCTCGAGTAGTCGAACTTTATTATAAAGGTGTGAATTTATAATAATCATTGTTGTAACCATTACCATTGCTAACATTACAGTCATAAATACCATGCCATACTTAAAATGACTGAATATCATATTGTTGATGTAATCATTGTGACTTATATATGATGTGTATATGTATAACAATTTAATATGTAGGTGACTTATTGACCCATTGGGTCGGGTGCTATATTCATGTATTTATGTATGTATTAAAATATGTTAATGCACATGTCACTATAATAAACTATTTACTTACTTACTTACTTATATTAATTATGTTGTGGATGTGGAATATGATGAGTTATGAAATTGTCTAGTAGAGTAGAAAAGGGGAATGAGACAATTGATGACAATAAATATATCTATCAATGTGCAGATATCACTTATAGGGGTATCTTGAAAATAAGTAAGTAAGTAAGTAATTGTTTGTTATAGTGACATGTGCATATACGTATGTAACCCATGTCATATTTATCTTAAATGGAAATAATTATTGATATTTAGTACATGTACATTATAATATTTCCAAACCCTGCTGCAAGCGTACCACCCAATAGTTTCCCCTATATGGCCTAATAAAATCACTGGTCTGAATCATATCATAATTATATAGCCTAGTCCCATAATATGTCTTTGTATAATATATACTAGTCTTCACTACTATTGTGTATAAAGTATTATGGGTGAGTGATTGTGAGTGACGATCAGGTCAGATGTGTGAATGAGTGAACTAACTCAACTAATTAGGTGCACTTTCCAGCTAACTTGTTCAAGACCCTTATCCCACACTCTTACTCTACTAGTCAAACGGATAAGTTGCGAAGCTATCCTGTTTACATTAAGATTTACATATACTATACTAGTAACTATATACATATATACATTATATGTGTCAGCTGATAGCCAGACTCTGGTAATGTAATGTTTTATCTTTGATATTTTACATTGTAAAATATTTATTTGAAATGCTTGAATTGGAATTGTGAACTATTTTGTATTGTGAAAAAAAAAACAAAAAAAAAATTATTTTACAGGCTCTTTATATCCATATATACGAAAATACGGAAACAACCAGAGTTTGTTATATCTATAAACTCCCCGGTCTACAAATGGCTCCCCGTCAAGGAATGATAGAAAAGACCCAGAGTCGGCAACATGCTTACAGGCCGTAAAACGGAATCTGCTGCGGAAGTTGGGGTCTACGGCAAATGTACATGCATGGGAACAGTAATCAACACTGAGGAGTCGAATGGCGCCAGGAGATAGGATGATTCAAGTGGAAGTGTTTTTTTAAACTGGAAAGTGTGTTTACGAGTGTGTGGTTTTTTTTAAGTGTAAGGTGTAAATATTTAGGTGTACAGTGATTAATTAATCTGAAGTGTTAAAACTGTGTGTAACATATACAGGAATATTGATTAAGGATATTGTCACGTAAGTGTTTTGTATTATGTATTGTCTATATTGTTGTTTTTGAAAGGTATCGGTTCGTACCAGTCATTTTGTAAATTTCATTTTAAAAGCATTTGTATTTCATTAGTCTACTTCATTTACTAGGCTTTTCATACAAGGTGTGTAGTTACTGTCAAAACTGTACACGATCTATTCATTGATAGTCATAGTAAATTCATTGACGGTTATTTTTGATTCCACGTATTGTATTCTCGTGTGATTGTGAACCGATATATTTCAAAATTGTATACATGTAATTAGTGTGCTACATTTGTAAATTCATTTACTATACATTATTTAATTGTCATCATCATTCTGTGAATGTGTCACTAGAGTTTGGTAGTGACCTATATCTGAAAAATACAGTACCATATGTATTCAATTAAGTGTATAAGTTATTTATACAAATCGGTGTCGACATAGAAGTTCGATAACCTGGTTGTATAAATAGGGTTTCTTCATTCTGTATTACTAACACACATCCCTTCATGTCATTATTCACAAGTTGCACATATTAATTAAACTTATTGTTCCGGCAACATTGAATCGTGAGTAGCAGATAGAAAGGTATGTAAGTGAGTAGATGTT
>CM026402.1:64693646-64710578 GCA_014843695.1 Archivesica marissinica
CAACATCTACTCACTTACATACCTTTCTATCTGCTACTCACGATTCAATGTTGCCGGAACAATAAGTTTAATTAATATGTGCAACTTGTGAATAATGACATGAAGGGATGTGTGTTAGTAATACAGAATGAAGAAACCCTATATATACAACCAGGTTATCGAACTTCTATGTCGACACCGATTTGTATAAATAACTTATACACTTAATTGAATAAATATGGTACTGTATTTTTCAGATATAGGTCACTACCAAACTCTAGTGACACATTCACAGAATGATGATGACAATTAAATAATGTATAGTAAATGAATTTACAAATGTAGCACACTAATTACATGTATACAATTTTGAAATATATCGGTTCACAATCACGCGAGAATACAATACGTGGAATCAAAAATAACCGTCAATGAATTTACTATGACTATCAATTAATAGATCATGTACAGTTTTGACAATAACTACACACCTAGTATGAAAAGCCTAGTAAATGAAGTAGACTAATGAAATACAAATGCTTTTAAAATGAAATTTACAAAATGACTGGTACGAACCGATACCTTTCAAAAACACAACAATATAGACAATATATAATACAAAACACTTACGTGACAATATCCTTAATCAATATTCCTGTATATGTTACACACAGTTTTAACACTTCAGATTAATTAATCACTGTACACCTAAATATTTACACCTTACACTTAAAAAAAACCACACACTCGTAAACACACTTTCCCGTTTAAAAAAACACTTCCACTTGAATCATCCTATCTCCTGGCGCCATTCGACTCCTCAGTGTTGATTACTGTTCCCATGCATGTACATTTGCCGTAGACCCCAACTTCCGCAGCAGATTCCGGCCTGTAAGCATGTTGCCGACTCTGGCTCTTTTCTATCATTCCTTGACGGGGGGCCATTTGTAGACCGGGGAGTTTATAGAAATAACAAACTCTGGTTGTTTCCGTATTTTCGTATATATGGATATAAAGAGCCTGTAAAATAACACAATACAAAATACACAATTCCAATTCAAGCATTTCAAATAAATATTTTACAATGTAAAATATCAAAGATAAAACATTACATTACCAGAGTCTGGCTATCAGCTGACACATATAATGTATATATGTATATAGTTACTAGTATAGTATATGTAAATCTTAATGTAAACAGGATAGCTTCGCAACTTATCCGTTTGACTAGTAGAGTAAGAGTGTGGGATAAGGGTCTTGAACAAGTTAGCTGGAAAGTGCACCTAATTAGTTGAGTTAGTTCACTCATTCACACATCTGACCTGATCGTCACTCACAATCACTCACCCATAATACTTTATACACAATAGTAGTGAAGACTAGTATATATTATACAAAGACATATTATGGGACTAGGCTATATAATTATGATATGATTCAGACCAGTGATTTTATTAGGCCATATAGGGGAAACTATTGGGTGGTACGCTTGCAGCAGGGTTTGGAAATATTATAATGTACATGTACTAAATATCAATAATTATTTCCATTTAAGATAAATATGACATGGGTTACATACGTATATGCACATGTCACTATAACAAACAATTACTTACTTACTTACTTATTTTCAAGATACCCCTATAAGTGATATCTGCACATTGATAGATATATTTATTGTCATCAATTGTCTCAATCCCCTTTTCTACTCTACTAGACAATTTCATAACTCATCATATTCCACATCCACAACATAATTAATATAAGTAAGTAAGTAAGTAAATAGTTTATTATAGTGACATGTGCATTAACATATTTTAATACATACATAAATACATGAATATAGCACCCGACCCAATGGGTCTATAAGTCACCTACATATTAAATTGTTATACATATACACATCATATATAAGTCACAATGATTACATCAACAATATGATATTCAGTCATTTTAAGTATGGTATGGTATTTATGACTGTAATGTTAGCAATGGTAATGGTTACAACAATGATTATTATAAATTCACACCTTTATAATAAAGTTCGACTACTCGAGAGTAACTGTAAATGGACAGGTAATCATTGTTAATATATAACTGTACACACTGAAAATAAAATCCATATACTGTGAGATCTTTGTGTAGAAATTATTTGCTATTCCTAAGGTATTCATTTTTTGATTTAGGTCACTACACCAGTTATTCCTATTCACTCGGTAATCAAACTCGAATACACGTTTCGTAAGTCTATCACTGTCCATATTTATTAAACGATTCCAGCAACGTAAGGCATTGCCCCATCTTCTGTAGTTACTTGGTATCCATCCTGAATCTCCATATAGCGCTAGTATAGGTGTGAACCGGTGAACCCCAAGAAAGTAACGTAACGCTCTGTGTTGTACGTTGTTAATACCCTGATAATGTTTTAGTCCCCACACAGATGAACAGTAATCCAATATAGGAACTACACAAGAGTTGCATAGCTTCTCATACGATTGAAATCCAAAATCCTTCAGCTTATGTATCTTACTTATTATACTCCCAAGAGCACGACCTGCTCCTTTAGGAAGAGCTTCACAGTTCGACGTAAAGTCACTCTTTTCATGAAAAATAATCCCTAGGTATTTATATTGGTCAACGGTTTCTAAAACGCTATTTCCGATTTTGAATTCATAATCACTGCGCTGTGTTCGACGCCTTCTGAAATGCATAGCTTTCGATTTCGTTGTGTTTATAAGAACGCGCCACTTTTGGCACCACCTATGGAGTGTATCCAGCATGCACTGTAACTTGTCCTCTGAGTCGGCGATCAAAACAATATCGTCTGCATACATTAGTAACGAGATCTTAATGTCGCCCATCGATATTCCGAGGTCAAGGTCGTTAACCTCCTGTACAAGGGCATTTGAAAATATTGAGAACAGGGTTGGTGACAGGTTGCAACCTTGTCTCACTATATATATATATATATAGTTTCTCTACTTTTCAACTTTTACATTACCATATAATTCCAATGTACAGTTTTCACTTATAGTCTATCTTTTGATTGCATTTGATTTATATATATATATATATATATATATATATAGACACCATAAAAACTGTGCACGTATATCGATTTTACTATCATGAGTGAATAATCCTTCACACATTGCACTAATTTACCCAATATTTTGCATATTTTGATACCAAATTTGCCTATATTTTTCTCTAAAAGAAAATAAATTTTACCGCTAAGGCAAGTACACAGTTTCTTTTTGGTGTCAGTATACATTGAGGGTCTCATGGTAGATTGACCTTTTGTTAAAACACTGTCGTGGCGTCATACCTTTGTACTTGCAGTCCATTATGATTAATATTGGAGTGCTGTCAAAAGGCTAGATACATGTATATTCAATCCTACGCGTGAATGTACGAAATTAACAATTTTAATTAGTAGGATCTTGTTATATAAGTGTGTGCTTTAAGTAAGATATAAGCCTCAAACGGATCCAATATGTAAACTATTGGTACTGTTTTCGGCGCGTCGGCGATACGCGCTCACACAGTCCAATATGTTACATATTGGATCGTTTTCGGCTTATATCCTACACTTAGTCAATAACAAGCAGTACCACATTAAATATTAACTTTTATTAAGTAATCTAACTTGTCAATGTATCATACACATTCTCTGAAAATTTGGTCAAAATCAATTTAGATTACATAATAGTTAATGTGGTGCTGCTTGTTATTGACTTTAATTGCTGATTAAAGTAATACCCGTGCAAAACGTTTGTCCGTATGTTTATATAATTCCAATATGCAATTTTCACTTATAGTCCTATCGTTTGATTGCATTTAATTTGTATATGTATACCTTTATACACCTTTATTACCTCCAATACTGGAGAGCAGAACAGGCAGTTTTCATATATAAATTACACGGAGATCAATACAAACAGGATGTAAAATTGCATAGAAGATTACAAATAGAATTGTGGCAAGTCGGTGTAAGATCTCCATCGGTCAGACATCGGTCAGATCACCAGTCCCTCATATATAAGCGATAAACATCTTCCACCGAGACGTTAAACTGAGGTCTCGTGTGCTGTACACCATGAACGTAAAAGAACCAGAGGATACTCTGGAATGGGTCTCTCTCTGTATCATTGCACTATCCTCCAAAATCTAAAATTACTAATCTCTTCAGGAGGCGTCGCTCATATGGGCAACTGGTAGCGACGATAAATAAACGTAAAACACACACCGAGTCACTCTTACATGTAATCCAAGATGTGTACATTATGATGCACACGTGGATAAATAATAGTCTGGA
This sequence comes from Archivesica marissinica, assembly GCA_014843695.1. NCBI lineage: Eukaryota > Metazoa > Mollusca > Bivalvia > Venerida > Vesicomyidae > Archivesica > Archivesica marissinica. The sequence continues at coordinate 64,697,944 of CM026402.1, forward strand.
GAATTCGTATTGAGTTAATTCACATGCACTTATCATCAAATTCAGTACATTTGTCGAAACGAAATACAAGGAGGACAATGTGACTTCTGATTGGAATACAATATAAGACAGTAACATGAATAAATGTGACATTATCAATTTCATAATAGCATCATCATTATCATTTACATTGTAGTTGTATAAACCAGATAATAGGTGACAAAATTGCAAACAAGCACTACCTGTAACGAAATTGGAAAAGGCTTGGTCTCCGAGTATACGTAATGTGTCTCGCCATAGGTTATCCCTTATTATATTGTTGCTTATACAGTATAATAATAATAATAATAATAATAAAGACTTTATTTAACGAGAGTACTCATTTAACAAAAGTTAATCTACCATGAGGCCCTCAACATATATACAATCAAATGCAATCAAAAGATAGCACTATAAGTGAGAACTGCACATTGGAATAATATAGTAATGTAAAAGCTGAAAAATAGAGAAACTATATTTAATATGTAAGTAATGGAATATGATGATATATGGAATTGGCTAGCAGAGTAGAAAATGGGAATGAGACAATTAATGATTTAAGAGATGTAATACTTTCTTTTCAACAGTAAGTCCGCATTTATGACAACTTTCAATTCTATTAAACGAGAATATGTTCCCAAATGCCCTTATTACAGTTTCGCATTTAAGTTTGATAAGTGGGTACTTCTGGCTTAATTCCCATATGCGGCAGGGACCCCTGTGACTGAATATACTAGTCTGAAGTTATCTGTACATTAAAAGATCAAAACGCGCATTGCGTTCAAAGTTTTGGAAACCATACACTGTTCGTTTAACTGATGAGTTCCATGAGTATTCAGTAGGAAAAGAGCCACTTTGAATGAAACTTGGTATAATGGTAAATAGGTTGTATTTCTTTAACAGTCTGTATATGTCCGGAATGAAACCTTGAACTTGAGTATCGTCGCTAAGAAATCTTATGATCCTGTGTATAAAAGATTGCTTTGAGAGATATTGATTCGGCAAGTTGCACAATTGACCAAAGAATTGTAATTTTTTTAATATTGATCTCTGTTTCTATCGAGAATAAACCCAAAGCCCAGAGAGAAATGTCAGTTGATGTGGGTAATGGTAAATGCTGCATTGATTTAGCACACAGGCGATGAGATCGTTCCAGTTGCATAAGGGAGGATTGTGATACAAAGTTCCAGAGTTCGCAACCGTACAGGGCCTTTGGAATAACAACCGAGTTATATATGTTAAGAGCGTTATCGGATTTAGTTCATTGGGATGTATACCAGAGTTAAGAACACTAAAATATGTGGACCGAAGTTTTGTGCATGCATCTTGTATAGCTGGGTTCATTGTATAATACCTATCACAGATTACTCCAAGGTGTTTATATTTATCTGCAACTTTTAACTCAATTTCTTCGAGTTTCCAGAAAAAACGTTCATCATTAATAATGGTTGAATCATTAAATATAATTACAGAACACTTAGTCGGGTTATACTCGTATCTCCATGATTTTGAGTATCGGTGACATATAGCAATCATGCGCTGAAGACCGAACCGCGAAAAAGACACCAGAACCATATCGTTCGCCACTGTCGGCGAACAGGCGTTCAGGTCATAGATACAGATACCATAGCCACTTTGTTCTAGTAATTTAATGAGGCCATCAACAAAAAGAAGATACAAAAGGGGGGAGGTTTTACTGACCTGACGCGTTCCCTGTAGTACATTGAAGCACTCTGTTGTTGCATTTCCGTGTCGGACCGAACTCGTCATATCAGAAATACAAGTTGACAAATGACAGAAAGGATGTTGAATCAATTCCTGTGTTATACAGTTTAAATAGGAGGCCATTGTGCCATATCCTGTCAAACGCCTGCTTCACATCTAAGAAGCTTACGAACTTGGCTTTTGTTTTCCTTAGCGAATAAAATTGTTTCCTTAAGGAAAAATGACGTCATCAGACAGCCTAACCCTTCTTGAAACCCACCCTGTTGGTTACTTATCGATATCAGAATGGTTGATTTAGAGCGCGATAAAAGTACAAGTTCATACACTTTTAAGATAGTTGGCATTAATGTTATTGCGCGATAGTTATTTGGGTCATCCTTTGGTTTATTGGAACCTTTGTGTATTGTAACAATTACACCCTTTTTCATTTCAGTAGGAATGTAACCCTGTCGTAACATAGCCGTAAATAAAATGGGTAACTTATCAAGAACAAATTTACCTTCATATTGATAGTGTTCATAAAATACTTGGTCACACCCACAGGCCTTTCGCGGCTTACACGTTTTATTGGAATGTGCCATATATAATGATCTAAGAACTTTACTATTGCAGAAGGCAATATTAGCTGACCATAATTTCTGTAATATGACAAAACGTGATCAATTTATATTTCTATTCAGTAATCAATCAGTAATAAGACTTTGTGCCAAAACCTGTTTTAATATACTACAGCGTCGTTACTTTTACCTTTGTAAATAATGCCCTTTTTTGTGTTAATTACTATATATCTATGATTTTTACAGACTACAAGAAGCAACTGCTAATTAGGTCATTCTCGATCTGATCCTGGGTGATAACTGATTTTGTAAAATATTTCTTAATAGCGCACGAGTGCTTGTTTTTCGATTTAGTGTTTTATACCATTTTGTTTTATTTCGTATTTAAATATAAATTAGCAACTGTTTCTTGGCTTTAGAATGTAAATAAGCATTAACTAATAGTAGTGTGGGATTTTATAATGTGATATGTTTTGTTGCAATATGTCTCTTATAATTCTATTCAGAATGGCTATGTACTTTTAATCTGATTATTTACATTTGTGTTTGCATTACATGTATGTATATATATCATCTTTATTTCCTCCATTTCTGAAGAGTATATAACATTCAAAAAGAAACACATAGCGTATTACAAACATACAAAAGACATAAAATGATGCAAACATAAAGACATTTCATAGTGAGAACATACAAAGGACATCAAACGTATTGCAAAGATTGGAGTTTCGGAAGACATCCATTATTTTAAGCATACAAACAATATCAAACGTTATGAAACAAACAAGAACATCAAACAATATACATACAAGAGAACATCGCATTGTGCAAACATTAAGCATTAAGCTAGCAGTAATGTTTACATAATGCACGTTTGGTTATGCATATTTAGTCTTATACTAGGAAGCCTCTTAGAAACAAAGAGAAATCCAATAAGCAGCATATTTAAATGTTTACAAAGGTTGGCAGAAATTTAAGAACATACTATTTCACCGAAACGAAAAGTGAATATAAGAAAGTTATTCTAAAAACGCTGCATTCTGTAGATCATGTTTAGGAGCCAGATTTATGCTTTAGATGATCACAGCTCTCAGAAATGTTCCGTTTAAATTCATAAATTCAACATATCTGTTTAGTTCAATAAAGTGTGATATATTCAAGTCAATAAAGCCTAACATAAACAATAGTTGTTCCTCTAAGCTCACACTTTTCATGTATATAAACAAGTCAGCACAGAATTGTTCTCTGACCGAGTGCCAGTACTGTGACCTAGGTGTTGCCAAAGTAGTGCAATCGAAAACATTATGAAACAAAGGGTCATTTATAGGGGTTAAAGGCCTGCAGGTTGACCTATATTTGACCTTAAACACACGAGGAATAGCGGTACAAATCTGACGGTCGACGCACTAAACACACGAGGAATAGCGGTACAAATCTGACGGTCGACGCACATCGTATTTGCCACATGCGAGGCCCTGCATGGTATACATCTAATACATGAGCACCACTTATATCTATTATGACCCACGTACATATCAGAGGTTATAAATTGCTGAAATTGATGTTCTGTGTTTTTATAGTACTTACAACTGGTATAAACAATTCAACTCTACTTATGGCCCAAATAAGGCTGGTTGCGCGGGTTAGGCAGCCAGTTCCTGCAGTGCTGTACCACACATTCAGGCATCAGTTCCCTCTTATGCCAAGTACAGTCTCCTCTTCTAGCCGCTACTTTTCTCTCTATATATCTGACATCTTTCCATGCGCCACAATTATATAGCATTGCCCAAAACCTCCTGTATAGAAGCTTTCTCTCATGTGAATTTAGATTATGCGGTGGACGATTATTAGCAGGCCACCAAAGTTGTTTGTTCTGTTCATTTATTATGCAAGGGGAACACAAGCACAGTGGACACTCAGCAACACCTTCAGCTATGCTATGCGTAATTGCAATGGTGACCAATCCATACTTCGAACAAAAATGGAATGTATTGTCAAACATTACCAAAATGACCACACAGACTGTTCACCCGAGTCTCGGTGTAAAATAGATCCCAACTATATCCCCAGCCGTCAAATACTTACAAGTCCTGTTGCTGTAGAACTGTTGCTGTCATGTGTTAGAAAATGCTATGTTTATAAGGAAGCGCAAAATTATATCTACCACATGGACACTAGTAGCGTGGAATCATTCAACAACAGCTTGAATGTTTTCCATGACAAACGTATCGGAACCTTCTCTGCTCTTCACTACACTATACGCTCAAATTTGGCAATATGTCAATGGAATGAGACAGTGCAAGTCAAGAATAATACAAGACTCCGTTGTACGCTCCAGTTCAAATCCAACATTTGGGCAAGGTATAAACAGGCATTATTTTCACACTTAATCTGGCGGCCTTTTTAAACCAGATGATACATGAAAGTGACAGAACAGAATATGAAAGTGACGAAACTCCGACCTTACAAACAACATAGATCCTGATCAGTTTAACAGTTTATTCGTAATTCAAGGCCTCCGGCCCATACACATATATTATATACATGCATACAAATTATCAGTGTCAGTGATTACGCTACGGCTGATGAGGCACCTACATAACATGTAATCTATGTCCCTGGGCTGATCTGGATTATGTAGTTTGAATACTCATAACTATCAATTTTCTTTACAATCAATAATATACGTTTACTTAAATTGTCAGGGCCTCATTTTGACTAATTCTCAGCTCACAGAGTGATCGTGCATATTAACCGTTAGAAAATACCTACATACGCCAAATTATACTGAATGTACTGCTACATTGTTGATACAAGCCACTAATCACATGGAACAGGTAGTAAAGTATAAATCTTTACAATTGGACGGGGTCAAACTGCAGGCCTTTAAATGAAGTATGAAGGTTACCATATAACGAACACATATAGTTTATTCATATAAATACATACATATTATATACATACATATTTGATTAGGTCAACACATGAACTGAATTTTGAATTAGATTGCACAGATCTGGATTATGTAGTTTGAATACTCATAACTATCAATTTTCTTTACAATCAATAATATACGTTTACTTAAATTGTCAGGGCCTCATTTTGACTAATTCTCAGCTCACAGAGTGATCGTGCATATTAACCGTTAGAAAATACCTACATACGCCAAATTATACTGAATGTACTGCTACATTGTTGATACAAGCCACTAATCACATGGAACAGGTAGTAAAGTATAAATCTTTACAATTGGACGGGGTCAAACTGCAGGCCTTTAAATGAAGTATGAAGGTTACCATATAACGAACACATATAGTTTATTCATATAAATCTACATATTATTATACATACATATTTGATTAGGTCAACACATGAACTGAATTTTGAATTAGATTGCACAGATCTGGATTATGTAGTTTGAATACTCATAACTATCAATTTTCTTTACAATCAATAATATACGTTTACTTAAATTGTCAGGGCCTCATTTTGACTAATTCTCAGCTCACAGAGTGATCGTGCATATTAACCGTTAGAAAATACCTACATACGCCAAATTATACTGAATGTACTGCTACATTGTTGATACAAGCCACTAATCACATGGAACAGGTAGTAAAGTATAAATCTTTACAATTGGACGGGGTCAAACTGCAGGCCTTTAATGAAGTATGAAGGTTACCATATAACGACACATATAGTGTATTCATATAAATACATACATATTATATACATACATATTTGATTAGGTCAACACATGAACTGAATTTTGAATTAGATTGCACAGATCTGGATTATGTAGTTTGAATACTCATAACTATCAATTTTCTTTACAATCAATTATACGTTTACTTAAATTGTCAGGGCCTCATTTTGACTAATTCTCAGCTCACAGAGTGATCGTGCATATTAACCGTTAGAAAATACCTACATACGCCAAATTATACTGAATGTACTGCTACATTGTTGATACAAGCCACTAATCACATGGAACAGGTAGTAAAGTATAAATCTTTACAATTGGACGGGGTCAAACTGCAGGCCTTTAAATGAAGTATGAAGGTTACCATATAACGAACACATATAGTTTATTCATATAAATACATACATATTATATACATACATATTTGATTAGGTCAACACATGAACTGAATTTTGAATTAGATTGCACAGATCTGGATTATGTAGTTTGAATACTCATAACTATCAATTTTCTTTACAATCAATAATATACGTTTACTTAAATTGTCAGGGCCTCATTTTGACTAATTCTCAGCTCACAGAGTGATCGTGCATATTAACCGTTAGAAAATACCTACATACGCCAAATTATACTGAATGTACTGCTACATTGTTGATACAAGCCACTAATCACATGGAACAGGTAGTAAAGTATAAATCTTTACAATTGGACGGGTTCAAACTGTAGTCCTTTAAAGGGCTTGTATCAACAATGTAGCAGTACATTCAGTATAATTTGGCGTATGTAGGTATTTTCTAACGGTTAATATGCACGATCACTCTGTGAGCTGAGAATTAGTCAAAATGAGGCCCTGACAATTTAAGTAAACGTATATTATTGATTGTAAAGAAAATTGATAGTTATGAGTATTCAAACTACATAATCCAGATCAGCCCAGGGACACAGATTACATGTTATGTAGGTGCCTCATCAGCCGTAGCGTAATCACTGAGACTGATAATTTGTATGCATGTATAATGTGCGCTATGGTTGTGATCTGTGCAATCTAATTCAAAATTCAGTTCATGTGTTGACCTAATCAAATATGTATGTATATAATATGTATGTATTTATATGAATAAACTATATGTGTTCGTTATATGGTAACCTTCATACTTCATTTAATTATATATCTACAGTATTATTCGCAAGTTTTCTGTTATATTTTAAATATTTCTCTGTGTCAGTGTGTGTTTACCGATATTGATGCTACATAATAATCACAGTGAATGCTATGAGTACATGTATAATATTATAATTATAATCTCTTGAACATACGAGTATTACACATATTCTGCCGATTTCTACAAGATGCCATTGAGTAAAATAACAATGTATGTAACTGATGAGCAGAGAAAAGAATTGCTGATTTTCTTGCAAAATAAGAACTGGGACGTAGAGATGGAAATAGAAGAAACAGCCACCGCCATGCCCGTTGCAGAGGCTGCTTACGTACCTCCCCCTATGCCTCATCATGCTGAAGGTGTTGCTGAGTGTCCACTGTGCTTGTGTTCCCCTTGCATAATAAATGAACAGAACAAACAACTTTGGTGGCCTGCTAATAATCGTCCACCGCATAATCTAAATTCATATGAGAGAAAGCTTCTATACAGGAGGGTTTGGGCAATGCTATATAATTGTGGCGCATGGAAAGATGTCAGATATATAGAGAGAAAAGTAGCGGCTAGAAGAGGAGACTGTACTTGGCATAAGAGGGAACTGATGCCTGAATGTGTGGTACAGCACTGCAGGAACTGGCGGCCTAACCCGCGCAACCAGCCTTATTTGGGCCATAAGTGGAGTTGAATTGTTTATACCAGTTGTAAGTACTATTAAAACACAGAACATCAATTTCAGCAATTTATAACCTCTGATATGTACGTGGGTCATAATAGATATAAGTGGTGCTCATGTATTAGATGTATACCATGCAGGGCCTCGCATGTGGCAAATACGATGTGCGTCGACCGTCAGATTTGTACCGCTATTCCTCGTGTGTTTAGTGCGTCGACCGTCAGATTTGTACCGCTATTCCTCGTGTGTTTAAGGTCAAATATAGGTCAACCTGCAGGCCTTTAAGCAGTTCTGACATTCAACGGTGGTTATAAAATTGGTTTTACAGCACAATTTTGCCATGAACATCATGTTTTCTATATCACGCGGTTATTGCATAGCAACTCGCCAAATGTTGGCTACTGTCAGGGAACTGTGCAGACGTTTAAACCTGTCGAAGTCGGAACAAACAGACATGCGTTGTAGCCAGGCAGACTGTTCATGGTTAAATATGGTCGTTTTACAGATGCTTTTCCATTGATATTTTCCTGGGAAAGTCCCTGACTCGATAAAGCTTTCGATATATCGTACTAAATTATATTTCTGTGCTATTTTAACGATATCAACAACAAAACCACGATTTCTTACAGTACAGTAACTTTTATATTGGAAAAGTCTTTGAACGAATAACTGAAGCGACAACTCACTTGTATTTAATCGGCATAATACACCTAAAAAGTTTAACTTTTGCAAATCGAAGTACGCTTGTAGTGTAGTAAATCCTAGCAGGCCAAGTACCATATCGGACCTAGTGCGAAGCGGCAGGCATTGTATTTTCTTCAGGCAGAAGTGGTGGATTGTTTCAAGTCGTATTTGGTCGGTTTTGCTAATGTTGTTCCACAGTTCACAACCGAAAAATGCTTTAGGTAGTACTGTTGAAATGTATAGTTTTGACACTGTTATCGGGTTTATTCCGGTACTATGGAGACCACTGGTAGCTATGGAAAACAGAGTACCACGTGCAGTCTGACGTACGTCGTCGACATTTTCCGGTTTCCTGCTCGATTTGTCCTGCATAATTCCAAGATGTTTGTATTTGTTTGTTTGGCGTAATTCAATATTTGAGTAATACAAGACACATTTTTCTTTTTTAAATATCTGGTCTTCGTTGTGTATTAGCACGGCGCATTTAGAAGGGTTGTACGTATAGCGCCATTTGTTGGCGTATTTACGACATATATCAATTAGTTCGGAGAGACCAGACTTGATTAACGATAGCAACACAATATCGTCTGCTTGAGTCGGGGCACAAAGCGAGATGTCGTTAATTTTCAGCCCGTATCCGGAGTTATCTAGAGTCTTGAGCAGTTCATCTAGAAGGACGGTGTATAGGAACGGAGCACAAATACTACCTTGTCTTGTTCCCTGTTGTAATGGAAAGCTCTCTGACAGGTGACCATAAGAGAGTACGCGGCTGGAACCCCCCCTCAGCATACTATCGAATATTCGTAGAGTTTTGCCATTTAGACCAAGTTCATATAACTTGAAGAGAACGCCTGAGATCCACGTGCGATCAAAGGCCTTCATGGCATCCATGAAACATGTGTAGAGAACATTATGTCTTTCATAGCAATAGTTGACAGTCTCCTAGTAGATAAATGAGACCATTTTGCTATTTTTGCCCTTTTGAAAGCCATGTTGGAATTGGTGTAAGTTTTTATAGAAAGGACTCTTTTCAATTCTGTTCAATAGCAGTTTTTCAAAAGTTTTGAAAACTACGGGAAGCAAAGAAATAGCTCTGTAAACTGTGACGTTTGGCTAAGTTCGAAATGTAAATGTCTCTATTTCTACCAATACCATTCTCTAGAAATGTGGGGTTGAAGTCTCCCATTACAACAGCTTTGTCACCGTCGCAGACTTGCGATAGTATGTCGTTAATATTGTCAATTTCACTTTTGAACAGGTCTAATGATTCGTTTGAACAAGGTAAATATACTTGTATAAAGTATAAGGTATATTCATCTAAGGCGAGTTTTATGGCTGCTATGCGGTCACTGTCGGTGTCTAAAATCTGTACCCTATCACTAAACGTTTTTCGCCAAAGTAGTGCGACCCCACCTTTGCCAAACATTCTACCGTTTAATGTCTTAGGATTTGAGCACAAAACCACATGCGCATCGTAATCATGAGATAAGTTTTCCAGGATATAAGAATTATGACTGAGTATCCAGTGTTCCGATAAACCACAAACTGAAATGTTTTTCGATGTAAGTTCACTCAAGAGGTATGGGATACCCGACATTATTCCAGTCACATTCCATGTTAAAATATTCAGATTCATTGAAGGTATATGTAAGTTAATCGACATTATCGTACCGCCTTCGGTAATCAACACGATTTAACCAGGGGCGACAACTGATTCCGGCTGGCCAAATATCAGGGTCCTCGATTATCTCCGCTTGATCTTCATCTATTACTATTTGAGCTGCTCGGCTGTCTGTCCTTCGTGTGTATAAAAACTTTGCAGATTTAAACGTTATACCGACAGACGGATATGTAGTCCAGTGGTAACACGCTGGACTGGTAATCCAGGGATCGCAGGTTCGATCCCCCGTCTGACCCTAATAAAATTAACAGTCTTTCAGATGGGACGTTAAACCGAGGTCTCGTGTCGGTGCTTTACACCGTGCACGTAAAAGAACCAGAGGAGACTCTGGAATGGGTCTCTATCTGTATCATTGCACTATCCTCCAAAATCTAAACTGACTAATCTCTTCAGGAGGCGTCGCTCATATGGGTAACCGGTAGTGACGATAAATAAACGTAAAACACACACGTTATACCGATATCTTCAAGGAACATTTCGAGCCCTTCTTCGTCGCTCTCGAGATCTATGCCTGTGATAATAAACGATTTTGCTTTCTTACGAATTACACCTTTGAAAATATTGTTACGTTGTTTCGCTTTTACGTTGTTGGAGTCATGTCTAGGAAATGATTCTTGTGAGATAAGAGAGTGACTGTTACACACCAATTCGCCGTTATTTGACTCAGTTAAGTCAATCAATGAGGTACCAGAGTGAGGTATAAGTGGACCGGTTACATCGCTGTTGCATGCTGATGTCTTATCACTGACGTGGCTGTGTTTGTCAGAGAGCCCGACCTTCCGAGCTGTTTGTTTTACGTTAAGTCCATCAGTCACATTGGTTGATGGTTGCTTCTGGCTTGACTGCAAGATTTTCTCAAAGAAATTGAGCATATTGCTATTCATATTTTCAAGTTTTTCGGTTAAATTATCCGCGAACTTGTCTAGTGTAGCTTTAAGCATGTTCGTGGTGCTATAACTATCAACTTTAAGTAATTTAACCTTAGAATCAAGTCTTCATAATTTTCTGACTTTCGTTTTGAAAACTAGTATTTGATTGGTCAATTTGTTTTTGCATTTCTGATTCAATTTTATCATCAATGTCTTGCTTGAGAAGTTTTTCATTGTTTTTTATTTTGGTGGAGCCATCAAGAAGTTTGTTTATGTTTCTCGAGTTGTCATCTGATCTTTGGTTCACGTTAGAGACGTCAGACAATAATTGAATACGAGAGTTTTCAAGTTTGGAAACACAAGATGATAGCACATCAATGCCATCTGAGAGACGTTTACAGTCCTTCGGCGGAACTCCTTTAGCTTTGCGCGCTAATATACTGCAACATGAGTCGAGTTCGTGTTGGATGGAACTTACACTACTTTTCATGCTGAAAGAGATTGACTCATATCTTTCATTTCGTTTGCTCCTTTTTTCAGGACGAGCACATCAGACTGCAGAGTAGCCACTGTATTTTTCAGGAACATTAATTCATAATTGTCATCCGTTGCCAATCGTCTGGGAGTACTCGGGACCTGCCTGACTCTAGAGTTTCCTCTTTTGAACCGATCATCGATTTCGGATAGGTTCCCAAAGATAAATTGGTACAGTAAGAAGCAGTCATTGGCGTACTTTACCAGGATCGAACCTTTGGGAGAGTTTCTACGCTCTCTCAGAACGCCAGTCGGAGGGTTTTGACAGCCACGTGCTCTAGATGCCAGTTCCGTCCTGTAGCCAGATATAGTTTCTTCACAGTTGTTCACCAGAACCAGGAGACGTGGAATGTACATGTCCTTGGGTAGATCAGAAAGTTCCATATCAAGTTGATCATGGACAACGTCCTTTAGTTTATACACTGGATAGGGTTGCGCACCTTGCAGTTCGCCGAAAGCATCCGTTGGAGGCGAGGGAATGTGGTTGGTGGCATGCTGTTCACTATGCCTGGTAGAATTATATTCCACAGCAGAAAACGTGTTACCTGTGGACTCGGGTGAAAAGACTGTTTTCCGGTACGTTTGTTCATAGTCAGGGCTAGGGTTATTACAAGTTAGTTGGATCGGATTCAGATCAGTCAGAGTTGTGTTATCGTTCATGAATAAACTATCTGAGGTTACATCTGAAGCGACCGGATATTTACTATTTTCGTCCATCTCGCCTAACTCCGGAGAAATACGTAATCCATGTACCCGTCGGTAGTGATAATCGCTAAGTATGGTCGAAAAATAGCCGGAGGCTCCATTCCTTTCTACAGGTAAATTTGATAATAGTGAGCAAGTTGTTCACTCTCTTTTGTTTTCTGTAGTCCCTTCAATTATATTCAAACTACATCAAACTGTTAGTTACAAAGTTCACTATCTTCAGCATCAAACACTTACGCTCATTTTGATACAAAAATATCCAACAATTTCCATTTATATAGTCACTAATATGTAATTATCATCAGAGCCAAAATCCACACCTTTTC
>CM026402.1:64711578-64728623 GCA_014843695.1 Archivesica marissinica
CATAACATATGTTTAAACTAAACCAATCAGTTCATGTATCAATAACTCTTAGGGGGCTTCCCTACACTTTTTCAACCAATCCCAGACCGCTATATCAATAACACCGACTGACCTATACTGTTATAATGATTGTAATTCATGTTGTTGGCGTTTTGTATTTGCATCAAATGACCTGATTGGTTAAGCTACATTATGCAGCATCGTATGTGTGTATTGCTTGGCGTAACTATGTAATATAGGGATATTGCAATACGTTCATTATATAATCATGTTGTATTGCATACTTTGCCTTCTCCTCATAAGTGTCACCACTATTTGTTAATAGTGTGTATGTATATTGTTGTACCTCATATGTCATATTGATCTACTGGAGTTTGAAAATAAAATTTAAAAATTCATTAATTTTGCTATAATTATTGTGTGTGTATTTATGCTATAACGTTAAAACGAGATTACATCGCAAAACGTAAATAAAATGCTCATTATCACCTATAAATGCATTGCTACTACAAATTCTTCTGAATACATTCGAACACTAACATTGAATCAATAAACAGTGTTTTGTGGTCTACAAACTTTCAGAATTGAAAGTATGATTTCATATAGCAGTCATCCACGCTCCTGTAATGACGTGTGTTTGTCATTGGAGTCAATACTAAACGCGCGATACTTTCGCTTAGAGATGATTTAACTATGATTTATCTCCAAATAAATATGCATAGGCATACATGTGAGATATAACGGTAAATCTGTACGATGAATCGTGTCATTCAGGATACACGCATTGTATTATGCATGAATGTCGCCTATTTACATGATGTTGTTATGTCAACAAACCGCGTATACGACGCTTGTTTATTTGTTGAAATACTCAGTTTTTGTGGCAAATATTGGAAAAGAATTTATATCATATAATAGGAAATTACATTCTGCAGATATATGCGTTTTCACCGATGTAGTGTCGCTTTAAATATTTAAGAGGGCATTAAGGACGACTAGCGGCTGGAGATTTCTACATGTATCCGGACACCGTGAATGGTAGAGCATAGTATACAATGAAGTTCGAAATAAGTCTACATACATACATACATACATCCTGTAACAGACATATCACTAGTCCAGTTGTTAACACGTTTAAAACTGCGAACCCAGAACCTGCTCATATGGGCAACCGTTAGCGACGTTAAATAGCTTTCAAAAAGAGACAAACTCCAGACGAATCTGTATTCCAGTTGGACTGGTAATCCAGGGATAGCAGGTTCGACCCCCCCGTATGACCATAATAAAATTAACAGTCTTTCAGATGGAAATTTAAACCGAGGTCTCGTGTCGGTGCTTTACACCGTGCACATAAAAGAATCAGAGGAGACTCTGGAATGGGTCTCTCTCTGTATCATTGCACTATCCTCCAAAAATCTAAAATGACTAATCTCTTCAGGAGGCGTCGCTCATATAGGCAACAGGTAGAGACGGTAAATAAACGTAAAACACACACATACAACTAAGCACGATGTGTTTGGATCTAGAGCACCCCAGTCATTTATTGCTATATATTTTAACATGTCAACAATTAAATGCACAATGGGTATTGTCATAATGTTGTAAAATGTGGGTACAAAAATGTTGGCCAAATATATATAGTATTAAGCTGCCCTCAATGACGTCAATAATTCCAAGGAAAGTCAGTCGGTATAGAATTAAACACATCCAATGTTTTCGAAAACTAAATGAGGGGATTATATACCATACTATGTTCATGCAACAACTAGCTTTGTATTAACATGTTGTTCATTCCTCTGATCTCTGATGTATTATATATCTGCTTCCTAATGAGAGAGATTACTGGTTTTTCTATTACCTCCCTTGCTGGATAAAGTCAGATTTATCCCGAAATGTTTATTGGTCCTTTTAGTTGGAATCCTTTGTTTTACTGTTGTCGTCTAAATAGATGTTTCGTTAGGATATGTGTAATTTTATCAAAATCGTGTTAATTAATTGAACCAATTTTTACAGTAAGATATCCATTGGATATGCTAAAGGATATCTGTCAATATTTAATAATTTCATAATTATAAGACGGGAATACAAATGAGAATGGAAAACATGTGGTGCAAAGGAAACAACGATAAAAACAGAGGAAACCAAATAAGAGGACCAATATACTATTATGAGTATTCAGGGGCAGTAACTGACTAATGTTTCTCATTACGTTATGCAGTAGGGGTCGAGGTCACAGCTGTGCTAAAATATGAAATAACATTTTTAAGAATTGCAGGATGGCCCCGCCCCGGTCGATCTCCTCACGACGTGCACGTCGTGACCGGGGCACATCCCGCAGCAGCAGCGTAGGATTCTGGGATCTTCTGGTCGTCGATCTTGCGAAGGGGGAGGCTCTCCAGCATGTGGACCCACGGCTATGGCACATTAGGACAGATCCGCCGTCTCTTCTAGATAGTGTTTGAAATACACACTATATCTTCGCTGGCTTCTTCAAGCTTTTCTCCTCCTACTTCTCCGGTGGATAGACGAGACAGCGGACCTGAGGGAGCGGCAACGGTCGTGGCATCCACGCTCCCCTGAGTGACAATCGACGACCAGATGTCTAACTGCCAGATCCGTATAAATGCTGCTGCGGGGTGACCAACAGTGAGGAGGGTGGCCCTCTAAATGACCACGTATAGACCAGGCCTTGTCACCCTGGCACGGAAAGAAGAAGCCACCTGAGGATGTCATCATAAGCACCACAGAGGAATACTCATCTTAGTACGCTCGCCCATATGGTTCGCCGGAGGCGAGGATAAATAAACTCAACACAATCATCATCATCATCATCATCAGGATGGCGTTAATTCCCATTGGGACAGTTTGTTACATTTAACACTCATTAGATACTATTTTCCGTAGTGAGTAAATGGATTATATGGAGTGAGTAAATGGATTATATGGGGTGAGTAAATGAATTTTATAGAGTGAGTAAATGGATTATATGGAGTGAGTAAATGGATTATATGGGGTGAGTAAATGGATTTTATAGAGTGAGTAAATGGATTATATGGAGTGAGTAAATGGATTATATGGGGTGAGTAAATGGATTTTATAGAGTGAGTAAATGGATTATATGGAGTGAGTAAATGGATTATATGGGGTGAGTAAATGGATTATATGGAGTGAGTAAATGGATTATATGGAGTGAGTAAATGGATTATATGGATTATAGATTATATAGACAATATATGGATTAACCTTAACTTCAATGGGTGCTGAGTAAATGTGGAAAGGTATTGTTTACATTTCATGTATATATGTAAAGTAATGGCTGTACATTAACCCTGTCAACACCACATGCCTCTCAATAGGCTTACACAACGTGTAGATGCAGATGAGCCGGTTCGTGTCGAGCCGTCTCACCAGGATCTGCACTTTTTGCCAGTAATATTACTATTTTTAGACAAAAATTACCCATTTTGATAAATTAACTGGTCCAATGTAGTTAGAACATCCACCGGCATTTCGCATTTGTATAGCTTCCTCACCCGGCATTGCCAGACATATGTTAAAACTTAAAACACACCAAGATAAGACCATACTGTGAATTATTTCGTAATACATTTGCATTTTCAGGATCATCTATTTGGAATTCATTGTCTCACTCACTCGTAGTTAGGTTATCAAAACACTTAGCGACCACTTCACGCAATCCTTTTATTACTTCCATATATACGAAGAGCACAAGTGAACATACATAATGTACAATTACACGTTTTACATGGACACATATAAACATACATATATACAAAGTAGTACAAGTGTACAATAATGTTCATAGGAACTGGCATAGCCTTGCAGCTATTAATTAGTGTATACCGATCATCATAACTTGCCGAAACGAAATGCAAGGGAAAGAGATGATGGTAACACACACACAAGCTGATACACGTGTTTATAACCAGAACACCTTTCTTCAGCAGAGAAAACGGTTCAATTGCCTAAAAGCAACAAAATAGTAGTTTTATTCTTTATTATAGTCTCATCTATGTACAATGTATCATAAAATCATATTACATACTATAAAACAGTACATAGCCATTCATATATTTGAATTACAAGAGACTTATCACAGTTATTGTCACATAATGCATATTCAATGCACAATAACAATTAATAATATTCACTATATACATGGTAAATCTAAATTGCCTCTGCTAATCCAAACTAAAAATATCTTTAAAAAAGAGATATCTAGGAATAAAATACTGAAAGCTTAATATAGGCACTAGTGTGCGACAGTAAAAAATGGTGTAAGAAATCCATTATCAATTTTGATCAGATCAAAAGTGAACTGATTAGTAGCGACTATTTAGTTGACATAAATGTATGCATAGAGATAAACATACGTTTACGCTAAAATACATTTCTGGTATATTTATAAGAATTATAGTGTATTATTTATAGAGGTAAAGGTAAAATGAACGCTTTTGCAAAATGTTAAAACAGGTTTTGGCACATGCCCTAATCATATATTTGTTGGAGAATAAAAATATCAACTGGTTATTTCTAGACAGGTTAGAGAAATTACTGTCTATACTGTTTGCTTTTTAGAACAAATATTGTCTAATATCCTCATAAAGCTGACATTGAAATAAAACATGACTTTCTGTTTCCATAGTATCACAGAAGTTACATTTTCGATCTTCAAAAGCAATGTTTTCATATCTTCCCGTCTCTATCCTTAATGGAGCAACACCACAACGGAATTTGGAAAATGCCGCCCTATGTCTTAATGGTAGTATAATCTTACAATAGTGTTCTGTCTCAAAGCTGTTTCTATACATACAGTAAGTTTATTTCTGCCTCTACGAGATGGGCCTGTTACATCAGTTATTTGAGCATACCAATGCGCAATAAATTTATCCATAGATTCAGTTTTAACACTATCTATCAAGGAGCGAGGGATGGAATCCGATATATCTACAGGCACGTTTAGATCTAGTTCTGCAATATATTTTTGAAAAACATAATACCTGTTTTTACACGAGACCGAGGCCTTACAAAGAGCCCACAATGCAATACGTTTGTTTAACCTTGTGTTATTTGTATGAGATAACCTAGTATATTGTTGGCAAACACTAGACCATTGTCGTACATATGCCGGTGTAGCGTGAGCCCCGTAAGTCCGTGAGGATTGTAAGTTCGCTAGTTGCGGCTTACGGGGCTCACGCTACGGGTATAAGAAACGTAAGTTGTGAGAATTAAAAGTCAATAACAATATCTTTACTCCACTTTAGTTTAAAGATTTTAGATTTTATTTCTCAATTATTTACAGAGATAAATGATAGTAGATAAAGGCTACTAATGAGACTCCAATTTCCAGTGTATGAGGTTTAAAACGCTCGTGTTTGTGTATAACCATGACTTACAGAATACGCGGTCAATTGATGGAACAGTACTGCATTCGCCATTGACAGTTGAAAAGGTGTGGATTTTGGCTCTGATGATAATTACATATTAGTGACTATATAAATGGAAATTGTTGGATATTTTTGTATCAAAATGAGCGTAAGTGTTTGATGCTGAAGATAGTGAACTTTGTAACTAACAGTTTGATGTAGTTTGAATATAATAGAAGGGACTACAGAAAACAAAAGAGAGTGAACAACTTGCTCACTATTATCAAATTTACCTGTAGAAAGGAATGGAGCCTCCGGCTATTTTTCGACCATACTTAGCGATTATCACTACCGACGGGTACATGGATTATGTATTTCTCCGGAGTTAGGCGAGATGGACGAAAATAGTAAATATCCGGTCGCTTCAGGTGTAACCTCAGATAGTTTATTCATGAACGATAACACAACTCTGACTGATCTGAATCCGATCCAACTAACTTGTAATAACCCTAGCCCTGACTATGAACAAACGTACCGGAAAACAGTCTTTTCACCCGAGTCCACAGGTAACACGTTTTCTGCTGTGGAATATAATTCTACCAGGCATAGTGAACAGCATGCCACCAACCACATTCCCTCGCCTCCAACGGATGCTTTCGGCGAACTGCAAGGTACGCAACCCTATCCAGTGTATAAACTAAAGGACGTTGTCCATGATCAACTTGATATGGAACTTTCTGATCTACCCAAGGACATGTACATTCCACGTCTCCTGGTTCTGGTGAACAACTGTGAAGAAACTATATCTGGCTACAGGACGGAACTGGCATCTAGAGCACGTGGCTGTCAAAACCCTCCGACTGGCGTTCTGAGAGAGCGTAGAAACTCTCCCAAAGGTTCGATCCTGGTAAAGTACGCCAATGACTGCTTCTTACTGTACCAATTTATCTTTGGGAACCTATCCGAAATCGATGATCTGTTCAAAAGAGGAAACTCTATAGTGTCAGGCAGGTCCCGAGTAATCCCAGACGATTGGCAACGGATGACAATTATGAATTAATGTTCCTGAAAAATACAGTGGCTACTCTGCAGTCTGATGTGCTCGTCCTGAAAAAAGGAGCAAACGAAATGAAAGAAAGATTTGAGTCATTTTCTTTCAGCATGAAAAGTAGTGTAAGTTCCATCCAACACGAACTCGACTCGTGTTGCCGTATATTAGCGCGCAAAGCTAAAGGAGTTCCGCCGAAGGACTGTAAACGTCTCTCAGATGGCATTGATGTGCTATCATCTTGTGTTTCCAAACTTGAAAACTCTCGTATTCAATTATTGTCTGACGTCTCTAACGTGAATCAAAGATCAGATGACAACTCGAGAAACATAAACAAACTTCTTGATGGCTCCACCAAAATAAAAAAACAATGAAAAACTTCTCAAGCAAGACATTGATGATAAAATTGAATCAGAAATGCAAAAACAAATTGACCAATCAAATACTAGTTTTCAAAACGAAAGTCAGAAAATTATGAAGACTCTTGATTCTAAGGTTAAATTACTTAAAGTTGATAGTTATAGCACCACGAACATGCTTAAAGCTACACTAGACAAGTTCGCGGATAATTTAACCGAAAAACTTGAAAATATGAACAGCAATATGCTCAATTTCTTTGAGAAAATCTTGCAGTCAAGCCAGAATCAACCATCAACCAATGTGACTGATGGACCTAACGTAAAACAAACAGCTCGGAAGGTCGGGCTCTCTGACAAACACAGCCACGTCAGTGATAAGACATCAGCATGCAACAGCGATGTAACCGGTCCACTTATACCTCACTCTGGTACCTCATTGATTGACTTAACTGAGTCAAATAACGGCGAATTGGTGTGTAACAGTCACTCTCTTATCTCACAAGAATCATTTCCTAGACATGACTCCAACAACGTAAACGCGAAACAACGTAACAATATTTTCAAAGGTGTAATTCGTAAGAAAGCAAAATCGTTTATTATCACAGGCATAGATCTCGAGAGTAACGAAGAAGGGCTCGAAATGTTCCTTGAAGATATCGGTATAACGTTTAAATCTGCAAAGTTTTTATACACACGAAGGACAGACAGCCGCGCAGCTCAAATAGTAATAGATGAAGATCAAGCGGAGATAATCGAGGACCCTGATATTTGGCCAGCCGGAATCAGTTGTCGCCCCTGGTTAAATCGTGTTGATTACCGAAGGCGGTACGATAATGTCGATTAACTTACATATACCTTCAATGAATCTGAATATTTTAACATGGAATGTGACTGGAATAATGTCGGGTATCCCATACCTCTTGAGTGAACTTACATCGAAAAACATTTCAGTTTGTGGTTTATCGGAACACTGGCTACTCAGTCATAATTCTTATATCCTGGAAAACTTATCTCAAGATTACGATGCGCATGTGGTCTTGTGCTCAAATCCTAAGACATTAAATGGTAGAATGTTTGGCAAAGGTGGGGTCGCACTACTTTGGCGAAAAACGTTTAGTGATATGGTACATATTTTAGACACCGACAGTGACCGCATAGCAGCCATAAAACTCGCCTTAGATGAATATACCTTATACTTTATACAAGTATATTTACCTTGTTCAAACGAATCATTAGACCTGTTCAAAAGTGAAATTGACAATATTAACGACATACTATCGCAAGTCTGCGACGGTGACAAAGCTGTTGTAATGGGAGACTTCAACGCCAAATTTCTAGAGAATGGTATTGGTAGAAATAGAGACATTTACATTTCGAACTTAGCCAAACGTCACAGCCTCCACTGTGTAACAGACTCGAACATATGTACTGGTGCGCGTTACAGCTTTGTGCCTGGTCCAAACGCTCCTCCGAGCCTGATTGATCACGTTCTACTCGATGAAACGTTGATAAGTAGTGTAGAAACGTGTCACATCGCCAACGACTCCCCGCTAAACGTGTCCAGACATCTACCTATTTTTGTCACCCTTGTGTTAAAACAAAATGTGTCCGCTTGTTTTACGCCAGACTCTCTGAAATTCACAAAGCTATGCTACAAATGGACTTCGCCAGATAAAACTCAACACTATAAAAACGAACTGTCGACGTCTCTCCAAGCGAATATATTAAATTGCTGCAATATGGACTTGACGTATGAAAACATAGTGTCATGCATTCAAGATGCAGCGGAAAAATGTCTACCCAAACGAACTTTCAAGAGCTGTCTAAAACCATTTTGGTCCAACACCCTTAAGGAACTCAACAGGACAATGAGGTTAACACGATATAGATGGATTAATGCTGGAAAACCGAGAGAGGGCCCACTCTACGTTGAATACAAAACCTCAAAACGTGAGTTTTGAAATTGCGCAATGCTTCGAAAATGTTCGAAATCTCAGAAAATGAGAGAATAGATAAATTGTCCGAAATAGACCAAAAGGGATTATAGAAGATTATAAACTCCAGAAAAATAAAAAAATCAACCTCTGGTAATGAAATTAAATTCGATGATAAAATTGAACGCGAGCCTGAGAGAATCTTACACGGATGGCATAAATACTTCCAAAACCTTTACTCATTCTCGTACGATAAAGCATTTGACGATACATTTAAACAAACTATTGAAACTGAGTTAAGCACCTACCATACTGTACAGGAATCTCCGGAATCCAGTGTTATTTCACGTCATGTAACACTTGAAGAGTTGTCGAACATTATTGTCACCATGCCAAATGGGAAAAGTGCGTCCTCCGATAACATCACATATGAACACTTAAAATACGGTGGCAAAATGCTTGTGAATTGCTTAGTTAAGTTATTTAACAGTATACTTGACAATGAAAGGCTACCTAACAAACTTAAACAAGGCATAACTGTTACGCTGCACAAAGGCAATGGGAAATCTAAAACAGACCCCAACAATTACAGAGCTATTTCTTTGCTTCCCGTAGTTTTCAAAACGTTTGAAAAACTGCTATTGAACAGAATTGAAAAGAGTCCTATCTATAAAAACTTACACCAATTCCAACATGGCTTTCAAAAGGGCAAAAATAGCAAAATGGTCTCATTTATCTACCAGGAGACTGTCAACTATTGCTATGAAAGACATAATGTTCTCTACACATGTTTCATGGATGCCATGAAGGCCTTTGATCGCACGTGGATCTCAGGCGTTCTCTTCAAGTTATATGAACTTGGTCTAAATGGCAAAACTCTACGAATATTCGATAGTATGCTGAGGGAGGGTTCCAGCCGCGTACTCTCTTATGGTCACCTGTCAGAGAGCTTTCCATTACAACAGGGAACAAGACAAGGTAGTATTTGTGCTCCGTTCCTATACACCGTCCTTCTGGATGAACTGCTCAAGACTTTAGATAACTCCGGATACGGGCTGAAAATTAACGACATCTCGCTTTGTGCCCCGACTCAAGCAGACGATATTGTGTTGCTATCGTTAAGCAAGTCTGGTCTCTCCGAACTAATTGATATATGTCGTAAATACGCCAACAAATGGCGCTATACGTACAACCCTTCTAAATGCGCCGTGCTAATACACAACGAAGACCAGAGATTTAAAAAAGAAAAATGTGTATTGTATTACTCAAATATTGAATTACGCCAAACAAACAAATACAAACATCTTGGAATTATGCAGGACAAATCGAGCAGGAAACCGGAAAATGTCGACGACGTGCGTCAGACTGCACGTGGTACTCTGTTTTCCATAGCTACCAGTGGTCTCCATAGTACCGGAATAAACCCGATAACATTGTCAAAACTATACATTTCAACAGTACTACCTAAAGCATTTTTCGGTTGTGAACTGTGGAACAACATTAGCAAAACCGACCAAATACGACTTGAAACAATCCACCACTTCTGCCTGAAGAAAATACAATGCCTGCCGCTTCGCACTAGGTCCGATATGGTACTTGACCTGCTAGGATTTACTACACTACAAGCGTACTTCGATTTGCAAAAGTTAAACTTTTTAGGTGTATTATGCCGATTAAATACAAGTGAGTTGTCGCTTCAGTTATTCGTTCAAAGACTTTTCCAATATAAAAGTAACTGTACTGTAAGAAATCGTGGTTTTGTTGTTGATATCGTTAAAATAGCACAGAAATATAATTTAGTAAGATATATCGAAAGCTTTATCGAGTCAGGGACTTTCCCGGGAAAATATCAATGGAAAAGCATCTGTAAAACGACCATATTTAACCATGAACAGTCTGCCTGGCTACAACGCATGTCTGTTTGTTCCGACTTCGACAGGTTTAAACGTCTGCACAGTTCCCTGACAGTAGCCAACATTTGGCGAGTTGCTATGCAACAACCGCGTGATATAGAAAACATGATGTTCATGGCAAAATTGTGCTGTAAAACCAATCTTATAACCACCGTTGAATGTCAGAACTGCTTAACCCCTATAAATGACCCTTTGTTTCATAATGTTTTCGATTGCACTATTTTGGCAACACCTAGGTCACAGTACTGGCACTCGGTCAGAGAACAATTCTGTGCTGACTTGTTTATATACATGAAAAGTGTGAGCTTAGAGGAACAACTATTGTTTATGTTAGGCTTTATTGACTTGAATATATCACACTTTATTGAACTAAACAGATATGTTGAATTTATGAATTTAAGCGGAACATTTCTGAGAGCTGTGATCATCTAAAGCATAAATCTGGCTCCTAAACATGATCTACAGAATGCAGCGTTTTTAGAATAACTTTCTTATATTCACTTTTCGTTTCGGTGAAATAGTATGTTCTTAAATTTCTGCCAACCTTTGTAAACATTTAAATATGCTGCTTATTGGATTTCTCTTTGTTTCTAAGAGGCTTCCTAGTATAAGACTAAATATGCATAACCAAACGTGCATTATGTAAACATTACTGCTAGCTTAGTGCTTAATGTTTGCACAATGCGATGTTCTCTTGTATGTATATTGTTTGATGTTCTTGTTTGTTTCATAACGTTTGATATTGTTTGTATGCTTAAAATAATGGATGTCTTCCGAAACTCCAATCTTTGCAATACGTTTGATATCCTTTGTATGTTCTCACTATGAAATGTCTTTATGTTTGCATCATTTTATGTCCTTTGTATATTTGTAATATCCTATGTGTTTCTTTTTGAATGTTATATACTCTTCAGAAATGGAGGAAATAAAGATGATATATATATCGATATTTCACACATCCTCAAGTAAGCTTGTGTATCCCAATACTGCAGTTTTAAGTTGATTGTAAGATTAGCCAGCTAATTTAAATGCCACTATGAAATCGATTATGGATTAATAATCTAGATTTTATCATACAATATGACTGCCGTTGTCATTACCGAAACTGTATTAGTTAGGACCTAAGCTGTTGATGCGACACCCCTACATGTTCTATTACAATGTGAATATATTAATAATTCACACAATTCTACCAACGGACATAAAATTATTGGGCTAAATCGTATCTGTATATTGTTTATGAGCCTTTTGACTGTCATAAATAATTTAAAGTTAGATAAATCAAGATAGATTTTTGTAGTTTAGTTTATACAAATTTAACTTAACTAGATTGCAGAACAAGTGTTTACTACATTATATTAATCGTCCTCGAGGCCTCATTTCTGGTAGAATCCATCTCGATAAAGGAGAGAAGAAGCAATTTAAGTCGCTTGCTAAGGGACACAATCATAACAGCTACAGCTGGGCGCAAACTCGGGTCCTTTCGTACCTGAAGCGAATGCGCTACAACTGCACTATCACGACTTCCACAATGTCAATGCCACGAGATCAATATTTTAAATATAAAAGATAAACAAGGTCACTAGAAACTCGCTTTTACAGACGGATATGTAGTCTAGCGGTTAACACGCTGGACTGGTAATCCAGGGAGCGCAAGTTCGATCCCCCGTCTGACACTAATAAAATTATCCGTCTTTCAGATGGGACTTTAAACCGTGCACGTAAAAGAACCAGAAGAGACTCTGGAATGGGTCTCTGTCTGTATCATTGCACTATCCTCCAAAAATCTATAATGACTAATCTCTTCAGGAGGCGTCGCTCATATGGGCAACCGGTAACGACGATATATAAACGTACCCCCCCCACCCGACTCGCTTTAAGTTTGAATAATGATCTTATATAAAGATAAGATTGTGTGTGTGCCTGCCTGTGGGTGTGGTTTTGTGCATGACTGTGTACATAAATACATACTGACTAGGTACTCGACACATGGACGGCTTGTCCCACGATTGCACGGTATAGAGGCCAGACAGGAATATGAATAAAATCCGAGCTCCTGCCCAAGCTACCATGCTAGAGAGTGTAGCGGGTCCAGTGTCTTTCGCTATGTTATATGTTTATAAATACTAACATGCATTACTTTTTGTAATCGTCGCTACTCAGGTTGCATAAGTGAGCGACACCTGAAGAGTCATTTTAGATTTTGGAGGATAGTGCAATGATACAGGCAGAGAGACCCATTCAATAGTCTTTGAGGGACTGATGCATTGGCAGAGTGATTCACTTTGAGAATTGTTTTGTTAATTCATCGCTTTCAATCCCCACCAATCCCCATTTTGTTAGTTTTTCACTTGATATAAAACTATATTTTCATACACGTATTATATATTTTGGTATTACTACATAATACGTTTATCTCTTAATCGCCGATAGTGCACACATTTATATATTTAATGGAGATAATCTCAATAAGCTATAAGCTTTCGATTTAATCCATTTTCGTTTTGTATACAATATGTCACCGACTTGAGTTCACGGGGTTTGAACTTGTGTGCAGGTTAACTCTAAATGGGGAATTAGTGTGGTACAGCAGAGTAGCGTACACAAAGTGGTGGCATATGAAGGGGTCAGTCCACGGTGTATGGTCAATTTGAATTAAACCAATGACGATTCCAGTTACTAATTTAATATATATATAATTGTCCAGCAATAACGATAATTAACACAGATTGAAGTTCACGTTAATGTGTGTGTGTGTGTGTGGTGTGTGTGTGTGTGTGTGTGTGTGGTGGTGGGGGGTGTGTGTGTGTGTGTGTGTGTGTGTGTGTGTGTGTGTGTGTGTGTGTGGTGTGTGTGTGTGTGTGTGTGTGTGTGTGTGTGTGTGTGTGTTGTGTGTGTGTGGTGTGTGTGTGTGTTGTGGGGTGTGTGTGTGTGTGGTGTGTGTGTTGTGTGTGTGGGGTGTGTGTGTGTGTGTGGTGTGTGGTGTGTGGTGTGTGTGTGTTGTGTGTGTGTGTGTGGTGTGTGTGTGTGTGGTGTGTGTGGTGTGTGTGTGTGTGTGTGGTGTGTGTGTGTGGTATGTGCGTGTGGTATGTGCGTGTGGTATGTGCGTGTGTGGTGTGTGTGTGATGTGTGTTGTGTGGTGTGTGTGTGATGTGTGTGTGGTGTTTGTGTATGTGTGGTGTGTGTATGTGTGTGTGTGTGGTATTGTGTGTTGTGTGTGTGTGTGTGGTGTGTGTGTGGTATGTGCGTGTGGTATGTGCATGTGGTATGTGAGTGTGTGTATGGTGTGTGTTGTATGGTGTGTATGTGGTGTGTGCGTGTGGTTTGTGCGTGTGGTATGTGCGTGTGATATGTGCGTGTGGTATGTGCGTGTGTGGTGTGTGTGTGGTATGTGTGCGTGTGGTATGTGCGTGTGTGGTGTGTGTGTGTGGTGTGTGTGGTGTGTTTGTGGTATATGTGTATTCTGTGTGCGTGTGGTGTGTTTGTGTGGTGTAGTGTGTGTGTGTGTGTGTGGTTTGTGTGATGTATGTGTGTGTATGTGTGATGTGTGTATGTGTGTGTGGTGCAGTGTGTGTGTGGTATGTGTATGTGATGTGTGTGTGGTTTGTGTGTGAGCCTGTGGTGTGTGCGTGTGATGTGTGCGCATGGTGTGTACGCGTGGTGTGTGCGTGTGGTGTGTCCGTGTGGTGTATGCATGTGATATGTGCGTTTGGTGTGTGCGTGTGTGGTGTGTGTGTGTTGTGTGGTGTGTGTGGTGTGTGTGTGTGGTATGTGTGCGCGTGGTGTGTGCGCGTGGTGTGTGCGTGTGGTGTGTGTGTGTGGTATGTGCGTGTAGTATATGCGTGTGTGGTGTGTGTGGGTTGTGTGTGTGTGGTGTGTGTGTATGTGTGATGTGTGTATGTGTGTGTGGTGCAGTGTGTGTGTAGTATGTGTATGTGATGTGTGTGTGGTTTGTGTGTGAGCCTGTGGTGTGTGCGTGTGATGTGTGCGCGTGGTGTGTACGCGTGGTGTGTGCGTGTGGTGTGTGCGTGTGGTGTATGTGTGTGATATGTGCGTTTGGTGTGTGCGTGTGTGGTGTGTGTGTTGTGTGGTGTGTGTGGTGTGTGTGTGGTATGTGTGCGCATGGTGTGTGCGCGTGGTGTGTGCGTGTGGTGTGTGCGTGTGGTATGTGCGTGTGGTAGATGCGTGTGTGGTGTGTGTGGGTTGTGTGTGTGGTGTGTGTGTGTGTGGTGTGTGGGTGTGGTGTGTGTGATGTATGTGTGTGTGGGATGTGTGTGTGATGTGTGTGTGGTATGTGTGTGGTGTGTGTATGTGGTGTGTGTATGTGGTGTGTGTGGTGTGTGTGTGGGTTTGTGCGTGTAGTGTGGTGTGTGTGTGTTGTGTGTGTGTGGTGTGTGTGTGTGTGTGTGTGTGTGGTGGTGTGGTGTGGTGTGTGTGTGGTGGTGTGTGTGGTGTGGTGTGTGGTGTGGTGTGGTGTGGGTGGTGTGTGTGGTGTGTGTGGGGTGTGTGGTGTGTGTGTGTGTGTGTGTGGGGTGTGTGGTGTGTGGTGTGTGTGTGTGTGTGTGGGTGGTGTGTGCGTGGTGTGTGGTGTGGTGTGGTGGTGTGTTGTGTGGTGTGTGTGTGGTGTGTGTGTGTGTGCTTACGTTTATTTATCGTCGCTACCGGTTGCCCATATGAGCGACCCCTCCTGAAGAAATTAGTCCTCTTAGACATTTGGAGGATAGTGCAATGATACAGACAGAGACCCATTCCAGTCTCATCTGGTTCTTTTACGTGCACGGTGTACAACACCGACACGAGACCTCAGTTTAAAGTCCCATATGAAAGACTATTAATTTTATTAGGGTCAGATGGGGGATAGAACCTGCGATACCTGGATTACCAGTCCAGCATGGGTTTTAATGGTGTCCATATATAGTTCATAGACTATTAGTTACAAATTAACATAAGTCCTGTAGCAGATTTAATGTGGCTAGCATTATGCCACTAAATGATACATTGTATTAACAGTAGCTGCTTTATGCTACTAAAGGTATTTATATCACAGAAACCATAAATTCTAAATAATGTCAACTATGACAACTCTTCTAAGACATGTTATGGATAATAATATCAGATAACATCTGCTTAAGAAAATGCACCATTATACAAAGAAACTAAATGATTGAAATTATAGGAATGAAATAAAATAATAATTATGTAACTAATGAATTTTATTGAAATTCTGACCGTTATATATATATCGACGGTGCCGAATCAAAATGTCGTATAACTTGTTCCGTCTCAAAAAAAGATTTTTCAGAAAATACAAAAAATACATTTTTTTGGTCAATAAATTAACAATCAATACCAAATTAAGCAGGCACACCAATATCAGCAAATGCGTTGACACGGAGATATTGCTTTGGAAAATAGTAAAGGTTTACAGCGAAAATTGGCAACATAAACATTATACGACATTTTGATTTGGTGAAAACAGTTTCCAATCTTACAATTTACGACATTTTGCATTTGTATTGAAAACACAAACATATTAATTTGTTTAATATTAACCGTTTATTGAAAGAAAAGAACTGCAAAACAAAATTAATATTGAACAGTACTACACAGAGTTAACGCTACTTGCAACGTGAAACCGTGGAACACACTAAAACATTCTATAAAATTGAATATTATCCAGCTCTCAAACAATAGAAAGATTAAACAAATTTGAATGTGATGGATTGCCAATAAGTCCATATCAGTATCAGAAATTGAGCCATTGACCAACTACGGTGTACTCTACGGTCAAGTAGGGTCAATTACGTTGAAAACTACCTTTACAATCGGGACCTGGGTTGTTCCAAGCTCACCGTAGAGATAGTTTGAACATGTTTAGACTAAACACAGTCAAATCATGGGTTTCATGAAGTTCAAACTACGTTAAGTATAACTATATACATGTGCGTTGTACTACGGTTAACTGCACGGTTAACTCTGTCAACTACGGTCTACTAGTAGTGACTACGGTCCAACACTTGCCTACGAGGCCATTACGCATATTTTAGGCTATCGTAATAACCATGGTAGTCTCTATGAATGACACTTTTGAGCTTCTGGAGGTGCTTGTACTTGCTACCTTTAATTGGTAGTCTTCCTGTGTGCAGCAGTCCAACAGTATCCTCAGGCTTCGGACTATCTCGCTTGGCTCGTCGA
Source organism: Archivesica marissinica (assembly GCA_014843695.1). Lineage (NCBI taxonomy): Eukaryota > Metazoa > Mollusca > Bivalvia > Venerida > Vesicomyidae > Archivesica > Archivesica marissinica. The sequence goes on from CM026402.1 coordinate 64,728,415, forward strand.
GGTAAATCCTGTTCAACTTCATCGAAGTTCAGTTGTACTTGAATGCCTTCCCCTTTCAAATAATGAAAGCAACGAATGTCATATACCGTCGGATCGCCTGCCTTCGTTCCTGGTCTAATGCTGGTGTAGTAGTTCAACTTCGAAAAGTCTTTGAAAAAGTCATAGCTGAGGTATTTGACTCGTATGACTTTGTCAGCCTAGCAGCGATT
>CM026402.1:64729623-64793998 GCA_014843695.1 Archivesica marissinica
TGAGACGCAGGAGTACTCCAGTCTGGATTCAACCCATAGTACTGAGGAACTCTCCGTCCAGGAGATGACACAGGATGTCTTCTGGGATCCTGAGGTGGATGACGACCCCGACCCCCTCCTAGAGCTACTGCAGACTCAAGGAGAGAGCAGCCTAGAAACAGACCAGGACGCCGTTCAGGATAGCCTACAGCAAGACTCTGCCACTAGAACCAGGAAACCAAGGATCAAGTGGCCCAAGGCATCAGACAAGACATCATGGAAACAATTGGACGAGGACCTAGACAACATCCTCGAAGCATCCATGCAAGGACCAGTAGACCGGAAGCTGACCACCCTCACCACGCTAATCTACTCTGTAGGTTTGGAGAGGTTTGGACTAGAAGAGGGAAGATCACGAAAGGAGCCTCCGAGACCGAACAGACGGCAAACCTGTATCCAAAACCTGAGACGTGAACTCAGACAGTTGAGGCGGAGATTCCGCAACAGTTCAACCACAGAGAGGATTGGACTAACTCAGCTAAGGGAGACAGTACGGTCACAGCTGACGTCACTACGGAAGGCCGAGAAGAAGGACCAGGGAAAGGGCGAAGAAGAGAGCAGCGTTCACAGCCAACCCATACAAGTTCGCAAGATCCCTACTCGACAAAGAAAGGTCAGGGAAGTTGGAAACACCACTGGAAGAGGTTGAGAGATACCTTCACATTACCCACTCTGATCCCAATCGAGAGGACGCGCTAGGGGACTGTGATCGGATAGACCCAGCAAGTGCACCAGAGAAGCAACTGGATGTTACAGAACCAACGCTGGGAGAGGTAAAGGTCACCATCAAAAAAGCAAGAACTGCTTCAGCGCCCGGACCGAACGCCATCCCGTACAAGGTGTACAACATGTGCCCACTACTTCTCAAGCGGTTATGGAAGCTCCTGAAAGTAATCTGGAGGAAGGGAGATGTCCCAGAAGCTTGGAAGAAGGCTGAAGGAATATTTACACCAAAGGAACGGACTTCCAAGACGGTCAACCAGTTCCGAACGATCTCGTTGCTCAACGTCGAGGGGAAAATATTCTTCGCCATCCTTGCAAGAAGACTAACACCTTTCCTGACAGGCAATGCATACATCAACACTTCAGCCCAGAAGGGAGGAGTTCCCGGTTTCTCAGGCTGCATAGAACACACAAGTGCCATCACACAGCTAATCCGCGAGGCAAAAGAAGGTAGGAAGGACCTCATCGTAGTTTGGCTTGACTTAGCCAACGCATACGGGTTCATTCCACACCAGCTGATCTTCACAGCCCTCCGACACTACCATGTAGACGGTCACATACAGAATATCATCACCAGCTACCTGGATGGAATCAAGCTCCGGTTTACTGTTGGTGACCAGCTGACCAGATGGCAGAAGTTGGAGAAAGGAATTGTCACAGGATGCACAGTTTCTGTGGTACTCTTCACTATGGGGATGAACCTGCTGATCAACGCTGCCCAACGAGAGACGCGTGGACCAAGAACGGAATCAGGGATCTATCTCCCATCTACCCGAGGCTTCATGGATGACCTCACCTTGACTACAACAACCCATGTTCAAGCTAGGTGGATGCTGACAGCTCTGACAGACGTCGCTACATGGGGAAGAATGAAGTTCAAGGCAGTCAAATCCAGATCTCTCATCATCAAGAAGGGACAGATTACAGAGAGGTTCAAGCTCTACGTACATAACGAGGAGATCCCATCCATTGTGACGAGTCCAATCAAGTGCCTGGGCAAGTGGTTTGATGCAACGTTAAAGGACCGTAACAATGTCACGAAGCTCAAACAACAGGTAGACGATGGTCTCAAGAAGATAGACCGTAGCGGACTACCGGGCAAGTTCAAAGCCTGGCTCTACCAGCACGCATTGCTACCAAGACTGATCTGGCCATTGATGTTGTATGAGGTAGCCAGTACGACAGTGGACGCCCTGGAGAGAACCACCAGTCGACACCTCAGGAAATGGCTAGGAGTACCCCCAAGCTTCACCAGTATTGGACTCTACGGGAAGAGTAACAAACTACAGCTCCCACTATCTTCACTGGTGGAAGAATTCAAGACTGCCAAGACAAGACTTGTGTTGACTCTGAGGGATTCTCCGGACCAACTTATCCGTGAGGCAGGGATCGTAACCCGTAGCAGCAGGAAATGGTCAGCGACATAATCTGTGAACCAGGCAGAGAGCACGCTTAAGCACAAAGACATTGTGGGAGTGACTGCTGTTGGACGTCAAGGAATCGGTGCAACAAAGACAGTGCTGTGGAGCAGATCAAACCAGAAGGAGAGGCGAGCCATGATCCAGTCAGAAATCAGGAGAACAGAGTACCAGTGTGCCGACAGCAAGCGGGGGGGGGGGGGGGGGGGGGGGGGGCCCACCGGGGTGGGGGGTGTGTGGGGTCAGGGGTGAAACTTCTAAAAAAAAAAACCAACGAAAAAAAAAAAAAAAAGTGGGGAGAAAAGCCAAGCCGGGGGGGGGGGGGGGCTCCCTCCAAAGGTGGGTGATAGGGGGGTGGAAACAGGGGGGGGTCCCCCCCCTCGCCCCACAAAAAAAAAAAATTTGGGGGGGGGGGGGGGGGGGGGGGGGGGGGGGGGGGGACCCCCCCCCCCCCCCCCCCCCCCCCCCCCCCTCCCCCCCCCCCCTTGTGTCAACAAGAACGAAACGCGTGGATGGGGGGGTGGGGGGGGAAAAAAAAAAAAAAAAACAAAAAACAAAAAAAAGTAAAAAAACAAATAAAAAAAAAAAAAAAAAAAAAAAAACAAAATAAAAAAAAAAAAAACACCACAGACAGGAAGCTGACCTGGGAAGACATCTGGAAGTATGAGCCACTGAGGTTTTCATTTCTACTTAGGTCCGTCTATGACCTCCTACCATCCCCCAGCGAACCTGTGCCGATGGGGACTCACGGCTGATCCCAAATGCAGCTTATGTGACAGAACAGGCACACTAGAGCATGTTCTGTCATCCTGTTTTACATCACTGACACAGGGCAGATACAGATGGAGACACGACTCAGTCCTCAGGGAGTTGGCTGACTGGCTGGAGAAAGAGCGGAAGAAGGAACATGGTAAACATCCCCACCATGGGCACATCGCCTTTATCAAGCCGGGTGAGACCAGGAAGACAAAGACACCACACAAGTCATCGATTCTGGATGGCACAACAGGCTGGAACATGGAGGTTGACCTTGGGAAGAGACTTGTTTTCCCCGACGTGGTCCAGACGACCCAACGACCAGACATCGTAATGTGGTCCAAGACAGGGAAGAAGCTCATCATCATTGAGCTGACAGTACCATGGGAGACAATGTGCGAAGAGGCCTACGAAAGGAAGAAGGCGAAGTATACAGAGCTTCTGGAACTCTGCAAGCAACGAGGTTGGCGTACTTGGCTGTTCCCAGTAGAAGTAGGCACGAGAGGCTTCTGTTCCCAGTCCGTCAGCAGACTGATGACAGCATTTGGGACTACTGGTAGAGAGAAAAGGATGGCTATCCAGAGACTGAGCCAAGCAGCTGAACGGGCTTCAAGCTGGCTGTGGCTGAGACGAGAGGAGAAGAGCTGGAAGCAATCAACCAACGCGCAGTGACTGATCACCACTGTGGGCCCACCGCCACCAGAGTGTCCATGGAATTAAAGGGCCGAAACACTCAAGGACGCCGGCATCCATGCTGATGATGTTGGTTGAGAAGCATTCTACATTCCATATAGACTGTATTATATCATATTCAGAAAATAACATATAAGAATAAAGTGTTACAAGAGAAATAATTTGGATTGGAAAACAAGCATATTAAAATGCTTATACAAATTCCTTTCCATAGTGGAGTTTGCAAACATATAAATTTAGCACATTGGTTTAGTAGGCCTAGGTATTGTCAGCAATAGTGAACATGACTTCTAAATATTAAAATACAATATAATTATGAGCTGCATTTTGGAATATTTTAGAATATTTGCATACTATTTGGTGACAAATAAACACCATATTATAAATGCAGGTGTCAGTGCAACATTCACCACCAAATTACCTTCAGAGTAGGGGATGGGTGCCTTTAGTGGGAAAACGCAATTGACCTTTCTGCCGATTTTGATTGACAGCTGGCGTTAGCCAATCGCATCGCACCATTCGCGCACACCACCGGCAACGGTTTATCGCCGCCATCTTGTTAGACAAACAATGCATATTAGACAAATTAGTAACGAGTAGACAAATTTGAAAAGGCGTGAATTTGATCGAAAATACGGGTTTTAAATTGTTTTAATGATGTTGAAAATGTGTAGCTTTGGTGTGTGGGTTAGTTATAGTACAAAATGAGTCGATATCCTGGTGATCGACGTTAAATTCAACCCATTTCAAAATCCTTGGACAAATCTAAAAGTGTGTGTATGAACCACAAAATACCAGACAGCTGCTTTAAAAACAATGCATCTATAAAAACACCGACTGACCCCATATAGTCATTCTTTTATCGCAAACACAGCAATCAAATTTAAGCGTGTCACACTGTTTATTGGAAGTAATCAACAACTTACCGGTACATCACAGAGACCGCCACATAATATCCCGTTAGAGGCCTACTGTCAAGATCAAAGTGTTGCACATCGGAATTTAGCACTGATTGTGCTAATAATTGGTCAATTATAAAATGTGTGCACACAATTATAGTATTGATTACTACACCGAGTCATTGTTTTATCGTTCTGTCAGACAAACGAGTTATTTAGTAAAATTTTAATCAAATCTGATAACGAGTGATCGTGATCTGAAATTATTTTTTGAAAAATAATTACAAATTAATTAATGCTGTCTGTCATTGACAATGGTGAAAAGATGTAGTTACGGGCTGTTTTATTAATTTATGCTGTATGACAGTGATAGTAGATATCCAGATCGATTAATAGGTGACGTTTAATTCGTGCCATTTCCAAACCCAAGACAAATCTTGAAAAATGTCTAAGGTGGATTAAGTTGTGTGGACGACCAGCTGAATACATCCAAAATTAATGCAAACATATATATTTGCACACAAGTAAGTTGAAATTAATTTATTTATGCATAATAAAATATTTCGAAAAAATATATTCTGCATTTATAGATCTACTGTTCACAAGAGATATGTGAGTATAATGGTGATTAAAATTATACATGTGGTTCATACATATTGTCGTGGATGGTGGACTAGGGATCAGATAGAAGTAATAGTACCCATGCATGTGCAGAGCTGTGGGATTCCCATATTAGCTCAGTGAACGTACTGGTGTTCAGTTTTTGGGCCTAATGGTCGAGTCTTCTAGGAGGCATAGGGTCGAGTCTCTCAAGACGGTGGCATATTTCATGTCTTTTAATGTCAAAGTTGACATGATGTGGTTGTTCGGGTGTCAGTGGTTTCGTATAACTACTTCTTCGTATACAAGGCAATATAGAGTGAAACATTGTGGTGGATTCGTCTAATAGTATAGTATCACGCCTACGCCAATTATGAGATGGGCTGTTGACAAATTAATCAAATACTGGAGAATATATTATTTTTCACACCTTGATTGGTCGGCTCAAACATTTGTGATGCTGGCTTGTATGCCCGTGTTTTATCAGCTTTAGAGCTGAGCCGTGCCATATGTCCAAGCCCTTACATCATGTATAAATATCATGCTCTTCACATCAATTTCATTACAACCATGGCGTCTATATTTCCATGCGTTTTTTGCTGATTATACAATACAAATACAATAAAAAATAGATACACACTGTAAATTTCATTGTCATTGTATTAATCTATGTACCTTTTTTATGTAATTTTATGTCATTGTAAATAATTTAATGCTTTGATGTACAATAAATATATTATTTTAATGACGGTCTATGATTTATTTATTCTCCCCCATTCACTTTAGTTAATCTTGATTAGTGGCCTGAAACCTAGATAGATAATCACTCCTGGTATGGCAAACACACGGCTACATAGTCCCATTCATAATTGTGTCTAATTACCTAAATAGCTAATAATATTAATATCTGGGTAAAATAAAACTGAGAAATTCCACGGAATTTTATCTAGATTAACTCGATGCAGGTCTGCGTTAGACGCCATTTTGTTAGATAGCTTGTCTCGCGTAGTTACAGCGAGCACCTGTAACTATGGGGGGCGTGCCTAAGTAGCGTTTGCAGAAAGGTCAATTGGTCAACCCCATTGAAATTTGACATTTTCCTGTGGCTCAAAAGGCCAGTCTGTTGAAAACTACTGTCTTTTGTGCCAAACTATTTTTGAGGAAAATCTAATGGCACTGTGTGTGTTATAATGGTGGCCTATGGACATTTCAATAGCGGTGTCTGACCTAAAGTTTAGGCTAAACCGATTAAGAAATTGATGTACTCATACTTTGCATTTTGTTTTTGGACCAGAGTGTTCTATACATTTCATGCACACATCTAAGTATTGGAACATATAGATACACATTTGAAACATATCTCAATGTCATAGCTGAAGTAACTATAATATTCAGTTAAGATGCATATTATAAATATAGGAACTTACACTCGTGTTGATTTCATACCATATTTTATGAAGAGATCATTTTGGCGAGCTAAATAGCAACGTTCCAAAACCAATAGTCATACATCTGAACTAAGATATATCAGTCGTAAAGTCGTGATAACGCAGTGGATGCGCGGTCGCTTCAGGTGCGAAAGGTCCGGAGTTCGAGCTCCGCTGGAGCCGTTACGATTGTGCCCTTAGGCAAGGCATTTAAATTCCACATTGCCTCTTCTCTCTCCCTCGTGGCGATGGATTCCATCAGGACTGAGGTCTCGAGAGTGATTAATTAATATAAGTTGTAAGAATTTGTTTCGCAATCGAGCAAAAATAAATTAAGATATTTCACGATTGATACCAAATAAACTTTTACATCATGATCTATTATTCAACCATGTTACGTTACTGTTCTTGAGCGCACCATGATATGCGTGTATAGGTTGACAGCTTAACGTAACCTCATCTGTAGGTGTCTAGTTAGCCTGGGTTCCAGTCTGTCAATTTTTAACTTCTGTCAAAATTACATGATCAGAAACTCAATACAGCCCAATTAATAGTCTCGGTGTTAAATATATTTATTTGACTGACCAGGCTAGTCCACGTTGACAATGATGATGATTGAGCCTATTTACCCTCGCCGCTGGCGAACCATATGGGCAGATTAACATAACATAATATGTAGGTGTCTAGTCGGAGATGTACAAACATGTCCCGAGTTAGAGACGACAACGATGTTTCATGCAAAATTGTTTTAATTTCCAAGATGGCGACCCCCATGTCTCAATTTCGTAGTAAGAAAGTAAAAAATAATTTGCGCACAATGTTCGAAATATTGGAATTGAATATGAATATGAAAGATTCAGGTCGTTTCAAAACAGAGTTATTTATGTATGGAAAGCTTACCCGCGGCAGAACTAGAAATGAGTATCGTAGTAGTAGATCTAATTCAAAAGAATTAGATTATTTGTATTTTCCTCGAAAACTTTTCAAGTTCGATTCTTACACATTTCTCAGGTTCCTTGAAGATAAGGGACACATTGACGATACAAATATACATGTAGTACGTGACACCATTAAAACAGTGAAACCAGAGTTGTATGAACTAGCCTCTACTGGTGCCCAAAAAATAGGTAAGAAGAAGTATCGTCAACACCCCTGATATCGGCCGTCACCTATTTTCGGCCTTTGTTTATTCACGTGATTTTTGTTTACATTCGGAATGTGAATGACGTCATTGGCAGCAAATCAGATGTGTTGGTACATATGGTGTTCACATATTAGTTATCAAAGAGCAAACTGCGCGTACAGCAGATAAATTATCACATTTTATTTGAAAGTATGCAAATGTTGATGTTTTCATTAACCCCATTTATGTGTAGCCTAAACATCCCTTAAACACAGGTAAATATAAAGAAATATGTGTTTGTTTTGTAAAATGAGAAATTTCATCGTCTGCTCAGGAAGGTCATGTGATAGTTATGCGACAATGTCATAATTTGCACGTTTTACATGTCAACTCAAATATAAGTGTTCCTCTTACAGCTTTTTAACATTTTTCTTCAAAAATACTATTGTCCAAGATATTTACTATAGTCGAACTGTGTTGCCTCAAACTTGACGGGTCCATGAGTAATGGTTCGAGTCATGGGAGGTTCGTGTCAAGGGTAGTTATGTGGGTTGACCCATAATATTGATAAATTAAATTGTGTTTTGGTAGCTTACTGTTATATACTGGTTTATGCAATACATCCAATATGTCCTTCTCTCGTGGTTTGATAAGAATCCATGTTTATATGAATGTGTTTCATAATAATAGATAACATTTTTAAGTTCTTATATTTATTTGGTTATATACATGTTATGCAGTGGTTTAAATGATTAATCTACATATAATACTCAGGTAGTTTTATGCATTCCGAAAATAGAATGTGTCAGTTACCAGTAGACAACAATATACACATTTATAACAATCAATGGTCTAATACAGAGCAACAAGTATGACATCCGCCCAGAGCAACAGTTGAACTCAGATGATCGAATAAAGTAGAAATAAAGTTTTTATATACATATGATCTTGTGTTTGTTTATTCATTGTATAATTTAATTGTCACCCTAGGGAGCCTGACTTCGCCCTCTGGGGGCCCCACTTCTCCCTAAATGTTTTTTGTTTTTTACGATTTTCTAACAAAATGTTGCCTAGTAAGATACACTGGCCCATTATAAAGCACTCCTTCTATTCAAATGTTGTATTTAATGGTTGTACTGTGCATTTTAAGCCCTATTTTGCAGAAGTATATTAGAGAACACCATTTAAGGAAGCGATCACGCGCTTTCTCACTTCTCCCAAAAATTCTGACCTAGAATGAACCCACATTGATTTTATCCTACAGTCGAAGAAGATCCAGTGGTAAAGTACCTGGAAATGACAGCCCCACTACAACCACACAAGTTTTATGTGCCAAATAATTCACACGTGCCTAGGAGAAGTGAGAGGCTAAAGGTAAGCCACATATCGGTCACATTAAAACTAATTAAATATCATCTTACCAATCAAAATAATATATTAGTTTTAATAACTTGTATATTGTGACTATGATATAAATGTAAAGTAGATAGGGCATGTATAATCATTTAACAGTACATGTGTATACTACAAAGTAATAGTAAGGAATCATGTCTACTAATTTCTATGTTTAACAGTATTTCCCGCCATCCTGGGAAATACCCTTATTTCGCGGGAAATTGTCAATCCTGCTTAGCTCAGGTATTATGGAACTAGCACGTCCAAAATGGGATTTGCACGGCCTGTATGAAAATGTCGAAATCTGATTGGTTGTTGGAGTTCCACCTGTATGAGATTGCCTGGCCAAATTTGTTTGCAACAGCCATCTTGGAAACATATGTCGTGATAACATGAAAAACAGAATCATTGAAATAATTACATTTACTAATAATTAGTTTAACCCTTTCAACACCACTTTTTACCAGTATTATTACTATTTTTAAACAAAATTACCCATTTTGATAAATGAAATGGTCCAAATGTACCGGTAATTTCCATATTCATTTATTGGTCTAAAAATATCATGCACCAGTCCATGTCAGTTACTTGGTGTTGAATGGGTTACTATTTGTTACCGTTACATATGACAATTTTCTATATGGTCAAACCTGTCATTAGCAGCTGGTCAAGAAAATCACAGAAAGTGGCTGCTTATGTGTGTTTTACGTTTATTTATCGTCGCTACCGGTTGCCCATATGAGCGACTCCTGAAGATATTAGTCATTTTAGATTTGTGGAGGATAGTGCAATGCTACAGACAGAGACCCATTCCAGAGTCTCCTCTGGTTCTTTTATGTGCACGGTGTAAACCACCGACACGAGACCTCGGTTTACCGTCCCATCTGAAAGACTGTTACTTTTATTAGGGTCAGACGGGGGATCGAACCTGCGATCCCTGGATTACCAGTCCAGCGTGTTACCACTGGACTACATATCCGTCTGTAAGTGGCTGCTTAACACAGGTGGCTGCTTTATACAGGTTGGCTGCTTAGTGGAGGTGACCACGAACATGGGTATGACTGTAGTCATTTAATAACATTTTCATTAATTAAGTGATTTCATATTGACCTTGTTAATGGGATTCAGCATGTTGAACTGCCTCCGTGGTTGAATGGTTACTGTCGCTGACTTGTATATCTCTGATGGTCATGGGTTCAAGCCCCACTCAGATCATGTCTCATTTATATGAACAAATTGGCAGTTTGGTGCACCAAGTACTGGTTAGCCGCTGGATCCTGTCCAGGAAAGGTGTTGTTAGGTAAACTGTCCGGCGCTGAAATGGGAAACCGGTAGCGACGTTAAATAAATCAATAAAATTCAGCATGTCATATTCGGCCGATGTCCAATACAACTGGATTCATCCCTATTTGTAGGTCAATATGAGATCATTTAATAATATTATATTACAGAAACATAAAGCAGAAGATATGACAAGTGAGAAGATCGATGGATGTTTGAGAAAAAAGGCAAGGAAAACAGATGCTAGTATAGACTCCAAACCTACCTCATACCCTACACAGTGTCATCAGTCTCATTCTTGTGGTATGTTACTGTAATATAGCATAATATTGCATACGTTACTATAAATAGTAACAAATTTAATGGTAGAAAAGCAAAATATCTGGTCGACGCGGGCAATATATTTTGATTTTCTGCTCTGCCGCCGAGAACGAATCACGATCACGTGTCACAGGTAGCAACAACATAGTAACTACATTGTGTAAACATGGCCGCATGGGGCCGTTAAGGTATGCAATAAAGAAGTTATTAAACGGCCAATATCTCCATAGGGTGCGCCAATATCCACAAATGGCCCACCTCTGCGGTTTAATAACCTCTAAATATTCACCATAACATTCTATTCACCATAATAATGCTAATAAGATACACAGCTTTACGTGGATTTACGGCCAATTGAACATTTATGCATTTATATAGCATAATGCTTGTCTGCGCTTCATCTCCAAAACGCCTTTTTGCTTTATCACCAACCTTGACAGGAAGCATCAGTATGATATGGGTATTCTTACCCAGTTCCGATTGGGTGATTTTTCAGTGAAGATACGGCCATTTGAACACAAAGGTTTTCCACGCTACATCTTCAAAACCCCTTGTTGGATTTTCCATCAACCTTGTTGTGAAGCATCGGTGTGCACCTTGTAACCACATTGAGGTTGGGTGGTTTGTTTGCAAATTTATGGCAATATGGATATTTTTATATCCCAAAGCTTGTCCGCACTTCATCTCAAAAACACATTTTGCTCCCCAAAACACATTTTTGCTTAATTCCAAAGCTTGGCATGAAGGATCAGTATATTGTCTAGTTGTGCATATTGTAATCCGGTACCTGCTGGATGATTTCTGGCAGATTGACAATTTGAACTTTTTTATATCCATGCTTCGTAATTCCTTTCCACAACTTCATAATACTTCTTACACGTGACTTTTTATTGGAATTACTTCATATATTTAGCGTCCATGTTTTTATTACTCCACTGATCTGGCTCTATGCTGTTTGCAAAATGTGCCAAAGACCCAGAGTTTGAGCCCCACTGGAGCCGTTACAATTGTGCCTTTAGGCAAGGCATTTAAATTCCACGTTGCCTCTTCTCTCTCCCTCGTACCGATGAATCCATCAGTAATGAGGTCTCGAGAGTGATTAATATAAGTTGTACTAACTTGTTTCGCAATGGAGCTAAAATAAATTTCTATTAACTACACACCAATAATGTGCAATTGTGGGAATACAGTCAAATGTGTGTTAGTGGTCACCTCTATTAAGCAACCAACCTGTATTAAGCAACCAGTTTCCATAATCCCAATATGTTGTTTTATTATACATTTGACCTCTATTAAGCAGCCACCTGTGCTAAGCAGACACATTCTAAGATTCCCTTGGCTGGCTGCTTAAGACAGGTTTGACTATGTGTTGAAAATTAGTATTGACTGATGAAGATAATGTAGGTCATTGTCTTCTCAGTGGAAGTCCTGATAGTGCAGTTGTAGCGAGTTACCTTCAGGTGTTCGAGGCCCAGCACAGCTGTATCCATTATGAGTGTGCCCTTATGCAACGCACATAGATTCCACATTGTCCCTTCTCGTCTCGAGAGCGATTAATTTAATGTTGTAAAAACTTGTTTCACAATCGAGCTAAAATAAATTTGTATAAACTATTGTCATCTCACTCTGGTACAGACACTTCTGACATATAACCCTAATTTTGAACAAAGGAAAGTCTATAAAATAGAGTGTACAATCAAGCCAGCCTTAATTAACCATTCAAATGGACTTTTCAGAGATTTACTGCATAAAGGAGTTCAAATAATTAATAATATACCAAGCGGGCAATATTGAAGCTTGTTGCCAAATACAGGTTGGTTGATTAGTATACAGTCAACCTTGGCTTGCTGCTTAATACAGGTTGGCTGATTAGTATTTAGTCAGTCTTGGCTGGCTGCCGAATACAGGTTGGTTGATTAGTATACAGTCAACCTTGGCTGGCTGCTTAATACAGGTTGGTTGATTAGTATACAGTCAACCTTGGCTGGTTGCTTAATACAGGTTGGCTGATTAGTATACAGTCAAACTTGGCTTGCTGCTTAATACAGGTTGGCTGATTAGTATACAGTCAACCTTGGCTGGTTGCTTAATACATGTTGGCTGATTAGTATACAGTCACCCTTGGCTGGTTGCTTAATACAGGTTGGCTGATTAGTATACAGTCATCCTTGGCTTGTTGCTTAATACAGGTTGGTTGATTAGTATACAGTCAGTCTTGGCTGGTTGCTTAATACAGGTTGGCTGATTAGTATACAGTCAACCTTGGCTTGTTGCTTAATACAGGTTGGCTGATTAGTATACAGTCAACCTTGGCTGGTTGCTTAATACATGTTGGCTGATTAGTATACAGTCACCCTTGGCTTGTTGCTTAATACAGGTTGGCTGATTAGTATACAGTCAACCGTGGCTGGTTGCTTAATACAGGTTGGCTGATTAGTATACAGTCAACCTTGGCTTGTTGCTTAATACATGTTGGCTGATTAGTATACAGTCAACCGTGGCTGGTTGCTTAATACAGGTTGGCTGATTAGTATACAGTCAACCTTGGCTGGGTGCTTAATACAGGTTGGCTGATTAGTATAGTCATCCTTGGCTGGCTACTTAATACAGTTTGGCTGATTAGTATAGTCATCCTTGGCTGGTTGCTTAATACAGGTTGGTTGATTAGTATTGTCAACCTTGGCTGGTTGCTTAATACAGGTTGGTTGATTAGTATACAGTCAACCTTGGCTGGTTGCTTAATACAGGTTGGTTGATTAGTATACAGTCAACCTTGGCTGGTTGCTTAATACAGGTTGGTTGATTAGTATACAGTCAACCTTGGCTGGCTGCTGAATACAGGTTGGTTGATTAGTATACAGTCAACCTTGGCTGGCTGCTGAATACAGGTTGGTTGATTAGTATACAGTCAACCTTGGCTGGCTGCTTAATACAGGTTGGTTGATTAGTATACAGTCAACCTTGGCTGGCTGCTTAATACAGGTTGGCTGATTAGTATACAGTCATCCTTGGCTGGCTGCTTAATACAGGTTGGCTGATTAGTATAGTCATCCTTGGCTGGCTGCTTAATACAGGTTGGCTGATTAGTATACAGTCAACCTTGGCTGGTTGCTGAATACATGTTGGCTGATTAGTATACAGTCAACCTTGGCTGATTGCTTAATAATGGTTGGCTGATTAGTATACAGTCAGTCTTGGCTGGCTGCTTAATACAGGTTGTCTGATTAGTATAGTCATCCTTGGCTGGCTGCTTAATACAGGTTGGCTGATTAGTATACAGTCAACCTTGGCTGGCTGCTTAATACAGGTTGGCTGATTAGTATAGTCATCCTTGGCTGGCTGCTTAATACAGGTTGGCTGATTAGTATACAGTCAACCTTGGCTGATTGCTTAATAATGGTTGGCTGATTAGTATACAGTCAGTCTTGGCTGGCTGCTTAATACAGGTTGTCTGATTAGTATACAGTCAACCTTGGCTGGCTGCTTAATACAGGTTGGCTGATTAGTATACAGTTTGCCTTGGCTGGTTGCTTAATACAGGTTGGTTGATTAGTATAGTCATCCTTGGCTGGTTGCTGAATACAGGTTGGTAGATTAGTATACAGTCAGCCTTGGCTGGCTGCTGAAGACAAGTTTGACTCTTTAAGTTGTCACAAACATAAGTTTGATTGTCACATTCAGTACAGCATATACTGTAGCTGCTAAGTTATGTCGGGGTCCGCCTCCGTGGTCGAGTGGTTAAGGTCGCTGACTTGTATACCACTGTAACCTATCATCACTGATGGTCACAGGTTCGAGCCCCGCTCAGGCCGTGTCTCATTTATATGAAAAAGTTGGCAGTTTCTTACGGAGGTTGGTGCACCCAAGTACTGGTTAACCGCTGAAGCCTGCCCAGGAAAGGTGTTGTTAGGTAAACTGCTCGCCGGCGATATAGCCCAAAATGGTGCTGATGCAGGCGTAAAACCCGAAATATAACATAAGTTATGTCGGTAATTATTCTGGGCTTAATTTAGACCTTGGGATAAATTGCTTAGCAAACACTGTGGTATGTGTGTACAATATTATGATGGAAGAATGATTATATATGCGTGTTTTCATTTTACGATTTGCTTTTGTATATACATAGATTTACGGCTACGGGTGAAAGTGGAGTACGTGGACCACCAGGAGGTGCTGGGCGACAGCGTACACAGCCACAAACAGCACGAGAAGGAGAGACAATTTGATATGTTTAATCAAGCCAGTACTATCCTCAAGTCGCGAGATCTCGGAACGGTTGTATGTGATATCAAGTTCTCCGATTTAACAAGCTTGGATGCATTCTGGAGGGATTATACCAATGGTGCTTTATTGGAGGCTCTCAAAGTCGTCTTCATTACAGGTACACCTGTAGTATATGCCGTAATTACAGGTACACACGTAGTATATGCCGTAATTACAGGTACACATGTAGTATATGCCGTAATTACAGGTACACATGTAGTATATGCCGTAATTACAGGTACACACGTAGTATATGCCGTAATTACAGGTACACATGTAGTATATGCCATAATTACAGGTACACATGTAGTATATGCCGTAATTACAGGTACACACATAGTATATGCCGTAATTACAGGTACACATGTAGTATATGCCATAATTACAGGTACACATGTAGTATATGCCGTAATTACAGGTACACATGTTGTATATGCCGTAATTACAGGTACACATGTGGTATATGCCGTAATTACAGGTACACATGTAGTATATGCCGTAATTACAGGTACACATGTAGTATATGCCATAATTACAGGTACACACGTAGTATATGCCGTAATTACAGGTACACATGTAGTATATGCCTTAATTAAAGGTACACACGTAGTATATGCCATAATTACAGGTACACACGTAGTATATGCCGTAATTACAGGTACACACGTAGTATATGCCGTAATTACAGGTACACACGTAGTATATGCCGTAATTACAGGTACACACGTAATATATGCCATAAATTACAGGTACACATGTAGTATATGCCGTAATTACAGGTACACACGTAGTATATGCCGTAATTACAGGTACACATGTAGTATATGCCATAATTACAGGTACACATGTAGTATATGCCGTAATTACAGGTACACACGTAGTATATGCCGTAATTACAGGTACACACGTAGTATATGCCGTAATTACAGGTACACATGTAGTATATGCCATAAATTACAGGTACACACGTAGTATATGCCGTAATTACAGGTACACACGTAGTATATGCCGTAATTACAGGTACACACGTAGTATATGCCGTAATTACAGGTACACATGTAGTATATGCCATAATTACAGGTACACATGTAGTATATGCCATAATTACAGGTACACACGTAGTATATGCCATAATTACAGGTACACAAGTAGTATATGCCATAATTACAGGTACACACGTAGTATATGCCGTAATTACAAGTACACACATAGTATATGCCATAATTACAGGTACACACGTAGTATATGCCTTAATTACAGGTACACATGTAGTATATGCCGTAATTACAGGTACACACGTAGTATATGCCTTAATTACAGGTACACATGTAGTATATGCCATAATTACAGGTACACATGTAGTATATGCCGTAATTACAGGTACACACGTAGTATATGCCGTAATTACAGGTACAACAAATAATCCAGGTCATATTGTGTGTTAAGCGAGAAACCAGCAGATTCATAAAAATTTAATAATAAAAACAATGGCGATGTCGATTGCTATCTCTCTCGTAAACGTTTGATCTGTCTCCCCTTCCAAATATGCACCAGATTCCAATAAATACAATGCCTTCCAAACAATTATTTCCAAGGAATTGCAACCTCAGAAAGGGTCACTTAGCAAACCCCTACACACTATTGGATAGTCGTGGAAGTCATGGTAGCGCAGTGGATGCGCGTTCGCTTCAGGTGCGAAAGGTCCGGAGTTCGAGCCCCGCTGGAGCCGTTACGATTGTGCCCTTAGACAAGGCATTTAAATTCCACGTTGCCTCTTCTCTCTCCCTCATGGCGATGGATTCCATCAGGAATGAGGTCTCGAGAGTGATTTATATAAGTTAAAATAACTTGTTTCGCAATCGAGCTAAAATAAATTTGTATAAACTATTGGATACCACTGCTAACTCCACTAACAAGTAATACATCCGGTTTTAATAGCGCTTTCAGAAGTATATTTTCGACTCTTTATTTTGACAACTGACCAGACCCCCTCGAAGCTTAAATTAAACAAATGGCTGAGTGGTTACGGTCATTGACTTCACTCACTTCCTGTTCACCAGGGCAGCTTGTCAAATTATTTCATATGAGGAAGCTATCCCAGGGTTCCCTCTGTCTGAATGTTTGTCTGCGCCACTTCTGTCGCCAATTGAAAAACATTGGAAACAATTTAAAAATATGGGAGCCAACTAAGAGCCATTATAGTTCACAAATAAATATTTGAAGCCATGTATTTGACAAAACATGAGCCCCCCAAAAATAAAAAATTAAAAAAAAGTTCCACCAAATATTTTCCCCAATATACAAAATTTAGTGCCAATATTTGTTTTTTGTCGCAATTTGCGCCATTGGCGACTGACAGTGGGAACCCTGCTATCCAGCTGGCTTGCAGGACGTCAGTGGTCCTACACTGCTACCCGATCGTTCCTGAAATACTGCTCAGAGTCGCATCCTGTGTCTTCCTCCACCAGTAATAGCTGGAGAGTCTCCGTACGTACACATGTAATCTGTTGGTGGGGCTGTAAAACCCCAAATGCAAACAAACATATAGTGGAAACACAACCTCTGTCAGCACTTCACTGTTGTTTAACTCATAGTTAGCTCTCCTTGACCGGATTAGAGTGAGGTAGATTTCGTGTAATTTTACTTTTACAATAGAGACATCTCTAATTTTCTATTACCTCCCTTGGCAGATAAAGTCTGATTTATTCCAAAATGTGAATAGGTCCTTTTGGTTAGAATCGTTTGTATTTACTGATGTTGCGGTGTGATAAATGTATTTTGATAAAAAATCGTGTAATTAACTGATAACATTCTTTTACAAATAAGTACCCATTGCATGCATATACTGTATGAGATCTGTCGAGATATAGTAATTTAATAATCATAAGAAGCGATAGTGGATTAAATTGCTAGCATGTTGTGCAAAGGAAACAACGATAAAAACAGAGGAAAACACTTAATAGGACATGTCTACTTTAAGGGAGTAGTCAGGGGAAGTAACTGACCGATGTCTCTCATTCTTGGGGAATTTTCTCTTTTACAAAGCTGTGCATGTTGTAAGAATATTTCAGAAAGTTTTTCTAGTATTTCTTGCTGGTATTAAAGTGACTTTAAAGCGACACTACATCGGTGAAAACGCAAATGTCTGCAGAATGTAATTTCCTATTACATGTATATTGTATAATTTATTTCCAAATAATTGCCTCAAAAACTGAGAATTTCAACAAATAAACAAACGTCGTATACGCGGTTTGTTGATATAACAAAATAATGTAAATAGGGTCGATATTCATTCGTAATATAATGTGTGTATCAGGAATAACACGATTTATTGTACATATTTATCGTTAAATCTCACATTTGTGCCTATGCATATTTATTTGTAGACTAATTTTAGTTAAATTATCTCTAAACGAAAGTATCGCGCGTTTGGTATTGACTCCAATGCCGAACAAACGTCAGTTCAGGAGCCATGGATGACCGTTATATGAAATCCTACTTTCACTTTTGAAGTTTGTAGACCACAAATTTTTTATTGATTCAATATTAGTGTTCGAATATATTGAGAAGAATTCGTTGTAGCAATGCATTTATACGTGAAAAAATGCATTTTCTTTTTGCGATGTAATGTCGCTTTAAGTCATTGACCCAATACGTATTTCTTTGCATGCCCGTTCATTGTCCCTGTAATTAAATAAAATAGCACAGCAAAATTAGTCTGTACAAACTCTACATTGTTTGATTAAGAAATAATGAATTTCTTTGCATGCTCGTTTATGGTCCCTGTAATTCGATAAAACGTCATAGCAAAATTAGTCTGTACGTCGAACTCTACATTGTTTGATTAAGAAATAATAGTTGTCATTCAATTATTTATTGCGAATAAAATATGGTTTGGAGTTCTGATGCGCAGGAATCAACCAAGCAGGCCGTATGCCTAATTGCCCAATTCCAGCGCTCGGAACAACAAACTATGTTGTTTTTTTGGCTATAAATACAGCAAATACAAATATTATTTCGATGCTAATTTCTAACATGACCACAATATCTAAACAAACTCAAAAACAGAGTGCGTAATGACGCTATTAAACTACAAACCATATTTGTTGCTGATTTGAAAAGATCAAATGTCTAGCCGATGGTGTTTTCACAGTAGTAGTGCTGCATATATATTCGTTGGTATTCGTTAGCTATCCGGAGCAAATGAGGGACTTCTGGCTTTTCTATTACCTCCCTTGGCATATAATGTCTGATTTATCCCGGAATGTATAGCGCTTCTTTCAGTTGGAATCCTTTGTTTTTACTGTTGTTCCATACCCAGATGTTGCGCTATGATAAATGTGATTTTTATATAATAAATTTACAGATAAGTAACCATTAGATATACTGTAGGATATCTGTCGAGATATAGTAACATAATAATTATAAGATGAGAAAGTGGGTGAAAATTGATAGCATGTTGTGCAAAGGAAACGATAAAAACAGAGGACACAACTTAAGGGGGAACCTACATATTTTTAGGGAGTATTCAGCGGTAGAAACTGACTGCAGTGGATGCGAGTTCGCTTCAGGTGCAAAAGGTCCGGAGTTCGAGCTCCGCTGGAGCCGTTATGATTGTGCCCTTAGGCAAGGCATTTAAATTCCACGTTGCCTCTTCTCTCCCTCGTGGTGATGGATTCCATCAGGAATGAGGTCTCGAGAGTGATTAATATAAGTTATAAGAACTTGTTTCGCAATCAAGCTAAAATAAATTTGTATAAACCTATTGTAAATACATGATGTTGTTTTAATGAAAGATTTAATAATAATTTTTTAAATGTTTTTATTTTTGTTTATTTCTTAAGGTTATTTAAATTAAAGATATTAGGAATTATATATCTTATCTTAGGCATCTTATATTAGTTTTCAGTTCTTATAATTTTTAATGTTCTAATGTTTCGATAACTTGTTTCATTAATAATTATGTAGGTTTTATTTAATTTTAGTTCTTTAGTTTAGTAATTTTAGTTTTAAGATCCATATTTTTCAATCTCTAATTACTTTTTATACATGTATTGTATTGTCATGTTTCGCTTACTTATTCATGTTTTACCATATCTGTGATATGTCATATGTTCAACTGTAAAGCGCCTTTGAGCGCATACCCTATTATGAAAAGGGCGCTATATAAATGTGGTATATTATTATTATTATTAAGCAAAACAGGAATGATTTTACTTGTTATTATGCGTTTATTAAGTGTCTTCTCCAGAAGTTTATTTGTCATTTTATTTTTAGGAGGGTAGTCAAGATACAGAAGATGATCCAATTCCAGAAGCATCCCTCATTGTTTTACATGCAGGGTTGCCATATTATTAGAGACAGATAGGGGGAGGGGTTGCCATATTATTAGAGACAGAAAGGGAGGGGTTACCATATTATTAGAGACATGGGGGAGGGAGGGGTTACCATATTATTAGAGACATATAGGGGAGGGTTGCCATATTATTAGAGACAGAAAGGGGGAGGGTTGCCATATTATTAGAGACAGATAGGGGGAAGGGTTGCCATATTATTAGAGACAGAAAGGGAGGGGTTACCATATTATTAGAGACATGGGGAGGGAGGGGTTACCATATTATTAGAGACATATAGGGGAGGGGTTGCCATATTATTAGAGACATATAGGGGGAGGGGTTGCCATATTATTAGAGACAGAAAGGGAGGGGTTACCATATTATTAGAGACATATAGGGGTAGGGCCTTACCATATTATTAGAGACAGATAGGGGTAGGGCCTTACCATATTATTAGAGACATATAGGGGTAGGGCCTTACCATATTATTAGAGACATATAGGGGTAGGGCCTTACCATATTATTAGAGACAGATAGGGGTAGGGCCTTACCATATTATTAGAGACAGATAGCTGTAGCCGTTACGATTGTGCCCTTAGGCAAGGCATTTAAATGCCACATTCTTTTCTCTCTCCCTCGTGGCGATGGATTCCATCAGGAATGAGTTCTCGATAGTGATTAATATAAGTTTATATTGGTTGTAGGAACTTATTTTGCAATCGAGCACAAATTTGTATAAAGTAAACTAAATCTAGCAATGATAAAGGCTTTATCTACATTTATAGAACAGGGAGAAGTTTTAAGAACAGGGAGACATTTTAAGAACAGGGAGACATTTTATGAACAGGGAGACATTTTAAGAACATGGAGACATTTTATGAACAGGGAGACATTTTAAGAGCATGGAGACATTTTAAGAACAGAGAGACATTTTATGAACAGGGAGACATTTTAAGTATATATGTACAAGGTCCTGTATATTTTTTATTAAACAAACCCTTCACCCTGATCTATATAATAATGAGAAGGGAGGCATTGCGTTTAGACTAATCTCCCAAATCGCACTCTTACTTAACTCTGCACGCTAGCGCAATGACACTATTCTAATGAAATTTCATGACATATTACCAGTTTTCAGTTACAGATATAAGAAAAACACATGAACTGTCATCTGCTACAACTATTTGAACTATTTATAGCCTTTATTTTACCCAGCATGAAAAGAGTTAAGCCATGTTGTTAATTACTATCAGCCTCTTTATGATGTTCATTGTTCTTGGAAGGTTCCATTGCCTCGCCTTGTTCAGACTAGTCACATCTGTTTATGCATGTGCATTCCAGTGTCCTCCATGCTAGCTTATTATACGTGCTCAGTGAGATTATATCTGTCTAATAGTCATGTGTACAATCTTGCCATTTTATATACAATATCATTCTTGCCATTTTATACAATATCATTCTTGCCATTTTATATACAATATCATTCTTGCCATTTTATATACAATATCATTCTTGCCATTTTATACAATATCATTCTTGCCATTTTATATACAATATCATTCTTGCCATTTTATACAATATCATTCTTGCCATTTTATACATTTTTGTGTGTTTTACGTTTATTTATCGTCGCTACTGGTTGCCCATATGAGCGACTCCTGAAGAGATTAGTCATTTTAGATTTGGAAGGATAGTGCATGATACAGACAGAGACCAATTCCAGAGTCTCCTCTGGTTCTTTTACGTGCACAGACCTCAGTTTAACGTCCGATCTGAAAGACTTAATTTTATTAGGGTCGGACGGGTGAGCGAACCTGCGATCCCTGGAATACCAGTCCACCGTGTTACCACTGGACTACAGATCCGTCTGTCCATTTTATACAATATCATTCTTGCCATTTTATACGATATCATTCTTGCCATTTTATACAATATCACTCATGTTTTCAGAGTCCTTGAATGAGGCTGTCGGACACGAACCCCTCCGTCTACTTGTTAGTGTCGACGAGGACAATTACAGGAGCGGTCGTGTGAAACTACTGAAGAACTTTACAGGTTGACGATTATACCAACAGAAGTTAATATGCCCACGTCGAGAGCAGTAGAGGAATGTTCTCGTTGATGAGTTACTTCAACAACAGTATTCTTGCAAGTTGACTTGCCCTTGATTACAGGAACGGTCATGTTAAACTTTTCAAGAACGTGACAAGTTATATCAGCAACCATTGGATTGCCCATGCTTACTGGTTATATCAGCAACCATTGGGTTGCCCATGCTGATTGGTTATATCAGCAACCATTGGGTTGCCTATGCTGATTGGTTATATCAGCAACCATTGGGTTGCCTATGCTGATTGGTTATATCAGCAACCATTGGGTTGCCTATGCTGATTGGTTATATCAGCAACCATTGGATTGCCCATGCTAACTGGTTATATCAGCAACCATTGGATTGCCTATGCTGAATGGTTATATCAGCAACCATTGGGTTGCCCATGCTGATTGGTTATATCAGCAACCATTGGGTTGTCCATGCTTACTGGTTATATCAGCAACCATTGGGTTGCCCATGCTGAATGGTTATATCAGCAGCCATTGGATTGCCCATGCTAACTGGTTATATCAGCAACCATTGGGTTGCCTATGCTGAATGGTTATATCAGCAACCATTGGATTGTCCATGCTAACTGGTTATATCAGCAACCATTGGATTGCCTATGCTGAATGGTTATATCAGCAACCATTGGGTTGCCCATGCTGATTGGTTATATCAGCAACCATTGGATTGCCCATGCTGACTGGTTATATCAGCAGCTATTGGATTGCCCATGCTGATTGGTTTTATCAGCAGCCATTGGATTGCCTATGCTGAATGGTTATATCAGCAACCATTGGATTGCCCATGCTTACTGGTTATATCAGCAACCATTGGATTGCCCATGCTGAATGGTTATATCAGCAACCATTGGATTGCCCATGCTGAATGGTTATATCAGCAACCATTGGATTGCCCATGCTGAATGGTTATATCAGCAACCATTGGATTGCCCATGCTGAATGGTTATATCAGCAGCCATTGGATTGCCCATGCTGACTGGTTATATCAGCAGCTATTGGATTGCCCATGCTGATTGGTTTTATCAGCAGCCATTGGATTGCCTATGCTGAATGGTTATATCAGCAGCCATTGGATTGCCCATGCTTACTGGTTATATCAGCAACCATTGGATTGCCCATGCTGACTGGTTATATCAGCAACCATTGGATTGCCCATGCTAACTGGTTATATCAGCAACCATTGGATTGCCCATGCTGACTGGTTATATCAGCAGCCATTGGATTGCCTATGCTGAATGGTTATATCAGCAACCATTGGATTGCCCATGCTGATTGGTTTTATCAGCAGCCATTGGATTGCCTATGCTGAATGGTTATATCAGCAGCCATTGGATTGCCCATGCTTACTGGTTATATCAGCAGCCATTGGATTGCCTATGCTGACTGGTTATATCAGCAACCATTGGATTGCCCATGCTGACTGGTTATATCAGCAGCAGTTGACTTGCTCTCGTTTACAGGAATGGTTGGGTTAAGCATCTCAAGGACTTCCGTGTGTTTACGAGTTGAATTGCCCTCAACAACAGGAGTAGTCGTGTTATTGACCTAGCGGACTTTACAGAGTGATGAGTTATATCAACATTTTGATTGCCCTTGTTACACTGTGCAAGAATTTTACAGAGTGCCATACAACAAGAACAGTTGGGTTACCCTCAACTACATGATTGGTCTTGCTAAGCTCCTCTTACTTTACAGGCTGGTGAATTATATCAACAGCAGTTGGTTTGCCCGTAGTTGTATTGTCAACAGCAGTTGGTTTGCTCACAGTGGTATTGTCAACAGCAGTTGTTTGCTCACAGTGGTATTGTCAACAGCAGTTGGTTTGCTCACAGTGGTATTGTCAACAGCAGTTGGTTTGCTCACAGTGGTATTGTCAACAGCAGTTGGTTTGCTCACAGTGGTATTGTCAACAGCAGTTGGTTTGCTCACAGTGGTATTGTCAACAGCAGTTGGTTTGCTCACAGTGGTATTGTCAACAGCAGTTGGTTTGCTCACAGTGGTATTGTCAACAGCAGTTGGTTTGCTCACAGTGGTATTGTCAACAGCAGTTGGTTTGCTCACAGTGGTATTGTCAACAGCAGTTGGTTTGCTCACAGTGGTATTGTCAACAGCAGTTGGTTTGCTCACAGTGGTATTGTCAACAGCAGTTGCTTTGCTCACAGTGGTATTGTCAACAGCAGTTGCTTTGCTCACAGTTGTATTGTCAACAGCAGTTGCTTTGCTCACAGTTGTATTGTCAACAGCAGTTTGTTTGCTATCAGTGGTATTGTCAACAGCAGTTGCTTTGCCCACAGTGGTATTGTCAACAGCGGTTGCTTTGCCCACAGTGGTATTATCAACAGCAGTTGCTTGCCCACAGTGGTATTGTCAACAGCAGTTGCTTTGCCCACAGTGGTATTGTCAACAACAGTTGCTTTGCCCACAGTGGTATTGTCAACAGCAGTTGCTTTGCTCACAGTTGTATTGTCAACAGCAGTTGCTTTGCTCACAGTGGTATTGTCAACAGCAGTTGCTTTGCTCACAGTTGTATTGTCAACAGCAGTTGCTTTGCTCACAGTTGTATTGTCAACAGCAGTTGCTTTGCTCACAGTTGTATTGTCAACAGCAGTTGCTTTGCTCACAGTTGTATTGTCAACAGCAGCAAGTATACTGTCAGTCATAATGGCTATTAATGGCAGCGAATTTGTCAGCAGTAGCTATATTAAAGCAGTACTCTGAAAGAAACCAACTAGGATTGTTCCAAATGTTCTCTGTGAGTGTACATGTAGTTGTGTTAGTGTTACTTATGTTCAGAAAATGAAATATATGAAAAGTAATGATATGCAAGGACAATTACTCTGCGTGATTAAATTATCTCCCCTATGGAAGAACACTTGAGTTAATTGTCTCCCTTGTGTTAGCAGTTTTATGAGCTATGGTCTGGGTGAGTTGTTGCTGTGATGGCTCAGTCATTCATAGTCTGTGTTATTCACACTTTCTTTCAAACAACATAGATCTGTTATTAAGCTGTTTGATCTATTTGTTAGAAACTTGATAACAAAAACTAGTAAGATTTAAACGATCCGGAATTCAAGATGGCCACACCACAGTGAATATATAGTTTCTACCTCTCAAGTAACTGATGAAATTTAGTATGTAACATTGTTGTGATCAAAATTACTAAGTACGTTCCAATTCAGTACACTGTATGTGAGTGCCCCGTACACTATGCGAGTGTCGTGTACACTATATGAGTGTTCTGTGCATTGTATGTGAGTGCCCCATACACTGTATGCGAGTGTTCTGTACACTAAACGACAGCCCCTTACACTGTATGTGAATGTCCCGTACACTGTATGCGAGTGTCCCGTACACTGTATGCGAGTGCCCCGTACACTGTATGCGAGTGTCTCGTACACTGTATGTGAGTGCCCCGTACACTGTATGTGAGTGTCCCGTACACTATATGAGTGTTCTGTACATTGTATGTGAGTGCCCCATACACTGCGAGTGTTCTGTACACTATGCGAGTATCCCATACACTGTATGCGAGTGTTCTGTACATTGTATGTGAGAGCCCCATACACTGCGAGTGTTCTGTACACTATGCGAGTGCCCCATACACTGTATGTGAGTGCCCTGTACACTGTATGTGAGTGTCCCGTACACTATATGAGTGTCCCGTACACTGTATGCGAGTGCCCCATGCACTGTATGCGAGTGTTCTGTACATTGTATGTGAGTGCCCCATACACTGTGAGTGTTCTGTACACTATGCGAGTGTCCCGTACACTGTATGCGAGTGTTCTGTACATTGTATGTGAGTGCCCCATACACTGTATGCGAGTGTCCCGTACACTATATGAGTGTCCCATACTGTATGCGAGTGCCCCGTACACTGTATGCGAGTGTTCTGTACATTGTATGTGAGTGCCCCATACACTGTATGCGAGTGTCCCATACACTGTATGCGAGTGTCCCGTACACTGTATGCGAGTGTCCCGTACACTGTATGCGAGTGTTCTGTACATTGTATGTGAGTGCCCCATACACTGCGAGTGTTCTGTACACTATGTGAGTGTCCCGTACACTGTATGCGAGTGTTCTGTACATTGTATGTGAGTGCCCCATACACTGTATGCGAGTGTCCCATACACTATATGAGTGTCCCATACACTATGCAAGTGTCCCGTACACTGTATGCGAGTGTCCCATACACTATATGAGTGTTCTGTACATTGTATGTGAGTGCCCCATACACTGCGAGTG
Organism: Archivesica marissinica; assembly: GCA_014843695.1. Taxonomy (NCBI): domain Eukaryota; kingdom Metazoa; phylum Mollusca; class Bivalvia; order Venerida; family Vesicomyidae; genus Archivesica; species Archivesica marissinica. The sequence continues at coordinate 64,756,264 of CM026402.1, forward strand.
TTCTGTACACTATGCGAGTGCCCCATACACTGTATGCGAGTGTTCTGTACATTGTATGTGAGTGCCCCATACACTGCGAGTGTTCTGTACACTATGCGAGTGTCCCGTACACTGTATGCGAATGTTCTGTACATTGTATGTGAGTGCCCCATACACTGTATGCGAGTGTCCCGTACACTATATGAGTGTCCCGTACACTGTATGTGAGTGCCCCGTACACTGTATGCGAGTGTCCCGTACACTGTATGCGAGTGTCCCGTACACTATATGCGAGTGCCCCATACACTGTATGCGAGTGTTCTGTACATTGTATATGAGTGCCCCATACACTGCGAGTGTTCTGTACACTATGTGAGTGTCCCGTACACTGTATGCGAGTGTTCTGTACATTGTATGTGAGTGCCCCATACACTGTATGCGAGTGTCCCATACACTATATGAGTGTCCCGTACACTATGCGAGTGTCCCGTACACTGTATGCGAGTGCCCCATACACTGTATGCGAGTGTTCTGTACATTGTATATGAGTGCCCCATACACTGCGAGTGTTCTGTGCACTATGTGAGTGTCCCGTACACTGTATGCGAGTGTTCTGTACATTGTATGTGAGTGCCCCATACACTGTATGCGAGTGTCCCGTACACTATATGAGTGTCCCGTACACTATGCGAGTGTCCCGTACACTGTATGCGAGTGCCCCATACACTGTATGCGAGTGTTCTGTACATTGTATATGAGTGCCCCATACACTGCGAGTGTTCTGTACACTATGTGAGTGTCCCGTACACTGTATGCGAGTGTTCTGTACATTGTATGTGAGTGCCCCATACACTGTATGCGAGTGTCCCGTACACTATATGAGTGTCCCGTACACTATGCGAGTGTCCCGTACACTGTATGCGAGTGCCCAATACACTATGCGAGTGTCCCGTACACTATATGAGTGTTCTGTACATTGTATGTGAGTGCCCCATACACTGCGAGTGTTCTGTACACTATGCGAGTGCCCCATACACTGTATGTGAGTGCCCCGAACACTATATGTGAGTGCCCCGTGCACTGTATGTGAGTGTCCCGTACACTATATGAGTGACCCGTACACTGTATGCGAGTGCCCCATACACTGTATGCGAGTGCCCCGAACACTGTATGTGAGTGCCCCGTGCACTGTATGTGAGTGTCCCGTACACTGTATGCGAGTGTCCCGTACACTGTATGTGAGTGCCCCGTACACTATGTGAGTGCCCCGTACACTATGCGAGTGTCCCGTACACTGTATGTGAGTGCCCCGTACACTGTATGCGAGTGCCCCGTACACTATGCGAGTGTCCTGTACACTGTATGTGAGTGCCCCGTACACTGTATGTGAGTGCCCCGTGCACTGTATGTGAGTGCCCCGTACACTGTATGTGAGTGCCCCGTACACTATGCGAGTGTCCGTACACTGTATGTGAGTGCCCCGTACACTGTATGCGAGTGCCCCGTACACTGTGTGCGAGTGCCCCATACACTGCGAGTGTTCTGTACACTATGCGAGTGCCCCATACACTGCGAGTGTTCTGTACACTATGCGAGTGTCCCGTACACTGTGCGAGTGCCCCGTACACTGAATGTGAGGCCCCCGTACACTGTATGTGAGTGCACTGTATGTGAGTGCCCCGTACACTGTATGTGAGTGCCCCATACACTGTATGTGAGTGCCCCATACACTGTATGTGAGTGCCCCGTACACTGTATGTGAGGGCCCCGTACACTGTATGTGAGTGCCCCGTACACTGTGAGTGCCCCGTACACTGCGAGTGTCCTGTACACTGTATGTGAGTGACCCGTACACTGTATGTGAGTGCCCCGTACACTGTATGTGAGTGCCCCGTACACTATGCGAGTGTCCCGTACACTATGTGAGTGCCTCGTACACTATGCGAGTGTCCTGTACACTATGTGAGGGCCCCGTACACTATGCGAGTGCCCCATACACTATGTGAGTGCCCCGTACACTGTATGTGAGTGCCCCGTACACTATGCGAGTGCCCCGTACACTATGTGAGTGCCCCGTACACTATGTGAGTGCCCCGTACACTATGTGAGTGCCCCATACACTATGTGCGTGCCCCGTACACTATGTGAGTGCCCCGTACACTATGTGAGTGCCCAGTACACTGTATGTGAGTGCCCCGTACACTATGTGAGTGCCCCGTACACTATGTGAGTGCCCAGTACACTGTATGTGAGTGCCCTGTACACTATGTGAGTGCCCCGTACACTATGTGAGTGCCCCATACACTGTATGTGAGTGCCCCGTACACTGTATGTGAGTGCCCCGTACACTATGCGAGTGTCCTGTACACTGTATGTGAGTGCCCCGTACACTGTATGTGAGTGCCCCGTGCACTGTATGTGAGTGCCCCGTACACTGTATGTGAGTGCCCCGTATACTATGTGAGTGCCCCGTACACTATGTGAGTGCCCCGTACTCTATGTGAGTGTCCCGTACACTGTATGTGAGTTCCCCGTACACTGTATGTGAGTGCCCCGTACACTATGCGAGTGTCCTGTACACTGTATGTGAGTGCACCGTACACTGTATGTGCTTGCCCCGTACTCTATGTGAGTGTCCCGTACACTGTATGTGAGTGCCCCGTACACTATGTGAGTGCCCCGTACACTGTATGTGAGTGCCCCGTACACTGTATGTGAGTGCCCCGTACACTGTATGTGAGTGCCCCATACACTATGTGAGTGTCCCGTACACTGTATGTGAGTGCCCCGTACACTGTATGTGAGTGCCCCGTACACTGTATGTGAGTGCCCCGTACACTATGCGAGTGTCCTGTACACTGTATGTGAGTGCCCGTACACTGTATGTGAGTGCCCCGTACACTATGGGAGTGTCCTGTACACTATGTGAGTGCCTCGTACACTATGCGAGTGTCCTGTACACTATGTGAGGGCCCCGTACACTATGCGAGTGTCCTGTACACTATGTGAGTGCCCCGTACACTGTATGTGAGTGCCCCGTACACTGTATGAGTGCTCCGTACACTATGCGAGTGTCCTGTACACTGTATGTGAGTGCCCCGTGCACTGTATGTGAGTGCGCCGTGCACTGTATGCGAGTGCCCCGTGCACTGTATGTGAGTGCCCCGTACACTGTATGTGAGTGTCCCGTACACTGTATGTGAGTGTCCCGTACACTGTATGCGAGTGTCCCGTACACTGTATGCGAGTGCCCCGTACACTGTATGCGAGTGCCCCGTACACTATGCGAGTGTCCCGTACACTGTGCGAGTGCCCCATACACTGCGAGTGTTCTGTACACTATGCGAGTGCCCCATACACTGCGAGTGTTCTGTACACTATGCGAGTGTCCCGTACACTGTGCGAGTGCCCCGCACACTGTATGTGAGGGCCCCGTACACTGTATGTGAGTGTCCCGTACACTGTATGCGAGTGTCCCGTACACTGTATGCGAGTGCCCCGTACACTATGCGAGTGTCCTGTACACTGTATGTGAGTGCCCCGTACACTGTATGTGAGTGTCCTTACACTGTATGCGAGTGTCCTGTACACTGTATGTGAGTGCCCCGTACACTGTATGTGAGTGCCCCGTACACTGTATGAGTGCCCCGTACACTATGAGAGTGTCCTGTACACTGTATGTGAGTGCCCCGTGCACTGTATGTGAGTGCGCCGTGCACTGTATGCGAGTGCCCCGTGCACTGTATGTGAGTGCCCCGTACACTGTATGTGAGTGTCCCGTACACTGTATGTGAGTGTCCCGTACACTGTATGCGAGTGTCCCGTACACTGTATGCGAGTGCCCCGTACACTGTATGCGAGTGCCCCGTACACTATGCGAGTGTCCCGTACACTGTGCGAGTGCCCCATACACTGCGAGTGTTCTGTACACTATGCGAGTGCCCCATACACTGCGAGTGTTCTGTACACTATGCGAGTGTCCCGTACACTGTGCGAGTGCCCCGTACACTGTATGTGAGGGCCCCGTACACTGTATGTGAGTGTCCCGTACACTATATGAGTGTCCCGTACACTGTATGTGAGTGCCCCGTACACTGTATGCGAGTGTCCCGTACACTGTATGCGAGTGCCCCGTACACTATGCGAGTGTCCTGTACACTGTATGTGAGTGCCCCGTACACTGTATGTGAGTGTCCGTACACTGTATGCGAGTGTCCTGTACACTGTATGTGAGTGCCCCGTACACTGTATGTGAGGGCCCCGTACACTGTATGTGAGTGCCCCGTACACTATGTGAGTGCCCCGTACACTGTATGTGAGTGCCCCGTACACTATGCGAGTGCCCCGTACACTATGTGAGTGCCCCGTACACTATGTGAGTGCCCCGTACACTATGTGAGTGCCCCGTACACTATGTGAGTGCCCAGTACACTGTATGTAAGTGCCCTGTACACTATGTGAGTGCCCCATACACTGTATGTGAGTGCCCCGTACACTATGCGAGTGTCCTGTACACTGTATGTGAGTGCCCCGTACACTGTATGTGAGTGCACTGTATGTGAGTGCCCCATACACTGTATGTGAGTGCCCCATACACTATGTGAGTGTCCCGTACACTGTATGTGAGTGCCCCGTACACTGTATGCGAGTGCCCCGTACACTATGCGAGTGTCCTGTACACTGTATGTGAGTGCCCCATGCACTGTATGTGAGTGCCCCGTACACTGTATGTGATTGTCCCGTACACTGTATGCGAGTGCCCCGTACACTGTGTGCGAGTGCCCCATACACTGCGAGTGTTCTGTACACTATGCGAGTGCCCCATACACTGCGAGTGTTCTGTACACTATGCGAGTGTCCCGTACACTGTGCGAGTGCCCCGTACACTGAATGTGAGGCCCCCGTACACTGTATGTGAGTGCACTGTATGTGAGTGCCCCGTACACTGTATGTGAGTGCCCCATACACTGTATGTGAGTGCCCCATACACTGTATGTGAGTGCCCCGTGCACTGTATGTGAGTGCCCCGTACACTGTATGTGAGGGCCCCGTACACTGTATGTGAGTGCCCCGTACACTGTGAGTGCCCCGTACACTGCGAGTGTCCTGTACACTGTATGTGAGTGACCCGTACACTGTATGTGAGTGCCCCGTACACTGTATGTGAGTGCCCCGTACACTATGCGAGTGTCCCGTACACTATGTGAGTGCCTCGTACACTATGCGAGTGTCCTGTACACTATGTGAGGGCCCCGTACACTATGCGAGTGCCCCATACACTATGTGAGTGCCCCGTACACTGTATGTGAGTGCCCCGTACACTATGCGAGTGCCCCGTACACTATGTGAGTGCCCCGTACACTATGTGAGTGCCCCGTACACTATGTGAGTGCCCCATACACTATGTGCGTGCCCCGTACACTATGTGAGTGCCCCGTACACTATGTGAGTGCCCAGTACACTGTATGTGAGTGCCCCGTACACTATGTGAGTGCCCCATACACTGTATGTGAGTGCCCCGTACACTATGTGAGTGCCCAGTACACTGTATGTGAGTGCCCTGTACACTATGTGAGTGCCCCGTACACTATGTGAGTGCCCCATACACTGTATGTGAGTGCCCCGTACACTGTATGTGAGTGCCCCGTACACTATGCGAGTGTCCTGTACACTGTATGTGAGTGCCCCGTACACTGTATGTGAGTGCCCCGTATACTATGTGAGTGCCCCGTACACTATGTGAGTGCCCCGTACACTGTATGTGAGTTCCCCGTACACTGTATGTGAGTGCCCCGTACACTATGCGAGTGTCCTGTACACTGTATGTGAGTGCACCGTACACTGTATGTGCTTGCCCCGTACTCTATGTGAGTGTCCCGTACACTGTATGAGTGCCCCGTACACTGTATGTGAGTGCCCCGTACACTGTATGTGAGTGCCCCGTACACTGTATGTGAGTGCCCCGTACACTGTATGTGAGTGCCCCGTACACTGTATGTGAGTGCCCCATACACTATGTGAGTGTCCCGTACACTGTATGTGAGTGCCCCGTACACTGTATGTGAGTGCCCCGTACACTGTATGTGAGTGCCCCGTACACTATGCGAGTGTCCTGTACACTGTATGTGAGTGCCCGTACACTGTATGTGAGTGCCCCGTACACTATGGGAGTGTCCTGTACACTATGTGAGTGCCTCGTACACTATGCGAGTGTCCTGTACACTATGTGAGGGCCCCGTACACTATGCGAGTGTCCTGTACACTATGTGAGTGCCCCGTACACTGTATGTGAGTGCCCCGTACACTGTATGAGTGCCCCGTACACTATGCGAGTGTCCTGTACACTGTATGTGAGTGCCCCGTGCACTGTATGTGAGTGCGCCGTGCACTGTATGCGAGTGCCCCGTGCACTGTATGTGAGTGCCCCGTACACTGTATGTGAGTGTCCCGTACACTGTATGTGAGTGTCCCGTACACTGTATGCGAGTGTCCCGTACACTGTATGCGAGTGCCCCGTACACTATGCGAGTGTCCCGTACACTGTGCGAGTGCCCCATACACTGCGAGTGTTCTGTACACTATGCGAGTGCCCCATACACTGCGAGTGTTCTGTACACTATGCGAGTGTCCCGTACACTGTGCGAGTGCCCCGTACACTGTATGTGAGGGCCCCGTACACTGTATGTGAGTGTCCCGTACACTATATGAGTGTCCCGTACACTGTATGTGAGTGCCCCGTACACTGTATGCGAGTGTCCCGTACACTGTATGCGAGTGCCCCGTACACTATGCGAGTGTCCTGTACACTGTATGTGAGTGCCCCGTACACTGTATCGAGTGTCCTGTACACTGTTGTGAGTGCCCCGTACACTGTATGTGAGGGCCCCGTACACTGTATGTGAGTGCCCCGTACACTATGTGAGTGCCCCGTACACTGTATGTGAGTGCCCCGTACACTATGCGAGTGCCCCGTACACTATGTGAGTGCCCCGTACACTGTGAGTGCCCCGTACACTATGTGAGTGCCCCGTACACTATGTGAGTGCCCAGTACACTGTATGTAAGTGCCCTGTACACTATGTGAGTGCCCCATACACTGTATGTGAGTGCCCCGTACACTGTATGTGAGTGCCCCGTACACTGTATGCGAGTGCCCCGTACACTGTATGTGAGTGCCCCGTACACTGTATGTGAGTGCCCCGTACACTGTATGTGAGTGTCCCGTACACTGTATGCGAGTGTCCCGTACACTGTATGTGAGTGCCCCGTACACTGTATGTGAGTGCCCCGTACACTATGCGAGTGTCCCGTACACTGTGTGAGTGCCCCATACACTGGAGTGCGTACACTATGTGAGTGCCCCTACACTGGAGTGCGTACACTATGTGAGTGTCCCGTACACTGTGTGAGTGCCCCGTACACTGTATGTGAGTGCCCCGTACACTGTATGTGAGTGTCCCGTACACTATATGAGTGCCCCGTACACTGTATGTGAGTGCCCCGTACACTGTATGTGAGTGTCCCGTACACTGTATGTGAGTGCCCCGTACACTATGCGAGTGTCCTGTACACTGTATGTGAGTGCCCCACCTTGGGTGTACACTGTATGTGAGTGCCCCGTGCACCGTATGTGAGTGCCCCGTACACTGTATGTGAATGCCCCGTACACTATGCGAGTGTCCTGTACACTATGTGAGTGCCTCGTACACTATGCGAGTGTCCTGTACACTATGTGAGGGCCCCGTACACTATGCGAGTGCCCCGTACACTGTATGTGAGTGCCCCGTACACTGTATGAGTGCCCCGTACACTATGCGAGTGTCCTGTACACTGTATGTGAGTGCCCCGTGCACTGTATGAGAGTGTCAAGTGCATTGTCTGCAAATGATTCGTACACTGTATATGAGTGCCCCGTACACTATGTGAGTGCCCCGCACTATGAGAGTGTCAAGTGCATTGTCTTCGAGTGATCCGTCCACTATAGAATTCATTTCAATATATTACTTTATGACTAACTTGATTATCAGAAAATAGCTAACCTACAAAAGTGCATCCAACCGCGGAGGAATACGAAACTAAAGTAGTGGCAGAGAAAATTCCATATTTCACTGTTTCAAAGCAGTGTAAGGTGGAGTTTTCTCTCTGATCATTCATTGGAAAGCATTAAAGAAAATAATACTTTTGTAATTTGATAACAACCTATTTAGAACTACTGACAGCCATTTCCATCAGGGATGTTACCGTAATGTTAGTTAATGCAAATCTGTCACCGGGTGTTAATGTAAACATTCAAAGAAACATTTTTGTGTGTGGGAAGGTCGTTGAACTTGGTATTTATATAAATCATGCGGACATTGACCCTTTTATAAGATTTCACTAAACCACGTCGTAACTGAATATTTATTGAATTTCATTCTTAACGTTCCCGAGTTAAAGAATCGATATCGTAATTTCCGGTCGCCATATTCGTGTTTATCGTTGTAATACAGCAAATAAACTGCCTATTAAATACATACTAACACATAGTCTTTTCATTTATATTTCTAATCTTTCACTTATTCTAATACAACATTCTAATAAAACATCCGCTGTGTAGAGGTGACACCACGTCCGCTGTGTAGAGGTGACACCACGTCCACTGTGTAGGGGTGACACCACGTCCGCTGTGTAGAGGTGACACCACGTCCACTGTGTAGAGGTGACACCACGTCCACTGTGTAGAGGTGACACCACGACCACTGTGCAGAGGTGACACCACGTCCGCTGTGTAGAGGTGACACCACGACGACTGTGTAGAGGTGACACCAGGACCACTGTGCAGAGGTGACACCACGACCACTGTGTAGAGGTGACACCACGACCACTGTGCAGAGGTGACACCACGACCACTGTAGAGGTGACACCACGACCACTGTGTAGAGGTGACACCACGTCCGCTATGTAGAGGTGACACTACGTCCACTGGGTAGAGGTGACACCGCGACCACTGTGTAGAGGTGACACCGCGACCACTGTGTAGAGGTGACACCGCGACCACTGTGTAGAGGTGACACCACGTCCGCTGTGTAGAGGTGACACCACGTCCGCTGTGTAGAGGTGACGCCACGCCCGCTGTGTAGAGGCGACACCACGTCCGCTGTGTAGAGGTGACACCACGACCACTGTGTAGAGGTGACACCACGACCACTGTGTAGAGGTATTCACTTCTGACACCACGACCACTGTGTAGAGGTATTCACTTCTGACACCACGTCCACTGTGTAGAGGTGACACCAAGTACCACGTCCACTGTGTAGAGGTGACAGCACGTCCACTGTGCAGAGGTGACACCACGTCCACTGTGTAGAGGTGACACCATGACCAATGTGTAGAGGTGACACAACATCCACTGTGTAGAGGTGACACCACGTCCACTGTGCAGAGGTGATACCACGTCCACTGTATAGAAGTGACACCACGTCCACTATGTAGAGGTGACAACACGTCCACTGTGCAGAGGTGACACCACGTCCACTGTGCAGAGGTGACACCACGACCACTGTGTAGAGGTGACACCACGTCCACTGTGCAGAAGTGACACCACGTCCACTGTGTAGAGGTGACACCACGTCCACTGTGTAGAGGTGACACAACATCCACTGTGTAGAGGTGACACCACGTCCACTGTGCAGAGGTGACACCACGTCCACTGTATAGAAGTGACACCACGTCCACTGTGTAGAGGTGACACCACGTCCACTGTGCAGAGGTGACACCACGTCCACTGTGCAGGGGTGACACCGCGACCACTGTGCAGAGGTGACACCACGTGCACTGTGTAGAGGTGACACCACGACCACTGTGTAGAGGTGACACCACGTCCATTGTGTAGAGGTGACACCACGTCCACTCTGTAGAGGTGACACAACATCCACTGTGTAGAGATGACACCACGTCCACTGTGCAGAGGTGACACCACGTCCACTGTATAGAGGTGACACCACGTCCACTGTGTAGAGGTGATACCACGTCCACTGTGCAGAGGTGACCACGTCCAATGTGTAGAGGTGACACCACGACCACTGTGCAGAAGTATTCACTTCTGACATCACGTCCAATGTGTAGAGGTGACACCACGTCCACTGTGTAGAGGTGACACCACGTCCAATGTGTAGAGGTGACACCACGTCCACTGTGTATAGGTGATACCACGTCCATTGTGCATAGGTGACACCACGTCCAATGTGAAGAGGTGACACCACGACCACTGTGTAGAGGTGACACCACGTCCACTGTGCAGAGGTGACATCACGACCACTTTGTAGAGGTGACACAACGTCCACTGTGTAGAGGTGACACCGCGACCACTGTGCAGAGGTGACACCACGACCACTGTGTAGAGGTGACACCACGTCCACTGTGCAGAGGTGATACCGCGACCACTGTGCAGAGGTGACACCACGTCCACTGTGCAGAGGTGACACCACGACCACTGTGTAGAAGTGACACAACGACCACTGTGCAGAGGTGACACCACGACCACTGTGCAGAGGTGATACCACGTCCACTGTGTAGAGGTGACACAACATCCACTGTGTAGAGGTGACACCACGTCCACTGTGTAGAGGTGATACCACGTCCAATGTGTAGAGGTGACACCATGTACACTGTGTAGAGGTGACACAACATCCAATGTGTAGAGGTGACACCACGTCCACTGTGCAGAGGTGACACCACATCAACTGTATAGAAGTGACACCACGTCCACTGTGTAGAGGTGACACCACGTCCACTGTGCAGAGGTGACACCACTTCCAATGTGTAGAGGTGACACCACGACCACTGTGCAGAGGTATTCACTTCTGACATCACGTCCAATATGTAGAGGTGACACCACGTCCAATGTGTAGAGGTGACACCAGGACCACTGTGCAGAGGTGACACCACGACCACTGTGTAGAGGTGACACCACGACCACTGTGCAGAGGTGACACCACGACCACTGTAGAGGTGACACCACGACCACTGTGTAGAGGTGACACCACGTCCGCTATGTAGAGGTGACACTACGTCCACTGGGTAGAGGTGACACCTCGACCACTGTGTAGAGGTGACACCGCGACCACTGTGTAGAGGTGACACCGCGACCACTGTGTAGAGGTGACACCACGTCCGCTGTGTAGAGGTGACACCACGTCCGCTGTGTAGAGGTGACGCCACGCCCGCTGTGTAGAGGCGACACCACGTCCGCTGTGTAGAGGTGACACCACGACCACTGTGTAGAGGTGACACCACGACCACTGTGTAGAGGTATTCACTTCTGACACCACGACCACTGTGTAGAGGTATTCACTTCTGACACCACGTCCACTGTGTAGAGGTGACACCAAGTACCACGTCCACTGTGTAGAGGTGACAGCACGTCCACTGTGCAGAGGTGACACCACGTCCACTGTGTAGAGGTGACACCATGACCAATGTGTAGAGGTGACACAACATCCACTGTGTAGAGGTGACACCACGTCCACTGTGCAGAGGTGATACCACGTCCACTGTATAGAAGTGACACCACGTCCACTATGTAGAGGTGACAACACGTCCACTGTGCAGAGGTGACACCACGTCCACTGTGCAGAGGTGACACCACGCCACTGTGTAGAGGTGACACCACGTCCACTGTGCAGAAGTGACACCACGTCCACTGTGTAGAGGTGACACCACGTCCACTGTGTAGAGGTGACACACATCCACTGTGTAGAGGTGACACCACGTCCACTGTGCGAGGTGCACCACGTCCACTGTATAGAAGTGACACCACGTCCACTGTGTAGAGGTGACACCACGTCCACTGTGCAGAGGTGACACCACGTCCACTGTGCAGGGGTGACACCGCGACCACTGTGCAGAGGTGACACCACGTGCACTGTGTAGAGGTGACACCACGACCACTGTGTAGAGGTGACACCACGTCCATTGTGTAGAGGTGACACCACGTCCACTCTGTAGAGGTGACACAACATCCACTGTGTAGAGATGACACCACGTCCACTGTGCAGAGGTGACACCACGTCCACTGTATAGAGGTGACACCACGTCCACTGTGTAGAGGTGATACCACGTCCACTGTGCAGAGGTGACCACGTCCAATGTGTAGAGGTGACACCACGACCACTGTGCAGAAGTATTCACTTCTGACATCACGTCCAATGTGTAGAGGTGACACCACGTCCACTGTGTAGAGGTGACACCACGTCCAATGTGTAGAGGTGACACCACGTCCACTGTGTATAGGTGATACCACGTCCATTGTGCATAGGTGACACCACGTCCAATGTGAAGAGGTGACACCACGACCACTGTGTAGAGGTGACACCACGTCCACTGTGCAGAGGTGACATCACGACCACTTTGTAGAGGTGACACAACGTCCACTGTGTAGAGGTGACACCGCGACCACTGTGCAGAGGTGACACCACGACCACTGTGTAGAGGTGACACCACGTCCACTGTGCAGAGGTGATACCGCGACCACTGTGCAGAGGTGACACCACGTCCACTGTGCAGAGGTGACACCACGACCACTGTGTAGAAGTGACACAACGACCACTGTGCAGAGGTGACACCACGACCACTGTGCAGAGGTGATACCACGTCCACTGTGTAGAGGTGACACAACATCCACTGTGTAGAGGTGACACCACGTCCACTGTGTAGAGGTGATACCACGTCCAATGTGTAGAGGTGACACCATGTACACTGTGTAGAGGTGACACAACATCCAATGTGTAGAGGTGACACCACGTCCACTGTGCAGAGGTGACACCACATCAACTGTATAGAAGTGACACCACGTCCACTGTGTAGAGGTGACACCACGTCCACTGTGCAGAGGTGACACCACGTCCAATGTGTAGAGGTGACACCACGACCACTGTGCAGAGGTATTCACTTCTGACATCACGTCCAATATGTAGAGGTGACACCACGTCCAATGTGTAGAGGTGACACCACGTCCACTGTGTAGAGGTGACACCACGTCCACTGTGTAGAGGTGACACCACGTCCAATGTGTAGAGGTGACACCACGTCCACTGTGTATAGGTGACACCACGTCCAATGTGTAGAGGTGACACCACGTCCACTGTGTAGAGGTGATACCACGTCCACTGTGCAGAGGTGACACCAATTCCACTGTGTAGAGGTGACACCACGTCCACTGTGCAGAGGTGACACACGTCCATTGTAGAGGTGACACGTCATGGTATGACACCAGACCACTGTGTAGAGGTGACACCACGTCCACTGTGTAGAGGTGACACAACGTCCACTGTGTAGAGGTGACACTATGTAGAGGTGACAACACGTCCACTGTGTAGAGGTGACACCACGTCCACTGTACAGGTATTCAGTTCTGACACCACGTCCACTGTGTAGAGGTATTCACTACTGATACAACACCCACTGTATAGAGGTATTCACTACTGATACAACACCCACTGTATAGAGGTATTCACTACTGATACAACACCCACTGTATAGAGGTATTCACTACTGATACAACACCCACTATGTAGAGGTATTCACTACTGATACAACATCCACTGTATAGAGGTATTCACTACTGATACAACACCCACTATGTAGAGGTATTCACTACTGATACAACACCCACTGTATAGAGGTATTCACTACTGATACAACATCCACTGTATAGAGGTATTCACTACTGATACAACATCCACTATGTAGAGGTATTCACTACTGACACAACACCCACTATGTAGAGGTATTCACTACTGACACAACATCCACTATGTAGAGGTGTTGTTGTGTAGAGGTTTCACTACTGATACAACATCCACTATGTAGAGGTATTCACTACTGACACAACATCCACTATGTAGAGATATTCACTACTGATACAACATCCACTATGTAGAGGTATTCACTACTGATACAACACCCACTATGTAGAGGTATTCACTACTGATACACCGTCCACTATGTAGAGGTATTCACTACTGATACAACACCCACTATGTAGAGGTATTCACTACTGACACAACATCCACTATGTAGAGGTGTTCACTACTGACACCATGTCCACTGTGTAGAGGTATTCACTACTGACACCATGTCCACTGTGTAGAAGTATTCACTACTGATACAACACCCACTATGTAGATGTATTCACTACTGATATAACACCCACTGTATATAGGTATTCACTACTGATACAACACCCACTGTATATAGGTATTCACTACTGATACAACACCCACTGTGTAGAGGTGTTCACAACTGATACAACACCCACTGTGTAGAGGTGTTCACTACTGATACAACACCCACTGTATATAGGTATTCACTACTGATACAACACCCACTGTATATAGGTATTCACTACTGATACAACACCCACTGTATATAGGTATTCACTACTGATACAACACCCACTGTATATAGGTATTCACTACTGATACAACACCCACTGTATATAGGTATTCACTACTGACACAACACCCACTATGTAGAGGTATTCACTACTGACACAACATCCACTATGTAGAGGTGTTAACTACTGACACCATGTCCACTGTGTAGAGGTATTCACTACTGACACCATGTCCACTGTGTAGAGGTATTCACTACTGATACAACACCCACTATGTAGAGGTATTCACTACTGATACAACACCCACTGTGTAGAGGTATTCACTACTGATACAACATCCACTATGTAGAGGTATTCACTACTGATACATCGTCCACTATGTAGAGGTATTCACTACTAACACCATGTCCACTGTGTAGAGGTATTCACTACTGATACAACATACACTGTGTAGAGGTATTCACTACTGATACAACACCCACTGTGTAGAGGTATTCACTACTGACACAACATCCACTATATAGAGGTATTCACTACTGATACAACACCCACTGTATAGAGGTATTCACTACTGATACACCATCCACTATGTAGAGGTATTCACTACTGACACACCATCCACTATGTAGAGGTATTCACTACTGACACACCATCCACTATGTAGAGGTATTCACTACTGATACAACATCCACTATGTAGAGGTATTCACTACTGATACAACGTCCACTGTGTAGAGGTATTCACTACTGATACAACGCCCACTGTATAGAGGTATTCACTACTGACACACCATCCACTATGTAGAGGTATTCACTACTGACACAACATCCACTATGTAGAGGTATTCACTACTGATACAACATCCACTATGTAGAGGTATTCACTACTGACACACCATCCACTATGTAGAGGTATTCACTACTGATACAACATCCACTATGTAGAGGTATTCACTACTGATACAACACCCACTATGTAGAGGTATTCACTACTGACACACCATCCACTATGTAGAGGTATTCACTACTGACACACCATCCACTATGTAGAGGTATTCACTACTGACACAACATCCACTATGTAGAGGTATTCACTACTGACACAACATCCACTATGTAGAGGTATTCACTACTGATACAACATCCACTATGTAGAGGTATTCACTACTGATACAACACCCACTGTATATAGGTATTCACTACTGATACAACACCCACTGTATATAGGTATTCACTACTGACACAACATCCACTATGTAGAGGTATTCACTACTGATACAACACCCACTGTATATAGGTATTCACTATTGATACAACACCCACTGTATATAGGTATTCACTACTGATACAACACCCACTGTATATAGGTATTCACTACTGATACAACACCCACTGTGTAGAGGTGTTTACTACTGATACAACACACACTGTGTAGAGGTATTCACTACTGACACAACATCCACTATGTAGAGGTATTCACTACTGACACAACATCCACTATGTAGAGGTATTCACTACTGATACAACATCCACTATGTAGAGGTATTCACTACTGATACAACACCCACTGTATATAGGTATTCACTACTGATACAACACCCACTGTATATAGGTATTCCCTACTGACACAACATCCACTATGTAGAGGTATTCACTACTGATACAACACCCACTGTATATAGGTATTCACTATTGATACAACACCCACTGTATATAGGTATTCACTACTGATACAACACCCACTGTATATAGGTATTCACTACTGATACAACACCCACTGTGTAGAGGTGTTTACTACTGATACAACACACACTGTGTAGAGGTATTCACTACTGACACAACATCCACTATGTAGAGGTGTTCACTACTGACACACCATCCACTATGTAGAGGTATTTACTACTGATACAACACCCACTGTGTAGAGTTATTCACTACTGATACAACACCCACTATATAGAGGTATTCACTACTGATACAACATCCACTATGTAGAGGTATTCACTACTGACACACCATCCACTGTATAGAGGTATTCACTACTGATACAACATCCACTGTGTAGATGTATTCACTACTGATACAACACCCACTGTGTAGAGGTATTCACTACAGACACAACACCCACTGTATATAGGTATTCACTACTGACACACCATCCACTATATAGATGTATTCACTACTGATACAACACCCACTATATAGAGGTATTCACTAGTGATACAACATCCACTATGTAGAGGTATTCACTACTGACACACCATCCACTGTATAGAGGTATTCACTACTGATACAACATCCACTATGTAGAGGTATTCACTACTGACACAACATCCACTGTATAGAGGTATTCACTACTGATACAACACCCACTGTGTAGAGGTATTCACTACAGACACAACACCCACTGTATAGAGGTATTCACTACTGATACACCATCCACTATGTAGAGGTATTCACTACTGACACAACATCCACTATGTAGAGATATTCACTACTGATACAACATCCACTATGTAGAGGTATTCACTACTGATACAACACCCACTATGTAGAGGTATTCACTACTGATACAACACCCACTGTGTAGAGGTATTCACTACTGATACAACATCCACTATGTAGAGGTATTCACTACTGATACATCGTCCACTATGTAGAGGTATTCACTACTAACACCATGTCCACTGTGTAGAGGTATTCACTACTGATACAACATACACTGTGTAGAGGTATTCACTACTGATACAACACCCACTGTGTAGAGGTATTCACTACTGACACAACATCCACTATATAGAGGTATTCACTACTGATACAACACCCACTGTATAGAGGTATTCACTACTGATACACCATCCACTATGTAGAGGTATTCACTACTGACACACCATCCACTATGTAGAGGTATTCACTACTGCCACACCATCCACTATGTAGAGGTATTCACTACTGATACAACACCCACTATGTAGAGGTATTCACTACTGATACAACACCCACTGTATAGAGGTATTCACTACTGATACAACATCCACTATGTAGAGGTATTCACTACTGATACAACGTCCACTGTGTAGAGGTATTCACTACTGATACAACGCCCACTGTATAGAGGTATTCACTACTGACACACCATCCACTATGTAGAGGTATTCACTACTGACACAACATCCACTATGTAGAGGTATTCACTACTGATACAACATCCACTATGTAGAGGTATTCACTACTGACACACCATCCACTATGTAGAGGTATTCACTACTGATACAACATCCACTATGTAGAGGTATTCACTACTGATACAACACCCACTATGTAGAGGTATTCACTACTGACACACCATCCACTATGTAGAGGTATTCACTACTGACACACCATCCACTATGTAGAGGTATTCACTACTGACACAACATCCACTATGTAGAGGTATTCACTACTGACACAACATCCACTATGTAGAGGTATTCACTACTGATACAACATCCACTATGTAGAGGTATTCACTACTGATACAACACCCACTGTATATAGGTATTCACTACTGATACAACACCCACTGTATATAGGTATTCACTACTGACACAACATCCACTATGTAGAGGTATTCACTACTGATACAACACCCACTGTATATAGGTATTCACTACTGATACAACACCCACTGTATATAGGTATTCACTACTGATACAACACCCACTGTATATAGGTATTCACTACTGATACAACACCCACTGTATATAGGTATTCACTACTGATACAACACCCACTGTGTAGAGGTGTTTACTACTGATACAACACACACTGTGTAGAGGTATTCACTACTGACACAACATCCACTATGTAGAGGTATTCACTACAGACACAACACCCACTGTATAGAGGTATTCACTACTGATACACCATCCACTATGTAGAGGTATTCACTACTGCCACACCATCCACTATGTAGAGGTATTCACTACTGATACAACACCCACTATGTAGAGGTATTCACTACTGATACAACACCCACTGTATAGAGGTATTCACTACTGATACAACATCCACTATGTAGAGGTATTCACTACTGATACAACGTCCACTGTGTAGAGGTATTCACTACTGATACAACGCCCACTGTATAGAGGTATTCACTACTGACACACCATCCACTATGTAGAGGTATTCACTACTGACACAACATCCACTATGTAGAGGTATTCACTACTGATACAACATCCACTATGTAGAGGTATTCACTACTGACACACCATCCACTATGTAGAGGTATTCACTACTGATACAACATCCACTATGTAGAGGTATTCACTACTGATACAACACCCACTATGTAGAGGTATTCACTACTGACACACCATCCACTATGTAGAGGTATTCACTACTGACACACCATCCACTATGTAGAGGTATTCACTACTGACACAACATCCACTATGTAGAGGTATTCACTACTGACACAACATCCACTATGTAGAGGTATTCACTACTGATACAACATCCACTATGTAGAGGTATTCACTACTGATACAACACCCACTGTATATAGGTATTCACTACTGATACAACACCCACTGTATATAGGTATTCACTACTGACACAACATCCACTATGTAGAGGTATTCACTACTGATACAACACCCACTGTATATAGGTATTCACTACTGATACAACACCCACTGTATATAGGTATTCACTACTGACACAACATCCACTATATAGAGGTATTCACTACTGATACAACACCCACTATGTAGAGGTATTCACTACTGATACAACATCCACTATGTAGAGGTATTCACTACTGACACAACATCCACTGTATAGAGGTATTCACTACTGATACAACATCCACTATGTAGAGGTATTCACTACTGACACAACATCCACTGTATAGAGGTATTCACTACTGATACAACACCCACTGTGTAGAGGTATTCACTACTGACACAACACCCACTGTATAGAGGTATTCACTACTGATACAACATCCACTATGTAGAGGTATTCACTACTGACACAACATCCACTATGTAGAGGTATTCACTACTGATACAACATCCACTATGTAGAGGTATTCACTACTGATACAACACCCACTATGTAGAGGTATTCACTACTGATACAACACCCACTGTGTAGAGGTATTCACTACTGATACAACATCCACTATGTAGAGGTATTCACTACTGATACATCGTCCACTATGTAGAGGTATTCACTACTAACACCATGTCCACTGTGTAGAGGTATTCACTACTGATACAACATACACTGTGTAGAGGTATTCACTACTGATACAACACCCACTGTGTAGAGGTATTCACTACTGACACAACATCCACTATATAGAGGTATTCACTACTGATACAACACCCACTGTATAGAGGTATTCACTACTGATACACCATCCACTATGTAGAGGTATTCACTACTGACACACCATCCACTATGTAGAGGTATTCACTACTGCCACACCATCCACTATGTAGAGGTATTCACTACTGATACAACACCCACTATGTAGAGGTATTCACTACTGATACAACACCCACTGTATAGAGGTATTCACTACTGATACAACATCCACTATGTAGAGGTATTCACTACTGATACAACGTCCACTGTGTAGAGGTATTCACTACTGATACAACGCCCACTGTATAGAGGTATTCACTACTGACACACCATCCACTATGTAGAGGTATTCACTACTGACACAACATCCACTATGTAGAGGTATTCACTACTGATACAACATCCACTATGTAGAGGTATTCACTACTGACACACCATCCACTATGTAGAGGTATTCACTACTGATACAACATCCACTATGTAGAGGTATTCACTACTGATACAACACCCACTATGTAGAGGTATTCACTACTGACACACCATCCACTATGTAGAGGTATTCACTACTGACACAACATCCACTATGTAGAGGTATTCACTACTGACACAACATCCACTATGTAGAGGTATTCACTACTGACACATTCCACTGTGTAGAGGTATTCACTACTGATACAACATCCACTATGTAGAGGTATTCACTACTGATACAACATCCACTATGTAGAGGTATTCACTACTGATACAACATCCACTATGTAGAGGTATTCACTACTGATACAACACCCACTATGTAGAGGTATTCACTACTGATACAACATCCACTATGTAGAGGTATTCACTACTGACACAACACCCACTATGTAGAGGTATTCACTACTGATACAACATCCACTTGTAGAGGTATCACTACTGAACATCCACTGTGTAGAGGTATTCACTACTGATACAACATCCACTATGTAGAGGTATTCACTACTGACACACATCCACTTGTAGAGGTATTCACTACTGACACAACATCCACTATGTAGAGGTATTCACTACTGATACAACACCCACTGTATAGAGGTATTCACTACTGATACAACACCCACTGTGTAGAGGTATTCACTACTGATACAACATCCACTGTGTAGAGGTATTCACTACTGATACAACATCCACTATGTAGAGGTATTCACTACTGACACAACATCCACTGTATAGAGGTATTCACTACTGATACAACATCCACTATGTAGAGGTATTCACTACTGATACAACACCCACTGTATAGAGGTATTCACTACTGATACAACACCCACTATATAGAGGTATTCACTACTGATACAACACCCACTATATAGAGGTATTCACTACTGATACAACATCCACTATGTAGAGGTATTCACTACTGACACAACATCCACTGTGTAGAGGTATTCACTACTGATACAACATCCACTATGTAGAGGTATTCACTACTGATACAACATCCACTATGTAGAGGTATTCACTACTGACACAACATCCACTATGTAGAGGTATTCACTACTGATACAACACTGTGAGGTATTCACTACTGACAACATCCACTATGTAGAGGTATTCACTACTGACACAACATCCACTATGTAGAGGTATTCACTACTGATACAACATCCACTATGTAGAGGTATTCACTACTGACACAACATCCACTATGTAGAGGTATTCACTACTGATACAACATCCACTATGTAGAGGTATTCACTACTGATACAACACCCACTATGTAGAGGTATTCACTACTGACACAACATCCACTATGTAGAGGTATTCACTACTGACACAACATCCACTATGTAGAGGTATTCACTACTGACACAACATCCACTATGTAGAGGTATTCACTACTGATACAACATCCACTATGTAGAGGTATTCACTACTGATACAACACCCACTGTATAGAGGTATTCACTACTGATACAACACCCACTGTATAGAGGTATTCACTACTGACACAACATCCACTATGTAGAGGTATTCACTACTGATACAACACCCACTGTGTAGAGGTATTCACTACTGATACAACATCCACTGTATATAGGTATTCACTACTGATACAACACCCACTGTGTAGAGGTATTCACTACTGATACAACACCCACTGTGTAGAGGTATTCACTACTGACACAACATCCACTATGTAGAGGTATTCACTACTGACACAACATCCACTATGTAGAGGTATTCACTACTGATACAACATCCACTATGTAGAGGTATTCACTACTGACACACCATCCACTGTATAGAGGTATTCACTACTGATACAACATCCACTATGTAGAGGTATTCACTACTGATACAACACCACTATGTAGAGGTATTCACTACTGACACAACATCCACTGTATAGAGGTATTCACTACTGATACAACACCACTATGTAGAGGTATTCACTACTGATACAACACCCAATGTAGAGGTATTCACTACTGACACAACATCCACTATGTAGAGGTATTCACTACTGACACAACATCCACTGTATAGAGGTATTCACTACTGATACAACACCACTATGTAGAGGTATTCACTACTGACACAACATCCACTGTAGAGGTATTCACTACTGATACAACATCCACTATGTAGAGGTATTCACTACTGATACAACACCCACTATATAGAGGTATTCACTACTGATACAACATCCACTGTATAGAGGTATTCACTACTGATACAACATCCACTATGTAGAGGTATTCACTACTGACACAACACCCACTATGTAGAGGTATTCACTACTGACACAACATCCACTATGTAGAGGTAGTCACTACTGACACCATGTCCACTGTGTAGAGGTATTCACTACTGATACAACATCCACTATGTAGAGGTATTCACTACTGACACACCATCCACTATGTAGAGGTATTCACTACTGACACACCATCCACTATGTAGAGGTATTTACTACTGACACACCATCCACTATGTAGAGGTATTCACTACTGACACACCATCCACTATGTAGAGGTATTCACTACTGACACACCATCCACTATGTAGAGGTATTCACTACTGACACAACATCCACTATGTAGAGGTATTCACTACTGACACAACATCCACTATGTAGAGGTATTCACTACTGATACAACATCCACTATGTAGAGGTATTCACTACTGACACAACATCCACTATGTAGAGATATTCACTACTGATACAACATCCACTATGTAGAGGTATTCACTACTGATACAACACCCACTATGTAGAGGTATTCACTACTGATACACCGTCCACTATGTAGAGGTATTCACTACTGATACAACACCCACTATGTAGAGGTATTCACTACTGACACAACATCCACTATGTAGAGGTGTTCACTACTGACACCATGTCCACTGTGTAGAGGTATTCACTACTGACACCATGTCCACTGTGTAGAGGTATTCACTACTGATACAACACCCACTATGTAGATGTATTCACTACTGATACAACACCCACTGTGTAGAGGTATTCACTACTGATACAACATCCACTATGTAGAGGTATTCACTACTGATACATCGTCCACTATGTAGAGGTATTCACTACTAACACCATGTCCACTGTGTAGAGGTATTCACTACTGATACAACATACACTGTGTAGAGGTATTCACTACTGATACAACACCCACTGTGTAGAGGTATTCACTACTGACACAACATCCACTATATAGAGGTATTCACTACTGATACAACACCCACTGTATAGAGGTATTCACTACTGATACACCATCCACTATGTAGAGGTATTCACTACTGCCACACCATCCACTATGTAGAGGTATTCACTACTGATACAACACCCACTATGTAGAGGTATTCACTACTGATACAACACCCACTGTATAGAGGTATTCACTACTGATACAACATCCACTATGTAGAGGTATTCACTACTGATACAACGTCCACTGTGTAGAGGTATTCACTACTGATACAACGCCCACTGTATAGAGGTATTCACTACTGACACACCATCCACTATGTAGAGGTATTCACTACTGACACAACATCCACTATGTAGAGGTATTCACTACTGATACAACATCCACTATGTAGAGGTATTCACTACTGACACACCATCCACTATGTAGAGGTATTCACTACTGATACAACATCCACTATGTAGAGGTATTCACTACTGATACAACACCCACTATGTAGAGGTATTCACTACTGACACACCATCCACTATGTAGAGGTATTCACTACTGACACACCATCCACTATGTAGAGGTATTCACTACTGACACAACATCCACTATGTAGAGGTATTCACTACTGACACAACATCCACTATGTAGAGGTATTCACTACTGATACAACATCCACTATGTAGAGGTATTCACTACTGATACAACACCCACTGTATATAGGTATTCACTACTGATACAACACCCACTGTATATAGGTATTCACTACTGACACAACATCCACTATGTAGAGGTATTCACTACTGATACAACACCCACTGTATATAGGTATTCACTACTGATACAACACCCACTGTATATAGGTATTCACTACTGATACAACACCCACTGTGTAGAGGTGTTTACTACTGATACAACACCCACTGTGTAGAGGTATTCACTACTGACACAACATCCACTATGTAGAGGTATTCACTACTGACACAACATCCACTATGTAGAGGTATTCACTACTGATACAACATCCACTATGTAGAGGTATTCACTACTGATACAACACCCACTGTATAGAGGTATTCACTACTGATACAACATCCACTATGTAGAGGTATTCACTACTGATACAACATCCACTGTGTAGAGGTATTCACTACTGATACAACACCCACTGTATAGAGGTATTCACTACTGACACAACACCCACTGTATAGAGGTATTCACTACTGATACAACATCCACTATGTAGAGGTATTCACTACTGATACAACATCCACTGTGTAGAGGTATTCACTACTGACACAACATCCACTGTGTAGAGGTATTCACTACTGATACAACATCCACTATGTAGAGGTATTCACTACTGACACAACATCCACTATGTAGAGGTATTCACTACTGATACAACATCCACTATGTAGAGGTATTCACTACTGATACAACACCCACTATGTAGAGGTATTCACTACTGATACAACATCCCACTATGTAGAGGTATTCACTACTGATACAACACCCACTGTGTAGAGGTATTCACTACTGACACAACATCCACTATGTAGAGGTATTCACTACTGACACAACATCCACTATGTAGAGGTATTCACTACTGATACAACATCCACTATGTAGAGGTATTCACTACTGACACACCATCCACTATGTAGAGGTATTCACTACTGATACAACATCCACTATGTAGAGGTATTCACTACTGATACAACATCCACTATGTAGAGGTATTCACTACTGACACACCATCCACTATGTAGAGGTATTCACTACTGATACAACATCCACTATGTAGAGGTATTCACTACTGATACAACACCCACTATGTAGAGGTATTCACTACTGATACAACATCCACTATGTAGAGGTATTCACTACTGATACAACATCCACTGTATAGAGGTATTCACTACTGATACAACACCCACTGTATATAGGTATTCACTACTGACACAACATCCACTATGTAGAGGTATTCACTACTGATACAACACCCACTGTATAGAGGTATTCACTACTGATACAACACCCACTGTATATAGGTATTCACTACTGATACAACACCCACTGTATATAGGTATTCACTACTGATACAACACCCACTGTGTAGAGGTGTTTACTACTGATACAACACCCACTGTGTAGAGGTATTCACTACTGATACAACATCCACTATGTAGAGGTATTCACTACTGACACAACATCCACTGTATAGAGGTATTCACTACTGATACAACATCCACTATGTAGAGGTATTCACTACTGATACAACACCCACTGTGTAGAGGTATTCACTACTGACACAACACCCACTGTATAGAGGTATTCACTACTGATACAACACCCACTATGTAGAGGTATTCACTACTGATACAACATCCACTGTGTAGAGGTATTCACTACTGATACAACATCCACTATGTAGAGGTATTCACTACTGACACAACATCCACTGTATAGAGGTATTCACTACTGATACAACATCCACTGTGTAGAGGTATTCACTACTGACACAACATCCACTGTATAGAGGTATTCACTACTGATACACCATCCACTATGTAGAGGTATTCACTACTGATACAACATCCACTATGTAGAGGTATTCACTACTGATACAACATCCACTGTATAGAGGTATTCACTACTGATACAACATCCACTATGTAGAGGTATTCACTACTGACACAACATCCACTATGTAGAGGTATTCACTACTGATACAACATCCACTATGTAGAGGTATTCACTACTGATACAACATCCACTATGTAGAGGTATTCACTACTACACCATCCACTGTGTAGAGGTATTCACTACTGACACAACATCCACTGTGTAGAGGTATTCACTACTGATACAACACCCACTATGTAGAGGTATTCACTACTGATACAACACCCACTGTGTAGAGGTATTCACTACTGATACAACATCCACTATGTAGAGGTATTCACTACTGATACATCGTCCACTATGTAGAGGTATTCACTACTAACACCATGTCCACTGTGTAGAGGTATTCACTACTGATACAACATACACTGTGTAGAGGTATTCACTACTGATACAACACCCACTGTGTAGAGGTATTCACTACTGACACAACATCCACTATATAGAGGTATTCACTACTGATACAACACCCACTGTATAGAGGTATTCACTACTGATACACCATCCACTATGTAGAGGTATTCACTACTGACACACCATCCACTATGTAGAGGTATTCACTACTGATACAACACCCACTATGTAGAGGTATTCACTACTGATACAACACCCACTGTATAGAGGTATTCACTACTGATACAACATCCACTATGTAGAGGTATTCACTACTGATACAACGTCCACTGTGTAGAGGTATTCACTACTGATACAACACCCACTGTATAGAGGTATTCACTACTGACACACCATCCACTATGTAGAGGTATTCACTACTGACACAACATCCACTATGTAGAGGTATTCACTACTGATACAACATCCACTATGTAGAGGTATTCACTACTGACACACCATCCACTATGTAGAGGTATTCACTACTGACACAACATCCACTATGTAGAGGTATTCACTACTGATACAACACCCACTATGTAGAGGTATTCACTACTGACACACCATCCACTATGTAGAGGTATTCACTACTGACACAACATCCACTATGTAGAGGTATTCACTACTGACACAACATCCACTATGTAGAGGTATTCACTACTGACACAACATCCACTATGTAGAGGTATTCACTACTGATACAACACCCACTGTATATAGGTATTCACTACTGATACAACACCCACTGTATAGAGGTATTCACTACTGATACATCACCCACTGTGTAGAGGTATTCACTACTGATACAACACCCACTGTATAGAGGTATTCACTACTGATACAACACCCACTATGTAGAGGTATTCACTACTGATACAACATCCACTGTATATAGGTATTCACTACTGATACAACACCCACTGTATATAGGTATTCACTACTGACACAACATCCACTATGTAGAGGTATTCACTACTGATACAACACCCACTGTATATAGGTATTCACTACTGATACAACACCCACTATATAGGTATTCACTACTGATACAACACCCACTGTATATAGGTATTCACTACTGATACAACACCCACTGTGTAGAGGTGTTTACTACTGATACAACACCCACTGTGTAGAGGTATTCACTACTGATACAACATCCACTATGTAGAGGTATTCACTACTGACACACCATCCACTGTATAGAGGTATTCACTACTGATACAACATCCACTATGTAGAGGTATTCACTACTGATACAACACCCACTGTATAGAGGTATTCACTACAGACACAACACCCACTATATAGATGTATTCACTACTGATACAACACCCACTATATAGAGGTATTCACTACTGATACAACATCCACTATGTAGAGGTATTCACTACTGACACACCATCCACTGTATAGAGGTATTCACTACTGATACAACATCCACTATGTAGAGGTATTCACTACTGACACAACATCCACTGTATAGAGGTATTCACTACTGATACAACACCCACTGTATAGAGGTATTCACTACAGACACAACACCCACTGTATAGAGGTATTCACTACTGATACACCATCCACTATGTAGAGGTATTCACTACTGATACAACACCCACTATATAGAGGTATTCACTACTGATACAACATCCATTGTATAGAGGTATTCACTACTGATACAACAACCACTATATAGAGGTATTCACTACTGATACAACACCCACTATATAGAGGTATTCACTACTGATACAACATCCACTGTATAGAGGTATTCACTACTGATACAACATCCACTATGTAGAGGTATTCACTACTGACACAACACCCACTATGTAGAGGTATTCACTACTGACACAACATCCACTATGTAGAGGTATTCACTACTGATACAACATCCACTATGTAGAGGTATTCACTACTGACACACCATCAACTATGTAGAGGTATTCACTACTGACACACCATCCACTATGTAGAGGTATTTACTACTGACACACCATCCACTATGTAGAGGTATTCACTACTGACACACCATCCACTATGTAGAGGTATTCACTACTGACACACCATCCACTATGTAGAGGTATTCACTACTGACACAACATCCACTATGTAGAGGTATTCACTACTGACACAACATCCACTATGTAGAGGTATTCACTACTGATACAACATCCACTATGTAGAGGTATTCACTACTGACACAACATCCACTATGTAGAGATATTCACTACTGATACAACATCCACTATGTAGAGGTATTCACTACTGATACAACACCCACTATGTAGAGGTATTCACTACTGATACACCGTCCACTATGTAGAGGTATTCACTACTGATACAACACCCACTATGTAGAGGTATTCACTACTGACACAACATCCACTATGTAGAGGTGTTCACTACTGACACCATGTCCACTGTGTAGAGGTATTCACTACTGACACCATGTCCACTGTGTAGAGGTATTCACTACTGATACAACACCCACTATGTAGAGGTATTCACTACTGATACAACACCCACTGTGTAGAGGTATTCACTACTGATACAACATCCACTATGTAGAGGTATTCACTACTGATGCATCGTCCACTATGTAGAGGTATTCACTACTGACATCATGTCCACTGTGTAGAGGTATTCAATACTGATACAACATCCACTGTGTAGAGGTATTCACTACTGATACATCATACACTATGTAGAGGTATTCACTACTGATACATCATACACTGTATAGAGGTATTCACTACTGATACAACACCCACTGTATATAGGTATTCACTACTGATACAACACCCACTGTATATAGGTATTCACTACTGATACAACACCCACTGTGTAGAGGTGTTCACTACTGATACAACACCCAATGTGTAGAGGTATTCACTACTGACACAACATCCACTATGTATAGGTGTTCACTACTGCCACACCATCTACTATGTAGAGGTATTCACTACTGCCACACCATCCACTATGTAGAGGTATTCACTACTGATACAACACCCACTATGTAGAGGTATTCACTACTGATACAACACCCACTGTATAGAGGTATTCACTACTGATACACATCCACTATGTAGAGGTATTCACTACTGATACAACATCCACTATGTAGAGGTATTCACTACTGATACAACACCCACTATGTAGAGGTATTCACTACTGACACACCATCCACTATGTAGAGGTATTCACTACTGACACAACATCCACTATGTAGAGGTATTCACTACTGACACAACATCCACTATGTAGAGGTATTCACTACTGATACAACGTCCACTATGTAGAGGTATTCACTACTGATACAACACCCACTGTATATAGGTATTCACTACTGATACAACACCCACTGTTATAGGTATTCACTACTGATACAACATCCACTGTGTATAGGTATTCACTACTGATACAACACCCACTGTATATAGGTATTCACTTAGCATTCTTACTAATTGACTTCCGGAACATTATGCACCGTCTATAATCGTTACGTTGATGTGACGGAGAAACATCATTCTGGAGAACTGGATGGAGATGAATTAATGTCTATTATTATCATGGTTTATGACTTAGATATGAATTCTAGCCTATATGTTGCTGTTATTTGCCTACCACAATACTGTCTACCACCCAGGTCGATACGCTGTGCTTTCCAGTCTGATATTACGTCTACTGGTTTGATACGGTCACGAACCCGTATCAAACTAGAAACAGTCGTATCATAACTAGTTCCTGAGAAATAACGTATGCGCACTATGTGCTAGTTTGTTTACTTCCGTAGCGTCCCAGTGTATCATATTTGACAGATAACAGATGTGTGTTGCTTCGTGGTCATATTTCAATCATGTTACGGTATCTAATTCAGTAATTGGGATTTATTCCTAATACACGGATAATGGAGAGCATGATTTCGATTAATAATTGTTCAAATTCTTATCAAAGTAATAACGACGTTACCTTCGGCCTCAGGCTGATATCATGTTACTTCGGGTCGATACCTAGGCTGATATGAAACTAGCCACGTAATAACATCTACATCACACTACTTTCTACCACACAGGTCGATAAGCTGTGTTTTGAAGTATGATATAACGTGTGTTGGTTTGATATCACGTTTTCTGGTTTGATCCTGACTCATGGCCGTATTAACCAGCTCCAGAGAAAATAATGCATGCGCACTACTCAGTGCTAGTTTGTTTACTTCCTGTAGCGTCTCTGTGCGTCAAATTTGACTGATAACAAATGTGTGTAGCTTCGTGGTAATATTGCAATCGATCGTTTTCGTGTATCTAATTCAGTAATTGTGATTTATTCCTGGTAAATTGATAACGTAGTAGCATGATCGCGATTATTAAATGTTCAAATGCATATCAAAGTAAAAACATACTTTGTGTTTGTCATTGGTGGATCAAGTGCATGTACATTAAAACATTCATCTACCTGTCATGCAATATTTGGTTACCCGATACTACAAGCGGGTATTGAAGTATACCCATAGCTCGCTGTATGCTGTGTTATGCACGATGTGTGTGTGGGGGGGGGGGAGGGGTCCGTGGCTGAGTGGTTAAGGTGGTTGACTTCAAATATCTTACCCCTCACCGATGTAGGTTTGAATCCAAATGGGAGTATCGAAGTGTAGATGCGGACTTGCAGAAGATCGGTTATTTTACCCGAATGCCCGTTCGTGCCTGAATACTGGTACCCGGGGTCTAAGTTCACAAATAATAGCTAAATGACCTAAGTTAAGCTGTTGGTACGACATTACGCCCAAGAACAAACAAAACAAAATCTGCACTACATAGCAACTGCTGAACAAAATTAATAATACTGTATTGTTCCCATGTATTGTAACCTAATCATTATACCACTATATATCAATATTTCACTTCTATGACGTCGCTCGCCGCTCCTGATTCGAATCCCTCTGAGGGGTCGAATAATATCATGCGAGGAAGATATCCAGCTGGCTTGCGGAAGGTCGGTTGTTCTACCGGGTGCCCTCCTGCGCCTGATATGCTGAAAGGGGATTTGGGTTATTACCTTCATTAATTGCATTTGTGGAAGTCGTGATAGCGCAGTGGATGCGCGTTCGCTTCAGGTGTGAAAGGTCCGGAGTTCGAGCCCCGCTGGAGCCGTTACGATTGTGCCCTTAGGCAAGGCATTTAAATTCCACGTTGCCTCTTCTCTCTCCCTCGTGGCGATGGATTCCATCAGGAATTAGGTCTCGAGAGTGATTAATATAAGTTGAAATAACTTGTTTCGCAATCGAGTTAAAATAACTGTTCATTGATTCAATGTTAGTGTTCGAATGTATTCAGAAGAATTTGTAGTAGCAATGCATTTATATGTGAAAACATGCATTTTATTTGCTTTTTTGCGATGTAATTTTATGCAAAGAAAGACAGCACAGTGTTTTTATGACAGAAAGCAATGCAACAGTGCGCTACAATTAATGGCACTAGAACCTCGTGTTGAGATGATAGCCGTCATAATATACGTCACAAAACACATCACTGACAGCTTGAGTCCGAAATCCTTCGCGTTGACAACTTTTCACCATACAGCGTCTAGATACAAAGTCTAACCCGGTGATATCATGTAATGTACATCTACTGTGAGATTTGATCATATGAGCGTACTGGCAAAAAATATGTGACAGTATTATAGATTTGGATATTTGATTTGTAAGTTTTATTGTTGTTTTTTCCATTTATAAAGTTTTATTTTGTATACACATGTCTCGTACATGTTATCTATAGGCGGTCCACCCATTACCATTCATTCGGTATGTCCAGGCTTTCATCGTATAATTATGCTGTCATGAAAAATAATTTAGCTATATACGTATTTCATGGTTCCACAAACAGGACAAGATTGCCACCAGATATCACCCTTCTTGGAAGCTGACTACACTATATATACATGTAAACTGATTTGTGACGCACTTCGAACCCATTAAATAAAGTGGCATAGTTTAGGATTTAGCACGATTATATCGTGCAGCTTACATCGTTAATGAGGCAAGAACGTGAAAAATCCAGATATCCACAAAGAGCTTTTAATGACACTGTTTCTAAATGTCCGCTACTCACTAATAATAAAGCATCTAATCACCATGATGACCGTTGCATCCGTGTATTAAACCTCATACGATTTGTCTAAAGTACTGCTTAGTCAGAGATAAGCACAAATGTACACACTTGTTCATGTCACTTCCTGGAATAACATGTTAATAGTACTGGTTTCTATCATGTTCATTAAAGCGACACTACATCAGTATGAAAGCAAATTTTCTACATAATGTTTAGCATAGGATATAAGCGGAAAATGATCCAATATGTGAAATATTGGACTGTGTGAGGCGCGTAGCTCCGAAGACAGTACCACTATTGTATATATTGGATCCGCTCGAGGCTTATATCTTACTTAAGACACACACTTACATAACACTATCCTATTAATTAAAATTGTTAAGTTCGTACATTTACGCGTAGGATTTAATATAAAACTCTGGCCTTTTGACACCAGTCCAATATTAATAATAATGGACTGCAAGTACAAATATATGACGTCACGACAGTTTTTTAAAATCCTATTATATGGTATAATATTTCCTAAATATTTGCCACATATTCTGAGTATTGCAACTAATAATAATACAATGCTTGTTGACATAGCAAAATAATGTCAATAGGGTTAACATACGTTAACATACTGTGCTTTCAAAGTAAAGTAATAAAACCGCTGGAATATTACATTACAGTATAGGTAAGGAGCTATACGATAACTTACATGTAATGTGACGTATTGTTTAATCCTAACAACCTGATTTACCTGTGATGCCAATATTGTATCGCCATGATCGAATGTTTGTTTATGACCCTTACTACTCTATTTTGAAACATTACCTTCGTAATACAGCACGTTTATCCCGAATAATACGATTTATGGGACAGAATTACCGCTATATCTCACATTTGTACATCTATGCATATTTATTTTTAGACTAATCTTATTTTATACAAATTTATTTTTAGCTCGATTGCGAAACAAGTTATTTCAACTTATATGAATCACTCTCGAGACCTCATTCCTGATGGAATCCATCGCCACGAGGGAGAGAGAAGAGGCAACGTGGAATTTAAATGCCTTGCCTAAGGGCACAATCGTAACGGCTCCAGCGGGGCTCGAACTCCGGACAGTTAAACGAACAGTGTATGGTTTACAAAACTTTGAACGCAATGCGCGTTTTGGTCTTTTAATGTACAGAGAACTTCACACTAGTATATTCAGTC
Source organism: Archivesica marissinica (assembly GCA_014843695.1). Taxonomy (NCBI): domain Eukaryota; kingdom Metazoa; phylum Mollusca; class Bivalvia; order Venerida; family Vesicomyidae; genus Archivesica; species Archivesica marissinica. The sequence goes on from CM026402.1 coordinate 64,790,063, forward strand.
ACAGGGGTCCCTGTCGCATATGGAAATTAAGCCAGAAGTACCCACTTATCAAACTTAAATGCGAAACTGTAATAAGGGCATTTGGGAACATATTCTCGTTTAATATAATTGAAAGTTGTCATAAATGCGGACTTACTGTTGAGAAGAAAGTATTACATCTCTTGAATCATTGTATAAGCAACAATATAATAAGGGATAGCCTATGGCGAGACACATTACATATACTCGGAGACCAAGCCTTTTCCGTGTGTGTTTTACATTTATTTATCGTCGCTACCGGTTGCCCATATGAGCAACGCCTCCTGAAGAGATTAGTAATGTTAGATTTTGGAGGATAGAGCAATGATTCAGACAGAGACCAATTCCAGAGTCTTCTCTGGTTCTTTTACGTGCACGGCGTAAAGCACCGATACGAGACATTGGTTTAACGTCCCATCTGAAAGACTGTTAATTTTATTAAGGTCAGACGCGGGATCGAACCTGCGATCCCTGGATTACTAGTCCAGCGTGTTACCACAGGACTACAGATCAGTCTGTATGCCGTTTCCAATTTCGTTACAGGTAGTGCTTGCTTGCAATGTTGTCACCTGTTGTGTGGTTTATACAACATTAATTGTGTTAATTGTATTATATAGTTTAGTTATGTAGTGAGGTATATTATATAATTGTTAATCTGTAATATGCATGTATAATGTGAAGGGAAAAAAATAAACGAAGTCTCTGGCTTCACCAAAACAAAAAAAAAAGCAAAAAGCAACTACAATGTAAATGATAATGATGATGCTATTATGAAATTGATAATAGCACATGTACTCATCTTACTGTCTTAAATTGTATTCCAATCAGAAGTCACAGTGTCCTCCTTGTATTTGGTTTCGACAAGGGTACTGAATTTGATGATAAGTGCATATGACTTAATTATCTAACTCCATACGAATTCTCCTGAATATTATTTATCCACGTGTGCATTATAATGTACACATCTTGGATTACATGTAGAGTGACTCGGTGGAAGATGTTCATCGCTTATATATGAGGGATTGGTGATCTACTGTCATGTCTGACCGATGGAGATCTTACACATCTTGGATTACATGTAGAGTGACTCGGTGGAAGATGTTTATCGCTTATATATGAGGGATTGGTGATCTACTGTCATGTCTGACCGATGGAGATCTTACACTGACTGGTCACACTTCTATTTGTAGTCTTCTATGCAATTTTACATTCTGTTTGTATTGATTTCCATGTAAATTATATATGAAAACTTCTTGTTCTGCTCTCCAGTATTGGAGGTAATAAAGGTATATATACTACAATAATATACAATTGTCAATTCAGGCGCGTAGCGGAAACCCTACTTTCACTTTTGAGAGTTTGTAGATCGCAAAAAAACTGTTTATTGATTGAACTTTCGAATTATTTCGGAAGAATATTTTAATTATTTAAGTTTATTTAACATCGCTACCGGTTGCCCATATGAGCGACGCCTCCTGAAGAGTGTCTCCTGTTGTTCTTTTACGTGCACGGTGTACAGCACCGACACGAGACCGCGGTTTAATGTCCCATCTGAAAGACTGCTGTTTAATGTCCCATCTGAAAGACTGTTACTTTTATTAGGGTCAGACTGGGGATCGAACCTGCGATCCCTGGATTACCAGTCCAGGCGTGTTACCACTGGACTACATATCCGTCTATTAAGAATTTGACCAGTGTTCAAACTTTGCATGAACCGGACTTGTGAAAACTTGTTTGTTAGAAGTGTTAGTTAGCTGTGATTGTTGCAGACTGTCTAACCGCTGGTTATTTACCGTCGCTACCGGTTGCCCATATGAGCGACTCCTCCTGGAGAGATTAGTCATTTTAGATTTTTGGAGGATAGTGCAATGATACAGACATAGACCCATTACAGAGTCTCCTCTGGTTCTTTTACGTGCACGGTGTACAGCACCGACACGAGATCTCAGTTTAACGTCCCATCTGAAAGACTGTTAATTAGTATTATAAACTGTATTAGGGTCAGACGGGGGATCGAACCTGCGATCCCTGGATTACCACTGACTACAGATCCGACGTAAAACCTGTTATGTACGCCCCAATAAGCAAACGCACGAAATACACGAGACAATAATTGTATTACCCAACTAAAACCGATACTGTAAACCCAGTTATTTTCGTAACGAGAATAATTTCAATTCATGTCCTGATTTTAAAACAAAGTTGGTATTCAATTTAAATCATCTCTCTTGTGTTTTGGCGCACAACACTAATCTCCCATATAAATAAGTAAGTATGTTTTTTGCGTGACATGTTCAAAGATACATGGCTGTTCGATTAGCGCAGTGGTTAGCGCGCTCGCTTCTCACCCAATGTAATCCTTTTATTACCTCCATCCATATACATGAAGAGCACAAGTGAACATACATAATATACAATTACACGTTTTACATGGACACATATAAACATACATATATAATACATATATACAAAGTAGAACATGTACAAGTGTACAATAATGGTCATAAGAACTGACATAACCATGCAGCTATTAATTAGTGTATACCGATCATCATAACTTGCCGAAACGAAATGCAAGGGAAAGAGATGATGGTAACACACACAAAAGCTGATACCGTGTTTATAACCGGAACACCATTCTTCAGTAAAGAAAACGGTTCAGGTGCCTAAAAGCAACACAATAGTATTTCATTCCACGGAAACTGCCTTACTGAAAGTCCAAAACGATATACTCCAATCTTTGGACCAGAACAATGCTACAATCCTTGTGCTTTTGGACCTATCTGCTGCATCTGATACCATCGACCATAGAACACTTTTACAGCGTCTCGAATTTCATTTTGGACTTGCTGGAAAACCTCTCCAATGGATATCATCTTATCTTACCGACCGTTATCAAGCAGTATGTGTCGATGGAAAACTATCCCACTTAAGGAGCCATTTGTAAACACCATGTACTGAACGATCACTTTTATGCTGACGATTCCCAGCTTTACCTTTCATCCAAACCAACGGTTCAAGCCTCACAAGCAGAGACACTACTTCGAGTGGAAAACTGTCTACAAGACATTGTTGCCTTGGTGCATGCCAATATGTTAAAACTCAATACTGATAAAACTGAAATGATTATGTTTTCTAGTCAGCGAAATTTTCAACACATTGAAAACATAAATGTGAAAGTAGGAGACTCAAATACAGAACCATCAATATGTGTGAGAAATATAGGGGCTTTCCTAGACTCAGGAATGGATATGGACAAACATGTAAATTCCGTGACAAAATCATGTTATGAGCAGATCCGGCTGATTGGACACATTCGGCAGTATTTAACAACAGACGCCACGAAAACTCTCATAAACTCACTCGTTACATCCAGGCTCGACTACTGTAATTCACTTTTGTACGGCGTGCCAAAAAACCACTTCCAATAAATTACAAACTGTTCAAAACACAGCAGCTCGCATCATAACCAGAACATCCCGTTTCAGTCATGTAACGCCCATTCTAAAAGAACTTCATTGGCTACCAGTTCAAGAAAGAATAAAGTATAAAATACTGACTCACACATATAAAACATTGAATGGAGAAGCACCGATGTATATGAGAAACTTGCTTGAGGTTTATATACCAAGGAGAGACTTACGGTCTAACAATGAAGCAGCTACTCTTGTGTTACCAAGAAGTCGGACTGTCACATACGGAGATAGAAGTTTCATGACTGCTGCCCCAAAACTTTGGAATTCTCTTCCATCAACTCTTAGAAGTGCAACAACAATGTGTTCTTTCAAAAAGGCTTTGAAGACACACCTTTTTAAATGTTCATATGGAACATAAATATCGAACTGTGTCTGTGCACAATCAGGATTACGACTGCAAATGAACACATTTTATTTAATTATTACCTATATTTTAATTGTT
>CM026402.1:64794998-64816810 GCA_014843695.1 Archivesica marissinica
TAGTGAGTATTCAGGGGAAGTAACTGACCGATGTTTCACATTTCTCAATCTCCAGACTGCTGATAAGCAATTGGCACACTGTGCTACTAATCAATAACTAATCAGTGTGGAAGTCGTGATAGCGCGTTTGCTTCAGGTGCGAAAAGCCCGGAGTTTGCGTCCTGCTGGAGCCGTTACGATTGTGTCCTTAGGTAAGGCATTTAAATTCCACATTGCCTCTTCTCTCTCCCTCGTGGCGATGGATTACATCAGGAATGAGGTCTCAGAGTGATTAATATAAGTTGTAAGAACTTGTTTCACAATCGAGCAAAAATAAATTTGTTTAAAACTAAACTAATCAATAACTAGCATGTTGTGCAAAGGAAACAACGATAAAAACAGAGGAAACCACTTAAGAGGAGTAACTCACCGATGTCTCTCATTACTCCATCTCCAGACTGCTGATAAGCAATAGGCACACTGTATTACTAATCAAAAACTAAGCTAATAGATACTGGCATGGCATGGCAGCTATATGTATCATATGGTAGGTATGAATCCTAGTTGCTCAATGTTTGAGTTCTTCACCCTGGTATAAGATCAGGGATACAACTGGAGGGAGATTTGGGAGGAAGTATCCGTCCATGATCTCCCTCACATCTCCCTATTTTGATATCAGGGAGAGGTTTATTCCCCACATAGAACAGATTGAGAACCATTGGCCGAGTCAGCACGTTTCTTCCTTGGATACCTGATTTCTCCCTTCTAATATCTCCCTTATAATTTCTCCCTTCTAATTTCTCCCTATTTTGAAGGTCTAGCTTAAAACCATGAAAATTCAATATTTACTGATTTATAAAATAATTTGCGAAATCCATTAAAATGTCGGTCCCAAAAGTACATAATCTACTTAACCCTCATCTGCTATCTCCCCCCACCCCATCTCCTCCCCATCCCCCACCCCCTCCAGCTGTCAGCATGCTTTGCATAAAATAATGACATTTTTAAAAACTTAAATATGACTGACTGCGTGGTCGAGTGGTTACGGTCGCTGACTTGCATACCACTGTAACCTATCATCACTGATTGTCATGGGTTCAAGCCCCGCTCAGGCCGTGTCTCATTTATATGATAAAGTTGGCAGTTTATTACGGAGGTTGGTGCACCAAGTACTGGTTAACCGCTGGAGCCTGCCCAGGAAATGTGTTGTTAGGTAAACTGGCCGTCGCTCAATTGGGCAACCGATAGCAACGATAAATACATATAAATAATAAAATGAACATATATTTTATTAGATTTAGTACATTTCATGTTTTAGATGAGAATTCATAACGACTCGTTTCATGAAAGTACGACACTGCAAGGACGACATCATTACAACATAAAGAGGGATCACTGGCCCACCAAGGACCTGTTAGAGGTATGTGTTATTTCCTACTAGACCAGCCACCCAGGACCTGTTAGAGGTATGTGTTATTTCCTACTAGACCAGCCACCCAGGACCTGTTAGAGGTATGTGTTATTTCATAATAGCCCAGCCACCAAGGACCTGTTAGAGGTATGTGTTATTTCATAATAGCCCAGCCACCAAGGACCTGTTAGAGGTATGTGTTATTTCCTACTAGACCAGCCACCCAGCCACCAAGGACCTGTTAGAGGTATGTGTTATTTCCTACTAGACCAGCCACCCAGGACCTGTTAGAGGTATGTGTTATTTCATACTAGCCCGCAGCCACCAAGGACCTGTAGAGGTATGTGTATTTCATATATGACCCACCATGGACCTGTTAGAGGTATGTGTTATTTCATACTAGATCTGCCACCCAGCCACCATGGACCTGTTAGAGGTATGTGTTATTTCATAATAGCCCAGCCACCAAGGACCTGTTAGAGGTATGTGTTATTTCCTACTAGACCAGCCACCCAGCCACCAAGGACCTGTTAGAGGTATGTGTTATTTCATAATAGACCAGCCACGCAAGGACCTGTGTAGAGGTATGTGTTATTTCATACTAGACCACCACCCAGCCACCATGTACCTGGTGGTGTTTTTTTTGTTTGGGTTAGAGGTATGTGTTATTCATATAGCCCAGCCACCAGGACCTTTAGAGGTATTGTTATTTTCCTACTAGACCACCACCATCCACCAGGACCTGTTAGAGGTATGTGTTATTTCATAATAGCCCAGCCACCAAGGACCTGTTAGAGGTATGTGTTATTTCCTACTAGACCAGCCACCCAGCCACCAAGGACCTGTTAGAGGTATGTGTTATTTCATAATAGCCCAGCCACCAAGGACCTGTTAGAGGTATGTGTTATTTCCTACTAGACCAGCCACCCAGCCACCAAGGACCTGTTAGAGGTATGTGTTATTTCATAATAGCCCAGCCACCAAGGACCTGTTAGAGGTATGTGTTATTTCCTACTAGACCAGCCACCCAGCCACCAAGGACCTGTTAGAGGTATGTGTTATTTCATAATAGCCCAGCCACCAAGGACCTGTTAGAGGTATGTGTTATTTCCTACTAGACCAGCCACCCAGCCACCAAGGACCTGTTAGAGGTATGTGTTATTTCATAATAGCCCAGCCACCAAGGACCTGTTAGAGGTATGTGTTATTTCCTACTAGACCAGCCACCCAGCCACCAAGGACCTGTTAGAGGTATGTGTTATTTCATAATAGCCCAGCCACCAAGGACCTGTTAGAGGTATGTGTTATTTCATACTAGACCAGCCACCCAGCCACCCAGGACCTGTTAGAGGTATGTGTTATTTCATACTAGCCCAGCCACCAAGGACCTGTTAGAGGTATGTGTTATTTCATACTAGCCCCCACCCAGCCACCCAGGACCTGTTAGAGGTATGTGTTATTTCATACTAGCCCAGCCACCCGGACCTGTTAAGGTATGTGTTATTTCATACTAGCCCCACCAGCCACCCAGGACCTGTTAGAGGTATGTGTTATTTCATACTAGCTCTACCACCAAGGACCTGTTAGAGGTATGTGTTATTTCATACTAGCCCAGCCACCCACCACCAGGACCTTTAGAGGTATGTGTTATTTCATACTAGCCCACCACCCAGCCACCAAGGCCTGTTAGGGTATGTGTTATTTCATACTAGCCCGCCACCAAGGACCTGTTAGAGGTATGTGTTATTTCATACTAGCTCAGCCACCCAGCCACCAAGGACCTGTTAGAGGTATGTGTTATTTCATACTAGCCCAGCCACCAAGGACCTGTTAGAGGTATGTGTTATTTCATACTAGCTCAGCCACCCAGCCACCAAGGACCTGTTAGAGGTATGTGTTATTTCATACTAGCCCAGCCACCAAGGACCTGTTAGAGGTATGTGTTATTTCATACTAGCTCAGCCACCCAGCCACCCAGGACCTGTTAGAGGTATGTGTTATTTCATACTAGCCCAGCCACCCAACCACCCAGGACCTGTTAGAGGTATGTGTTATTTCATACTAGCCCAGCCACCAAGGACCTGTTAGAGGTATGTGTTATTTCATACTAGCCCAGCCACCCAGGACCTGTTAGAGGTATGTGTTATTTCATACTAGCCCAGCCAGACCTGTTAGAGGTATGTGTTATTTCATACTAGCCCAGCCACCAAGGACCTGTTAGAGGTATGTGTTATTTCATACTAGCTCAGCCACCAAGGACCTGTTAGAGGTATGTGTTATTTCATACTAGCCCAGCCACCCAGCCACCCAGGACCTGTTAGAGGTATGTGTTATTTCATACTAGCTCAACCACCAAGGACCTGTTAGAGGTATGTGTTATTTCATACTAGCCCAGCCACCACCACCAAGGACCTGTTAGAGGTATGTGTTATTTCATACTAGCCCAGCCACCAAGGACCTGTTAGATGTATATATTATTTCATACTAGCCCAGCCACCTAGCCACCAAGGACCTGTTGATGTTTGTGTTATTTCATACTAGCTCGGCCACCAAGGACCTGTTAGATGTATATATTATTTCATACTAGCTCGGCCACCAAGGACCTGTTAGATGTATATATTATTTCATACTAGCTCGGCCACCAAGGACCTGTTAGATGTATATATTATTTCATACTAGCTCGGCCACCAAGGACCTGTTAGATGTATATATTATTTCATACTAGCTCGGCCACCAAGGACCTGTTAGATGTATATATTATTTCATACTAGCTCGGCCACCAAGGACCTGTTAGATGTATATATTATTTCATACTAGCTCGGCCACCAAGGACCTGTTAGATGTATATATTATTTCATACTAGCTCGGCCACCAAGGACCTGTTAGATGTATATATTATTTCATACTAGCTCGGCCACCAAGGACCTGTTAGATGTATATATTATTTCATACTAGCTCGGCCACCAAGGACCTGTTAGATGTATATATTATTTCATACTAGCTCGGCCACCAAGGACCTGTTAGATGTATATATTATTTCATACTAGCTCGGCCACCAAGGACCTGTTAGATGTATATATTATTTCATACTAGCTCGGCCACCAAGGACCTGTTAGAGGTATATATTATTTCATACTAGCTGATGTTTTGTAGCTTTCTGAATTGCACAGGTCATGAGTTTGATCCTCATCCCCAGAGCTCATTCTAGAGAGCGAGTTAGGCGTAATAGTTCCCCTAGGGACCCTGACTTCGCCCCACACTGGGGGCCCCACTTCTTCCTAAAAACATAAAAACTTTTGTCCAGTAAGCTACACTGGCTCATCATAAAGAGAACAATTCATGTATATGTTATTAGCTCACCTGTCCGTCCGCGTTCGTGAAAACTCACGGAAAAATCTGTCATGGAATTTCATTGGAATTGTGTTGTTGTGATGTATGATCTCTACCCAGCAATTCATGAATATGTTATTAGCTCACCTGTCCGTCCGTCCTCACCTGAGCAAAGTTATTGTTGCACGCAATGTGTCCGTCCGTCGTCGCCCGTGAAAACCCTGGAAATACAGTCAAACCTGTGTTAGTGGTCACCTGTACTAAGCAGCCAACCTGTATTAAGCAGCCAGTTTCCAGATATGTTGCTTTATTATACATTTGACCTCTATTAAGCAGCCACCCTGTATTAAGCAGCCAGTTTCCAGATTCCCAATATGTTGCTTTATTATACATTTGACCTCTATTAAGCAGCCAACCTGTATTAAGCAGCCAGTTTCCAGATTCCCAATATGTTGCTTTATTATACATTTGACCTCTATTAAGCAGCCAACCTGTATTAAACAGCCAGCTTCCAGATTCCCAATATGTTGCTTTATTATACATTTGACCTCTATTAAGCAGCCACCCTGTATTAAGCAGCCAGTTTCCAGATTCCCAATATGTTGCTTTATTATACATTTGACCTCTATTAAGCAGCCAACCTGTATTAAGCAGCCAGTTTCCAGATTCCCAATATGTTGCTTTATTATACATTTGACCTCTATTAAGCAGCCACCTGTGTTAAGCAGCCACTTTCTGTGACTCCCTTGGCTGGCTGCTTAAGACACGTTTGACTGTATGTCACAGAATTTCATTAGAATTGTGTTGTTCTGAGGTATGCTCTACCCAGGGCGCTCTATGTTGGACGCAAATCCGTTATTGTTTATTTTCTTGTCTTTTCTTTTGTAGGCATTTAGTTTTGACCAGTATTTCAAGCAGTATTGTCTCGCCCATCTGTTTACGTACCGACAATTTGATGACGGAGTTCTGGGTTTGGCGTACATTGCCTCGGACAGGCGATCAGCTGTGGGCGGATTATGCTCAAAATGTAAGTAGACACAATATTTTTAAAAATACACATTATTGATCAATTCAATCTGGCACTCATTGCACCTCACTGCACCTTTTTTCCCCCTATGCCTACCTGTTTAACCATTTCACCTCATACAGTGAAACCCCTCTAAACCGAATGTCCACTGGACCAGAGGTAAAGTTTTCATAGTGGGGTAGATTTCTCCTAAATTAACAGTTCCACTCTGCAATGTTTAGAAGGAGGCTGACAGATTGTAAAGAAATGATTAATTTTAGTGTGTGCGTTTTACGTTTATTTATCGTCGCTACCAGTTGTCCACATGAGCAATGCCTCCTGAAAAGATTAGTCATTTTAGATTGTTTTACGTTTATTTATCGTCGCTACCGGTTGCCCATATGAGCGACGCCTCCTGAAGAGATTAGTCATTTAAGATTTTTGGAGGATAGTGCAATGATACAGACAGACCCATTCCAGAGTCTCCTCTGGTTCTTTTATGTGCACGGTGTACAGCACCGACACGAGACCTGGTAATCCAGGTATCGCAGGTTCGATCCCCCGTCTGACCCTAATCAAATTAACAGTCTTTCAGATGGGACTTTAAACCGAGGTCTAGTGTCAGTGCTTTACACCGTGCATGTACATGTAAAAGAACCAGAGGAGATTCTAGAACGGGTCTCTGTCTGTATTGTCATCTAAGAAAGATAGATACATGTAGATAGAATGATGACAACGACCGTTCTGTTTCACGTATGTTTTGTCTACGTATGTCTCGTACATTGTACATGTTATCAGGGATCATTCTAGAGGGCAATGTGGGCGAAATTGTCGCCCTAGGGATCCTGACTTCGCCCTCTGGGGCCCCACTTCTACCCTAAAAAAAAAATACACAGTTATATAACAGGGATCATTCTAGAGGGCGATGTGGGTGAAATAGTCGCCCTAGGGACCCTGACTTCGCCCTCCCCCACTTCTCCCTAAAATTTTTTTTTTATTTTTTGGTTTTTACGATTTTCTAACAAAATTTTGTCTAGTAAGATGCACTGGCCCATTATAAAGCACTCCTTCTATTCAAATGTTGTATTTAATGGTTGTACTGTGCATTTTAAATCTATTTTGCAGAAGTATATTAAAGAACACCATTTAAGGAAGCGATCACATGCTTTCTCACTTCTCCCAAAAATTTTGACATAGAATGAACCCTGAAATCAGATCAGTCTAAAAATAACTATGCATAGGCACAAATGTGAGATATAATGGTAATTATGTGCCATAAAATGTTGTTATTCATGAAACACGAGTTGTATTAAGCATGGATGATGACCATGTTTACATTATTTTGTTATGTCAATAAACGTCGTATACGATATTTGTTTATTATGTTGAAATACTCAATTTCTGTTGCAAGTATTTGGAAACAAATTTACACCATATAATAGGCGGTACGGATCTGAAGGCCTGCTCCTGCTTTCTGTGACTACTACTAACCTATATTTAGCTTTAGCAAAAATATTTTAACCATCATCTTGTTGGCCTTACTTTACCCATTCCTATCTAGAAGTGGTGCTTGTTGTAAGCTTGTATGTGGGTATGGATTGAAAGTCAAACATTTGTCAAAATAGAGACATTGTTGTATTTTACAGTATATCCCAAATATCCGGGGGTAAGCATGACGTTAAACACGGGGTGGAGTTCGTCCCAGAATTCAGCTGGACATCGAATGTTGTCTTTACAGGCACAGCTTGTTACATCTCATGGTAAGTATCGTGGCTTGACATATTGTTGCAGTAGCAGGTTCGAATCCCACTGGGGGTGTCAAATTATTTCACGCGAGGAAGCTATCCAATTGGCTTGCGGGAGGTCGGTGGTTCCACCTTGGTGCCCGCCCGTGCCTGAAATACTGCTCGGAGGGGCACCCAAGGTCTTCCTCCTCCAATGATGGCTGGATGGGCGCCATATGACCTAAGCTGTTCATGTGACTTTTAGGCACCAAATACAAACAAACAGTTGCTTCCATATTGTTTCCCAGCAATTTGTTGGGGGTAAATAGCGTGAAACCGAAGCATAATCTGCACATTGTATTGCTGTATATACTGTGCAATATATACTCTGCTATAAGACAGCCACTCGTTTTGTTTATACAAATTTATTTTAGCTCGATTGTGAAACAAGCTCCTACAACTTATATAAATCATTCTCGAGACCTCATTCCTGATACAAACCATCGCCACGAGGGAGAAATAAAGAGGCAATGTGGAATTTAAATGCCTTGCCTAAGGGCACAATCGTAACGGCTCCAGCGCGAGGCTCGAACTCCAGGCCTTTCGCACCTGAAGCGAATGCGCTGCCACTGCGCTATTACGACTTCCACGCGTTTCAGTCGATGACATAGCATATATATGTACTTTTCTATAAGTTGATCTCACGCACCAGTCAATGTGGTACTTTGATGGCTGGCATACATGTATCAAAATTATTATTTGAATTTATGGAATTGCGGCGATGGATATTTATTTGGCATAAGTTCTCAGTAACCAATCAGTGGAATTTTATTAAGCTTATATTAAATATGAATCTCAATCACCTTAGCAGGGTTCATTCTAGGTCCGAATATTTAGGAGAAATGAAAAAGCGCGCGATCGCTTCCTTAAATGGTGCTATTTAATAAATTTAAACAAAATATGGTAAAAATGCACAGTATGACCATTGAATAGAAGGTGTGCTTTGTAATTGTAAAAAAAATGAAGAAGTGGGGCCCGCAGAGGGCGAAGTCAGGGTCCCTAGGGCGACTATTTCGCCCACATCACCCTCTAAAATGATCCCTGCATAGGATGATGGTACACATGCACATTTTGTGGGGATGTCTCAGTAAAACCAGAGTTGCTGCCCTTTAATTGACTAAAAATCCATAAATTTGTCCATCCAAAGCCAGTTCGATGGGGGATAACGATTCATCAAATTTGCTTTTTATTATTGAAATTTTAACATTCTAGATTAACCAGTCTAGAATTTCAAGCACTGTTTATATTACTAGGGCAGCCTCAACTCATTGTAACTGATACTAAAAGGCGGTCTGATTAGCACTGTGGTTAGCACGCTTGCAACCTGGGTTTGATCCTCGATCCGGAAAGTATGTGAGTGGTCTTGGTGGTCCCCAAATCGGACATGTGGGTTTTCTCCGGTTTCCTGCCACACAAATGAATGACCACATAATTATATGCTTTCATCTGCGCCAATGAGATTATATATTGTTGTTAAAGCTTGTTTCGCAATCGTCGTGAAATAAATAAACGTAAAAGAAACTTAGGTGTTGGTAAGGCTCCATGTTAACAGTATCTATAAAACAACAGATTCAGAACCTGTTTATTAGTTGTAAAACAGCACTCCATCCATCAATGTGGATAATCTTTCAGAACCTGTTTATTAGTTGTAAAACAGCACTCCATCCATCAATGTGGATAATCTTTCAGAACCTGTTGATTGGTTGTAAAACAGCACTGAATCCATCAATGTGGATAATCTTTCAGAACCTGTTGATTAGTTGTAAAACAGCAGTGAATCCATCAATGTGGATAATCTTTCAGAACCTGTTTATTAGTTGTAAAACAGCAGTGAATCCATCAATGTGGATAATCTTTCAGAACCTGTTGATTAGTTGTAAAACAGCACTGAATCCATCAATGTGGATAATCTTTCAGAACCTGTTGATTAGTTGTAAAACAGCACTCCATCCATCAATGTGGATAATCTTTCAGAACCTGTTGATTAGTTGTAAAACAGCACTGAATCCATCAATGTGGATATACTTTCAGAACCTGTTGATTAGTTGTAAAACAGCACTGAATCCATCAATGTGGATAATCTTTCAGAACCTGTTGATTAGTTGTAAAACAGCACTGAATCCATCAATGTGGATAATCTATCAGAACCTGTTGCTTAGTTGTAAAACAGCACTCCATCCATCAATGTGGATAATCTTTCAGAACCTGTTGATTAGTTGTAAAACAGCACTGAATCCATCAATGTGGATAATCTTTCAGAACCTGTTGATTAGTTGTAAAACAGCACTGAATCCATCAATGTGGATAATCTTTCAGAACCTGTTGATTAGTTGTAAAACAGCACTGAATCCATCAATGTGGATAATCTTTCAGAACCTGTTGATTAGTTGTAAAACAGCACTCCATCCATCAATGTGGATACTCTTTCAGAACCTGTTGATTAGTTGTAAAACAGCACTCCATCCATCAATGTGGATATTCTTTCAGAGTTTGGACATAACATGGGAAGTGAGCATGACCCAGAGACAGACGACTGTGCCCCGTCTGAATACAAGGACGGGAAATACATCATGTACCCCTGGGCAGTTAGTGGATATGATATAAATAATCAGGTGAATATGACGTGTACACGTGTCTAGTGTCGATTGAAAACACCAAATAATAATCACAGAACAGAACGGAACAACATTTTAGTATCAGACTTCTACATAGTACATAATCATATAACATATAATATATAATATATTTATTTACAGCACGTGACTTGTTAGTTTACATATTCAAGAGTGTTCATTGTAATTAGTAACAGAGGATGAACATTATATTTAAGCAGAACATCGTATAATATCAAGTATATTTAACAAGAAACAATGTTATTAGATTTTTTAGTTTAATCATATGTTATTGAATTTATCATACATGTACAGTAGCAGCAATACGTAATACAACATTAACCCTTTCAACCCCACAGGCCTCTAAATAGGCTTATGAAAAAGTGTAGATCCAGATGAGCCGGCTCGTGACGAGCCGTCTCATCAGGATCTGCACTTTTTTGCCAGTAATAATTATTAATTTTAGACAAAATTACCCATCTTGATAAATGAACTGGTCCGAATGTAATTTTCTTATTCATTTATTGGTCTAAGAATATCATGGACCAGTCCATGTCAGTTACTTGGGGTTGAATGGGTTAAGTAATAACAAGTACAAAGCATGATAAAACAAAAGGGTTGGACCACAAGTTTTTCCAACATTAGTTAAACTAATGTTATTAGATACAAATTATTATGGTTATTTGTCTTTAACATAATTATGTAAATGGAAATTATTTATCAAGGAAGACTGTCGTTAGAGAGTTTCTGAGGTACAAAGCTCTTTTCAAATAATTTGCTAATTTAAATAGGATTGATTTAGCGGATGTTTTTAATAGTTCTAGATATTTATATATCACAAGCCCATCGTGCTGATATACAATTCATTTCAATTTCATCTACTGGCTTTCGTGGCCGAGTGGTTCAGGTCATTGACGTCAAATTACTTGCCCCTCACCGCTGTAGGTTCGAATACCACTGAGGGTGTCAAAATTCCTTCATGTGAGGAAGCGATCCAGCTGGCTTGCAGAAGGTCAGTGGTTCTACCCGAGTGTACATCTGTGTATGAAAGACAACTTCCGGGATCTTTCTCCACCAATAAATGCGAGAGGCGTCGTATGATCTAAGCTGTTGGTGCAACTTTAAACCCCACAAACAAACAAGAAAACTTATTTTTAATGATTCCCCCCCCCCCTCCCCCATTTTCAGTTATTGATACAGATAAAAAATTTAATATTTTATAATATTTTTTTTTTTTACTTTTATTTATCGTCGCTACCGGTTGCCCATATGAGCGACGCCTCCTGAAGATATTAGTCATTTTAGATTTTGGAGGATAGTGCAATGATACAGAGAGACACCCATTCCAGAGTCTCCTCTGGTTCTTTTACGTGCACGGTGTAAAGCACCGACACGAGACCTCGGTTTAACGTCCCATCTGAAAGATTGTTCATTTTATTAGGGTCAGACGGGGGATCGAACCTACGATCCCTGGATTACCAGTCCAGCCAGATAAATTTGTTTATTCTGTAGCAAGTAAACGTCACATGGCACTGGCACACAGGGATAGGCCCATTGGCCCCTGTAGATGATGGCACGTACCGGGACTATTAAAGACCATGCTATGGTTAAAATGCACAGTATGACCATTGAATAGATGGTCAAACCTGTTTTAAGCAGCCAACCAAGGAAATCACAGAAAGTGGCTGCTTAGCACAGGTTGCTGCTTAACTGAGGTCAAATATATAATAAAATAACATATTGGGAATCTGGAAACTGGCTGCTTAATAAGGTTGGCTGCTTAATTGAGGTGACCACCAACACATATTTGACTGTATGCATGTATTGTATTGTCTTGTATTTCAGATATTTTCGCCTTGCAGTCGATCCTACATTTTTAAAGTTCTCAAGGTGAAAGGATATGATTGTCTGATGGGTAAATATATTGTATTATAGATGGGACGGGATGGGATGCAATAGCTTGCCTAAGGGCACAATCGTAACGGCTCCAGCGGGGTTTGAATTCCAGACCTTTCGCACCGGAAGAGAACGCGCATTCCACTGCGCTAACACGACTTCCACTTAAGGAATGAATCGCGGGTTAATAGTTTCCATCGGGGTATGAACAATATTAGGCATCTACGCTAACTTTAAACACGCCCAATGTAGTTCATACCCGGATGGAAACTATTAACCAGCGATTCATTACTTATATTTACATTAAATATTCATTTCAATCACACCAAAGAAAATATAGCACAATTTGCATTTAAAACGTTTTTAGTCCAAATTTGCAACTTATCGTATGCCGGAACAGGTAAATAGATCATCCTTGGAACAGCGTAAACTGTAAGACACGCCTTTTCTCGCGACGAGCATTGCCTAACAATGTGAATGCGCATGCCTGTAACATCGAGTGCGCATGTCAGCTGCATATCATTAGTTGGAAACCCTCATACAAAATTGAATACAATCAGTTCATCAAAGGAAATGCAATAGCGATATAAATATATAAAACATTTTACAATGGTGATGGTCACAGTGGTATAGCAAAGAACATTCTCAAATATATATGCAATAATTATATTAACACATTAAGATATCCAGCATAAAATTGACATTTGAGTAACCAAAAATTCAAGACGGATGAACAGACCCAAAATTGTATATTAAGTGAAGTAGCTATAATTTTGTTCTCTATAGCCACATAGATGGAATTTGTAGCCACATAGATGGAATTTGTAGCCACATAGATGGAATTTGTAGCCACATAGACGGAATTTGTAGCCACATAGATGGAATTTATAGCCACATAGACGGAATTTGTAGCCACATAGATGGAATTTGTAGCCACATAGACGGAATTTATAGCCACATAGATGGAATTTGTAGCCACATAGATGGAATTTGTAGCCACATAGACAGAATTTGTAGCCACATAGATGGAATTTGTAGCCACATAGATGGAATTTATAGCCACATAGATGGAATTTATAGCCACATAGATGGAATTTGTAGCCACATAGATGGAATTTATAGCCACATAGATGGAATTTGTAGCCACATAGACGGAATTTGTAGCCACATAGATGGAATTTGTAGCCACATAGATGGAATTTATAGCCACATAGATGGTTTTGTGTGGTTTTGTGTGGTTTGTGTGGTTTGTGTGGGTTTGTGTGTGGTGGTTTGTGTGTGGAATTTGTAGCCACATAGATGGAATTTATAGCCACATAGATGGAATTTGTAGCCACATAGATGGAATTTGTAGCCACATAGACAGAATTTGTAGCCACATAGATGGAATTTGTAGCCACATAGATGGAATTTGTAGCCACATAGATGGAATTTATAGCCACATAGATGGAATTTGTAGCCACATAGATGGTTTGTGTGCATTTGTAGCCACATAGATGGAATTTGTAGCCACATAGATGGAATTTATAGCCACATAGATGGAATTTGTAGCCACATAGACGGCATTTGTAGCCACATAGACGGAATTTGTAGCCACATAGATGGAATTTGTAGCCACATAGATGGAATTTGTAGCCACATAGATGAATTTATAGCCACATAGATGGAATTTGTAGCCACATAGATGGAATTTGTAGCCACATAGATGGAATTTGTAGCCACATAGATGGAATTTATAGCCACATAGATGGAATTTGTAGCCACATAGACGGGAATTGTAGCCACATAGATGGAATTTGTAGCCACATAGATGGATTTGTAGCCACATAGATGGTTTTGTGGGAATTTGTAGCCACATAGATGGAATTTATAGCCACATAGATGGAATTTATAGCCACATAGATGGAATTTTAGCCACATAGATGGAATTTTAGCCACATAGATGGAATTTATAGCCACATAGATGGAATTTGTAGCCACATAGATGGAATTTGTAGCCACATAGATGGAATTTATAGCCACATAGATGGAATTTGTAGCCACATAGACGGAATTTGTAGCCACATAGATGGAATTTATAGCCACATAGATGGAATTTGTAGCCACATAGACGTAATTTGTAGCCACATAGACAGAATTTGTAGCCACATAGATGGAATTTGTAGCCACATAGATGGAATTTGTAGCCACATAGATGGAATTTATAGCCACATAGACGGAATTTGTAGCCACATAGATGGCATTTGTAGCCACATAGATGGAATTTGTAGCCACATAGATGGAATTTATAGCCACATAGATGGAATTTGTAGCCACATAGACGGCATTTATAGCCACATAGACGGAATTTGTAGCCACATAGATGGAATTTGTAGCCACATAGATGGAATTTGTAGCCACATAGATTGAATTTGTAGCCACATAGACGGAATTTATAGCCACATAGATTGAATTTGTAGCCACATAGACGGAATTTATAGCCACATAGATGGAATTTGTAGCCACATAGATGGAATTTGTAGCCACATAGACGGAATTTATAGCCACATAGATGGAATTTGTAGCCACATAGATGGCATTTATAGCCACATAGACGGAATTTGTAGCCACATAGATGGAATTTGTAGCCACATGAAGAGTGTTTAGTAAACCTATTTTTCTCCTAGCCACGCAAGTACCATATTAATGGTGCATACAGACATTGTTTTGATTTCGTCTGACCATGCGTCCGTATGGAGCCAGGTCTCGGTAACCAGTAAAAGTAAATATGTATCACTATAGTATGGTTGTTCATGTATACTTTTCATCTGGATTGACCCAGTAACAACAGAGTTATCGCCCTTTATTTGACTTAATATCCACAAATGTCCGTCCAGCTCCAGTTTGGCGGGGATGTCAATTCATCAAATTTATCTTAGCTCGATTGCGAAACAATTTCTTACAATTTATATTGGTCACTCTCGAGACCTCATTCCTAATGGAATCCATCGCCATGAGGGAGAGAGAAGAGGCAGTGCGGACTTTAAATGCCTTGCCTAAGGACACAAACGTAACAGCTACTGCTGGGTGCTAACTCGGAGCCTTTCGTACCAGAAGCGAACGCGTTACCACTACGCTATCACGACTTCCTCCATCAAATTTACTTGTTTGATTTCTGTTAAGAATTCATTATTATTATTATGATTCGGGTTTTACGCCTGCATCAGCACCATTTTGGGCTATATCGCCGGCGGGCAGTTTACCTAACAAAACCTTTCCTGGGCAGGCTCCAGCGGTTAACCAGTACTTGGGTGCACCAACCTCCGTAAGAAACTGCCAACTTTTTCATATAAATGAGACACGGCCTGAACGGGGCTCGAACCCGTGACCATCAGTGATGATAGGTTAAGATAGGTTAAGAATTCATATTTCTGTCATTCATATTGTTATGTTATTCAGAGGGACGTGGAGATGGTGCATTCTGTGGTAATGGTAGAATAGATGTAGACGAGGAATGTGACGCAGGATACCACACAAAAAATAATATCGATCATTGCTGTAATGACAAGTGTCAATTACGCCATAGGAAACAGTGCAGGTATACACCATACATGTGGTATCCCGGCAAGAATACACCTTACATGTGGTATCCCGGCAAGAATACACCTTACATGTGGTATCCCGGCGAGAATACACCATACATGTGGTATCCCGGCAAGAATACACCATACATGTGGTATCCCGGTGAGAATACACCATACATGTGGTATCCCGGCAAGAATACACCATACATGTGGTATCCCGGTGAGAATACACCATACATGTGGTATCCCGGCAAGAATACACCATACATGTGGTATCCCGGTGAGAATACACCTTACATGTGATATCCTGGTGAGACTACACCTTACATGTGGTATCCCGGTGAGAATACACCATACATGTGGTATCCCGGCAAGAATACACCATACATGTGGTATCCCGGCAAGAATACACCATACATGTGGTATCCCGGTGAGAATACACCATACATGTGGTATCCCGGCAAGAATACACCATACATGTGGTATCCCGGTGAGAATACACCATACATGTGGTATCCCGGCAAGAATACACCATACATGTGGTATCCCGGTGAGAATACACCTTACATGTGATATCCCGGTGAGAATACACCATACATGTGGTATCCTGGCAAGAATACACCATACATGTGGTATCCCGGTGAGAATACACCTTACATGTGATATCCCGGTGAGAATACACCTTACATGTGATATCCCGGCAAGAATACACCTTACATGTGATATCCCGGCAAGAATACACCTTACATGTGATATCCCGGCAAGAATACACCTTACATGTGATATCCCGGCAAGAATACACCTTACATGTGATATCCCGGCAAGAATACACCTTACATGTGATATCCTGGCAAGAATACACCTTCATGTGATATCCCGGCAAGAATACACCATACATGTGGTATCCCGGTGAGAATACACCTTACATGTGATATCCCGGTGAGAATACACCATACATGTGGTATCCTGGCAAGAATACACCATACATGTGGTATCCTGGTGAGAATACACCTTACATGTGATATCCCGGTGAGAATACACATTACATGTGATATCCCGTGAGAATACACCTTACATGTGATATCCCGGTGAGAATACACCTTACATGTGATATCCCGGTGAGAATACACCTTACATGTGATATCCCGGTGAGAATACACCTTACATGTGATATCCTGGTGAGAATACACCTTACATGTGATATCCCGGTGATAATACACCTTACATCCCAGTGAGAATACACCTTACATGTGATATCCCGATGAGAATACACCTTACATGTGCTATCCCAGTGAGAATACATCTTACATGTGATATCCTGGTGAGAATACACCTAACATGTGATATCCCGGTGAGAATACACCTTACATGTGATATCCCCCGTGAGAATACACCTTACATGTGATATCCCGGTGAGAATACACCTTACATGTGATATCCCGGTGAGAATACACCTTACATGTGATATCCCGGTGAGAATACACCTTACATGTGATATCCCGGGTAGCATACACCTTACATGTGATATCCCGTTGGAATACAGCTTACATGTGATATCCCGGTGAGAATACACCTTACATGTGATATCCCAGTGAGAATACACCTTACATGTGATATCCCGGTGAGAATACACCTTACATGTGATATCCCGGTGAGAATACATCTTACATGTGATATCCCAGGGAGAATACACCTTACATGTGATATCCCGGTGAGAATACATCTTACATGTGATATCCCGGTGAGAATACACCTTACATGTGATATCCCAGTGAGAATACACCTTACATGTGATATACCGATGAGAATACACCTTATATGTGATATCCCGGTGAGAATACACCTTACATGTGATATCCCGGTGAGAATACACCTTACATGTGATATCCCGGTGAGAATACACCTTACATGTGATATCCTGGTGAGAATACACCTTACATGTGATATCCCGGTGATAATACACCTTACATCCCAGTGAGAATACACCTTACATGTGATATCCCGATGAGAATACACCTTTCATGTGCTATCCCAGTGAGAATACATCTTACATGTGATATCCTGGTGAGAATACATCTTACATGTGATATCCCGGTGAGAATACACCTTACATGTGATATCCCCCGATGAGAATACACCTTACATGTGATATCCCCCGGTGAGAATACACCTTACATGTGATATCCCCCGATGAGAATACACCTTACATGTGATATCCCGGTGAGAATACACCTTACATGTGATATCCCGTTGAGAATACATCTTACTTGTGATATCCCGGTGAGAATACACCTTACATGTGATATCCCGGTGAGAATACACCTTACTTGTGATATCCCGGTGAGAATACACCTTACATGTGATATCCCGGTGAGAATACACCTTACATGTGATATCCCAGTGAGAATACACCTTACATGTGATATCCCGGTGATAATACACCTTACATGTGATATCCCAGGGAGAATACACCTTACATGTGATATCCCGGCAAGAATACACCTTACATGTGATATCCCAGCAAGAATACACCTTACATGTGATATCCCAGCAAGAATACACCTTACATGTGATATCCTGGCAAGAATACACCTTACATGTGATATCCCGGTGAGAATACACCTTACATGTGATATCCCGGTGAGAATACACCTTACATGTGATATCCCGGTGAGAATACACCTTACATGTGATATCCCGGTGATAATACACCTTACATGTGATATCCCGGCAATAATACACCTTACATGTGATATCCCAGGGAGAATACACCTTACTTGTGATATCCCGGCAAGAATACACTTTACATGTGATATCCCGGCGAGAATACACCTTACATGTGATATCCCGGTGAGAATATACCTTACATGTGATATCCCGGTGAGAATACACCTTACATGTGGTATCCCGGCAAGAATACACCTTACATGTGATATTCCGGTGAGAATACACCTTACATGTGATATCCCCCGATGAGAATACACCTTACATGTGATATCCCCTGGTGAGAATACACCTTACATGTGATATCCCGGTGAGAATACAGCTTACATGTGATATCCCGGTGAGAATACACCTTATATGTGATATCCCGGTGAGAATACACCTTACATGTGATATCCCGGTGAGAATACACCTTACATGTGATATCCCGGTGAGAATACATCTTACATGTGATATCCCAGGGAGAATACACCTTACATGTGATATCCCGGTGAGAATACACCTTACATGTGATATCCCGGTGAGAATACACCTTACATGTGATATCCCGTGAGAATACACCTTACATGTGATATCCCGGTGAGAATACACCTTACATGTGATATCCCGGTGAGAATACACCTTACATGTGATATCCCAGTGAGAATACACCTTACATGTGATATCCTGGTGAGAATACACCTTACATGTGATATCCCGGTGAGAATACACCTTACATGTGATATCCCGGTGAGAATACACCTTACATGTGATATCCCGGTGAGAATACACCTTACATGTGATATCCCGGTGAGAATACACCTTACATGTGATATCCCGGTGAGAATACACCTTACATGTGATATCCCGGGTAGCATACACCTTACATGTGATATCCCGTTGGAATACAGCTTACATGTGATATCCCGGTGAGAATACACCTTACATGTGATATCCCAGTGAGAATACACCTTACATGTGATATCCCGGTGAGAATACACCTTACATGTGATATCCCGGTGAGAATACATCTTACATGTGATATCCCAGGGAGAATACACCTTACATGTGATATCCCGGTGAGAATACATCTTACATGTGATATCCCAGGGAGAATACACCTTACATGTGGTATCCCAGTGAGAATACACCTTACATGTGATATACCGGTTTTGTGTTGGTGAGAATACACCTTATATGTGATATCCCGTGAGAATACACCTTACATGTGATATCCCGGTGAGAATACACCTTACATGTGATATCCCGGAGAATACACCTGTACATGTGATATCCTGGTGAGAATACACCTTACATGTGATATCCCGGTGATAATACACTTACATGTGTTCCCGGTGAGAATACACATACATGTGATATCCCGTGGGAATACAGCTTACTTGTGATATGGTGAGAATACCCTTACATGTGTATCCCGGTGAGAATAAACATTACATGTGATATCCCACGTGAGAATACACCTTACATGTGATATCCCGGTGAGAATACATCCTTACATGTGATATCCCATGGAGAACACCTTACATGTGATATCCCGGTGAGAATACACTTTACATGTGATATCCCGTGAGAATACCCTTACATGTGATATCCGGTGAGAATACACCTTACATGTGATATCCCAGCAAGAATACACCTTACATGTGTTGGTGGTTTTGTGTATCCTGGTGAGAATACACCTTACATGTGATATCCCGGTGAGAATACACCTTACATGTGATATCCCGGTGAGAATACACCTTACATGTGATATCCCGGCAAGAATACATCTTACATGTGATATCCCAGGGAGAATACTTACATGTGATATCCCGTGAGAATACACCTTACATGTGATATCCCGGTGAGAATACACCTTACATGTGATATCCTGTGAGAATACACCTTACATGTGATATCCCGGTGAGAATACACCTTACATGTGATATCCTGTGAGAATACACCTTACATGTGATATCCTGGTGAGAATACACCTTAATGTGATATCCCGGTGAGGATACACCTTACATGTGATATCCCGGTGAGAATACACCTTACATGTGATATCCCGGCAAGAATACACCTTACATGTGATATCCTGGTGAGAATACACTTTACATGTGATATCCCGGAGAATACACCTTACATGTGATATCCCGGTGAAATACACCTTACATGTGATATCCCGGTGAGAATACACCTTACATGTGATATCCCGGTGAGAATACACCTTACATGTGATATCCCGGTGAGAATACACCTTACATGTGATATCCCGTGGGAATACAGCTTACATGTGATATCCCGTGAGAATACACCTTATATGTGATATCCCTGTGAGAATACACCTTATATGTGATATCCCGGTGAGAATACACCTTACATGTGATATCCCTGTGAGAATACACCTTATATGTGATATCCCGGTGAGAATACATCTTACATGTGATATCCCGGTGAGAATACACCTTACATGTGATATCCCGGTGAGAATACATCTTACATGTGATATCCCGGTGAGAATACATCTTACATGTGATATCCCAGGGAGAATACACCTTACATGTGGTATCCCAGTGAGAATACACCTTACATGTGATATCCCAGTGAGAATACACCTTACATGTGATATCCCGGCAAGAATACACCTTACATGTGATATCCCGGTGAGAATACACCTTACATGTGATATCCCGGTGAGAATACACCTTACATGTGATATCCCGGTGAGAATACACCTTACATGTGATATCCCGGAGAGAATACACCTTACATGTGATATCCCGGCAAGAATACACCTTACATGTGATATCCTGGTGAGAATACACCTTACATGTGATATCCCGGTGAGAATACACCTTACATGTGATATCCCGGGGAGAATACACCTTACATGTGATATCCCGTGGGAATACAGCTTACATGTGATATCCCGGTGAGAATACACCTTACATGTGATATCCCGGTGAGAATACACCTTACATGTGATATCCCCCGATGAGAATACACCTTACATGTGATATCCCCCGATGAGAATACACCTTACATGTGATATCCCGGTGAGAATACATCTTACATGTGATATCCCAGGGAGAATACACCTTACATGTGATATCCCGGTGAGAATACACCTTACATGTGATATCCCGGTGAGAATACACCTTACATGTGATATCCCGGTGAGAATACACCTTACATGTGATATCCTGGTGAGAATACACCTTACATGTGATATCCCAGCAAGAATACACCTTACATGTGATATCCCGGTGAGAATACACCTTACATGTGATATCCCGGTGAGAATACACCTTACATGTGATATCACAGCAAGAATACACCTTACATGTGATATCCCGGTGAGAATACACCTTACATGTGATATCCCGGTGTACATCTTACATGTGATATCCCGGTGAGAATACATCTTACATGTGATATCCCGGTGAAAATACACCTTACATGTGATATCCCGGTGAGAATACACCTTACATGTGATATCCCGGTGAGAATACATCTTACATGTGA
>CM026402.1:64817810-64891656 GCA_014843695.1 Archivesica marissinica
ACATTCTTCAGACACGGACTAAAACATGCCACATGAAACGTCCTACAGACACGGACTACAAACCTGCCACATGAAACATCCTACATAAACGGACTACAAACATGCCACATGAAACATCCTACAGACACTGACTACAAACCTGCCACATGAAACCTCCTACAGACACGGACTAAAACATGCCACATGAAACCTCCTACAGAAACGGACTACAAA
The DNA here is from genome assembly GCA_014843695.1 of Archivesica marissinica. Taxonomy (NCBI): domain Eukaryota; kingdom Metazoa; phylum Mollusca; class Bivalvia; order Venerida; family Vesicomyidae; genus Archivesica; species Archivesica marissinica. Next base: position 64,818,024 of record CM026402.1, read on the forward strand.
CCTGCCACATGATTCATACTATAGACACGGTCTAAAACCTGCCACATGAGACCTCCTACAGAAACGGACTACAAACGTGCCACATGAAACCTCCTACAGACACGCACATACAAACCTGCCACATGAAACATCCTACAGACACGGAATACAAACCTGCAACATGAACCATCCTACAGACTCGGACTACAAACCTGCCACATGAAATTTCCTACAGACACGGACTAAAACATGCCACATGAAACATCCTACAGACACGGACTACAAACATGCTATATGAAATATCGTACATAAACGGACTAAAACATGCCACATGAAACGTTCTACAGACACGGACTACAAACATGCCACATGAAACATCCTACATACACGGACTAAAACATGCCACATGAAACATCATACAGACATGGACGACAAATCTGCCACATGAAGCATCCTACAGACACTTCCTACCCACTTCCACTTAACCTCCTTCAGCCAACGACATCAACCAGCACCAAAACATCCTACAGAAACGGCCTCCAACGGCCAGGAAACATCCTACAGACACGGCCATACAACATGCCACCTTACAAACATCCTACAGACACGGACCTACCCACCCTCCTACATGAAAGCCGTCCTACAGGAGACCCTGACCAAAAACCTGCCGACTTAGACCTTCTACAGAAAATCGCTACTCCAAAACGTGCCACAATTAAAGACCCTGCCACATACACGCAGCTACCATATTGGCCCCCCGAACCCACCTCCTACAGACACGTGACTACACACCGTGGCCACCTGAAACAGTCCTACATACCCGGACGTAACAGCCACATGAACATCATACAGACACGGACTACAAATCTGCCACATGAAACATCCTACAGACACGGACTACAAACCTGCCATATGAAACCTCCTACACACACGGACATACAAACCTGCCACATGAAACATCCTACAGACACGGACATACAAACATGCCACATGAAACCTCCTACAGACACGGACATACACACCTGCCACATGAAACATCCTACAGACACGCAAATACAAACCTGCCACATGAAACATCCTACAGACATGGACTACAAACATGCCACTTGAAACATCCTACAGACACGGACTAAAACCTGCCACATGAAAACTCCTACAGACACGTAATACAAACTTGCCACATGAAACATCCTTCAGACACGGACTAAATCATACCACATGAAACATCCTACAGACTCGGACTACAAACCTGCCACATGAAACATCCTACAGACACTGACTACAAACATGCCACATGAAACATCCTACAGACACTGACTAAAACATGCCACATGAAACCTCCTACAGACACGGACTACAAACATGCCACATGAAAAATCATACAGACACGGACTAATCATGTCCATGAATCTCCTACAGAACGGACTACAATACTTGCAAATGAAATTCCTACAGACACGGACATAAATCTGCCACATGAAACCTACTACAGACCGGACTACATCATGCCAAATGATAATCCTTCAGACACGGACTAAAACATTCCACATTAAACATCCTACATACACTGACTACAAACTGCCACATGAAACATTATACGACACGGCTAAAAACATGTCACTGAAACATCCTACAGACACTGACTACAAACCTGCCACATGAAACTCCTAGACACCGAGTAAGACCTGCCATATGAGACTCTACAGAACGGACTACATGTGTCACATGAAACTCCTACTGACACGCACATACAAACCTTCCACATGAAACATCCTACAGAACTTAATACAAACCTGCAAATGGAACATCCACAGACTGGTACTACAAACTGCCACATGAAATTTCCTACAGACATTGACCAATCATGCCATGTGAAAGCATCCTACATACACTGACATACAAACAGGTGCCACATGAAACTTCCTACAGACACGGACTAAAACATCACATGATAGCATCCTACAGACACGGTGCTACAGAACATGCCATATGAAATATCGTACATAAACGGACTAAACATGCCACATAAACGTTCTACAGACACGGACTACAAACTGTGCCACATGTTAACGATCGCTACATACACGGTACAAAACGTGCCACATGAAACTCATGCGTACATGGACGATCAAATCTGGCACATTAAACATCCTACAGAAAAGGTGTACATAACCTCACATGAAACTCCTGCAGACACGACATACAAACAGCTACATGAAACATCCTACAGACACGGACTAAAACCTGATACATGAGACATACTAGAGAAACGGACTAAAACGTGCCATATGAGACCTTCTACAGAAACGGACATACAAATGTGCCACATGAAACCTCCTACAGACACGGACTAAATATGCCACATGAAATCTCCTACAGAAACGGAATACAAACGTGCCACATGAAACATCCTACAGACACGGACTAAAACATGCCACATGAAACATCATACAGACACGGACTACAAATCTGCCACATGAAACATCCTACAGACACGGACTACAAACCTGCCACATGAAACCTCCTGCAGACACGGACATACAAACCTGGCACATAAAACATCCTACAGAAACGGACTCCAAACCTGCCACATGAAACATCCTACTGACACGGACTAAAAACGTGCCACATGAAACCTCCTACAGACACGCACATACAAAGATGCCACATGAAACCTCCTACAGACACGGACTAAATCATGCCACATGAAATCTCCTACAGACACGGACTAAAACATGCCACATGAAACATCCTACAGACACGGACTACAAACATGCCACATGAAACATCCTTCAGACACGGACTAAAACATACCACATGAAACATCCTACAGACACGGACTACAAACCTGCCACATGAAACATCCTACAGACACGGACTACAAACATGCCACATGAAACATCCTACAGACACTGACTACAAACCTGCCACATGAAACATCCTACAGACACGGACTAAAACCTGCCACATGAGACCACCTACAGAAACGGACTACAAACGTGCCACATGAAACCTCCTACAGACACGCACATACAAACCTGCCACATGAAACATCCTACAGACACGGAATACAAACCTGCAACATGAAACATCCAACAGACACGGACTACAAACCTGCCACATGAAATTTCCTACAGACATGGACTACAAACATGCCATATGAAACATCCTACAGACACGGACATACAAACATGCCACATGAAACGTCCTATAGACACGGACTAAAACATGCCACATGAAACATCCTACAGACACGGACTACAAACATGCCACATGAAATATCCTACATAAACGGACTAAAACATGCCACATGAAACGTTCTACAGACACGGACTACAAACATGCCACATGAAACATCCTACATACACGGACTAAAACATGCCACATGAAACATCATACAGACACGGACGACAAATCTGCCACATGAAACATCCTACAGACACGGACTACAAACCTGCCACATGAAACCTCCTGCAGACACGGACATACAAACCTGGCACATGAAACATCCTACAGAAACGGACTACAAACCTGCCACATGAAACATCCTACAGACACGGACTACAAACATGCCACATGAAACCTCCTACAGACACGGACATACACACCTGCTACATGAAACATCCTACAGACACGGACTAAAACCTGCCACATGAGACCTCCTACAGAAACGGACTACAAACGTGCCATATGAAACCTCCAACAGACACGCACATACAAATATGCCACATGAAACCTCCTACAGACACGGACTAAATCATGCCACATGAAATCTCCTACAGAAACGGAATACAAACGTGCCACATGAAACCTCCTACAGACACGGACTAAAACATGCCACATGAAACATCATACAGACACGGACGACAAATCTGCCACATGAAACATCCTACAGACACGGACTACAAACCTGCCACATGAAACCTCCTGCAGACACGGACATACAAACCTGGCACATGAAACATCCTACAGACACGGACTACAAACGTGCCACATGAAACCTCCTACAGACACGCACATACAAAGATGCCACATGAAACCTCCTACAGACACGGACTAAATCATGCCACATGAAATCTCCTACAGACACGAACTAAAACATGCCACATGAAACATCCTACAGACACGCACATACAAACATGCCACATGAAACCTCATACAGACACGCACATACAAACATGTCACTGAAACCACCTACAGACACGCACATACAAACCTGCCACATGAAACATCCTAAAGACACGCACATACAAACGTGCCACATGAAACCTCCTACAGACACGGACTAAAACATGCCACATGAAACATCATACAGACACGGACGACAAATCTGCCACATGAAACATCCTACAGACACGGACTACAAACCTGCCACATGAAACCTCCTGCAGGTACGGACATACAAACCTGGCACATAAAACATCCTACAGAAACGGACTCCAAACCTGCCACATGAAACATCCTACAGACACGGACTACAAACGTGCCACATGAATCCTCCTACAGACACGCACATACAAAGATGCCACATGAAACCTCCTACAGACACGGACTAAATCATGCCACATGAAATCTCCTACAGACACGAACTAAAACATGCCACATGAAACATCCTACAGACACGGACATACAAACATGCCACATGAAACATCCTTCAGACACGGACTAAAACATACCACATGAAACATCCTACAGACACGGACTACAAACCTGCCACATGAAACATCCTACAGACACTGACTACAAACATGCCACATGAAACATCCTACAGACACTGACTACAAACCTGCCACATGAAACATCCTACAGACACGGACTAAAACCTGCCACATGAGACCTCCTACAGAAACGGACTACAAACGTGCCACATGAAACCTCCTACAGACACGCACATACAAACCTGCCACATGAAACATCCTACAGACACGGAATACAAACCTGCAACATGAAACATCCTACAGACACGGACTACAAACCTGCCACATGAAATTTCCTACAGACACGGACTAAAATATGCCACATGAAACATCCTACAGACACGGACTACAAACATGCCACATGAAATATCCTACAGAAACGGACTAAAACATGCCACATGAAACGTCCTACAGACACGGACTACAAACATGCCACATGAAACATCCTACAGACACGGACTAAAACATGCCACATGAAACATCATACAGACACGGACGACAAATCTGCCACATGAAACATCCTACAGACACGGACACAAACCTGCCACATGAAACCTCCTGCAGACACGGACAACAAACCTGGCACTAAAACATCCTACAGAAACGGACTCAAACCTGCCACATGAAACATCCTACAGACACGGACATACAAACATGCCACATGAAACCTCCTACAGACACGGACTAAAACCTGCCACATGAGACCTCCTACAGAAACGGACTACAATCGTGCCATATGAAACCTCCACAGACACGCACTACAAATATGCCACATGAAACCTCCTACAGACATGGACTAACATCATGCCACATGAAATCTCCTACAGAACGGAATACAAACGTGCCACATGAAACCTCCTACAGACACGGACTAAACATGCCACATGAAACATCCTACAGACACGGACTACAAACGTGCCACATGAAACCTCCTCCACAGACACGGACTAAATCATGCCACATGAAATCTCCTACAGACACGGACTAAAACATGCCACATGAAACATCCTACAGACACGCACATACAAACATGCCACATGAAACCTCATACAGACACGCACATACAAACATGTCACTGAAACCTCCTACAGACACGCACATACAAACCTGCCACATGAAACATCCTACAGACACGCACATACAAACATGCCACATGAAACATCCTACAGACACGGACATACAAATATGCCACATGAAACCTCCTACAGACACGCACATACATACAAACATGCCACATGAAACCTCCTACAGACACGCACATACAAACCTGCCACATGAAACCTCCTACAGACACGGATTACAAACCTGCCAAATGAAACATCCATCCTACAGAAACGGACTACAAACCTGCCACATGAAACATCCTACAGACACGGACTAAAACATGCCACATGAAACCTCCTACAGACACGGACTAAACTTTGTCACATGAAATATACTACAGACACGGACTAAAACATGCCACATGAAACCTCCTACAGACACGGATATACAAACATGCCACATGAAACATCCTGCAGACACGGACTACAAAGCTGCCACAAGAAACATCCTACAGACACGGACTACAAACATGCCACATGAAACATCCTACAGACACGGACTAAACCATGTCACATGAAATCTACTACAGACACGGACTAAAACATGCCATATGAAACCTCCTACAGACACGGATATACAAACATGCCACCTGAAACATCCTGCAGACACGGACTACAAACCTGCCACATGAAACATCCTACAGAAGCGGACTACAAACCTGCTACATGAAACATCCTACAGACTCGGACTAAACCATGCCACATGAAATCTCCTACAGACACGGACTAAAACATGCCACATGAAACCTCATACAGACACGGATTACAAACATGCCACATGAAACCTCCTACAGACATGGACTAAAACCTGCCACATGAAACATCCTACAGACACGGACTAAAACATGCCACATGAAACATCCTACAAACGCAGACAAAACCATGCCACATGAAACCTCCTACAGAAACGCACATACAAACCTGACACATGAAACATCCTACAGACACGCACATACAAACATGCCACATGAAACATCCTACAGACAGGGACTACAAACCTGCCACATGAAACATCCTACAGACACTGACTACAAACATGCCACATGAAACATCCTACAGACACGGACTAAACCATGCCACATGAAATCTCCTACAGATACGGACTAAAACATACCACATGAAACCTCCTACAGACATGGACTACAAAACTGCCACATGAAACATCCTACAAACACGGACTAAAACCTGCCACATGAAACCTCCAACAGAAACGGACTACAAACGTGCCACATGAAACCTCCTACAGACACGAACATACAAATATGCCACATGAAACCTCCTAAAGACACGGACTAAATCATGCCACATGATATCTACTACAGACACGGACTAAAACCTGCCACCTGAAACCTCCTACAGACATGGATATACAAACATGCCACATGAAACCTCATACAGACACCCACATACAAACATGTCCATGAAACCTCCTACATACACGCACATACAAACATGCCACATGAAACATCCTACAGACACGGACATACAAATATGCCACATGAAACCTACTACAGACAGGCACATACATACAAACATGCCACATGAAACCTCCTACAGGCACACACATCCAAACCTACCACATGAAACCTCCTACAGAATCGGACTAAAACATGCCACATGAAACCTCCTACAGACACGTACTACAAACCTGCCAAATGAAACATCCTACAGACACGGACTACAAACCTGCCACATGAAACATCTTACAGACACGGACTAAAACTTGCCACATGAAACCTCCTACAGAAACCGACTAAACCATGCCAAATGAAATCTACTACAGACACTGACTAAAACATGCCACATGAAACCTCCTACAGACACGGATATACAAACATGCCACATGAAACATCCTACAGACATGGACTACAAACATGCCATATGAAACATCCTACAGACACGGACATACAAACATGACACATGAAACATTCTACAGACACGGACTACAAACATGCCACATGAAACATCCTACAGACACGGACTACAAACATGCCACATGAAACATCCTACAGACACGGACTAAAACATGCCACAGGAAACATCCTACAGACACGGACTACAAACCTGCCACATGAAACATCTACAGACACGGACATACAAACCTGCCATATGAAACATCCTACAGACACGGACTAAAACATGTCACATGAAACCTTCTACAGACACGGATATACTAACATGCCACATGAAACCTCCTACAGACACGGACATACACACCTGCCACATGAAAGATCCTACAGACATGCAAATACAAACCTGCCTCATGAAACATCCTACAGACACGGACTACAAACCTGCCACATGACACATCCTACTGACACGGACTACAAACCTGCCACATGAAACATCCTACAGACACGGACTACAAACAAGCCACATGAAACATCATACAGACACGGACTAAAACATGCCACATGAAACCTCCTACAGACACGGACTACAAACATGCAACATGAAACCTCCTACAGACACGGACTAAAACCTGCCACATGAAACCTCCTACAGACACGGATTACAAACCTGCCACATGAAACCTCCTACAGACACGGACTACAAACATGCCACATGAAACCTCCTACAGACACGGACTAAAACCTGCCACATGAAACCTCCTACAGACACGGATTACAAACCTGCCACATGAAACCTCCTACAGACACGGACATACAAACCTGCCATATGAATCATACTATAGACACGGACTACAAACCTGCCATATGAAACATCCTACAGACACGGACATACAAAATGCCACATGAAACCTCCTACAGACAGGCACATACAAACATGCCACATGAAACATCCTACAGACACGCACATACAAACCTGCCACATGAAACATCCTACAGACACGGACTACAAACCTGCCACCTGAAACATCCTACAGACACGGACTACAAACCTGCCACATGAAACATCCTACATACACGGAATAAAACATGCCACATGAAACCTCCTACATACACGGATATACAAACATGCCACATGAAACCTCCTACATACACGGACATACAAACATGCCACATGAAAGATCCTACAGACACGCACATACATACATGCCACATGAAACCTCATACAGCCACGCACATACAAACATGCCCATGAAACCTCCTACAGACACGCACATACAAACCTGCCACATGAAACATCCTACAGACATGGACTACAAACCAGCAACATGAAACATCCTACAGACATGGACTACAAACCTGCCACATGAAATTTCCTACAGACATGGACTACAAACATGCCAAATGAAACATCATACAGACACGGACATACAAACATGCCACATGAAACATCCTACAGAAACGGACTACAAACATGCCACATGAAACCTCCTACAGACACGGACTAAAATATGCCACATGAAACATCCTACAGACACGGACTACAAACATGCCACATGAAACATCCTACAGACACGGACTAAAACATGCCACATGAAACCTTCTACAGACATGGACTACAAACATGCCACATGAAACATCCTACATACACGGACTAAAACATGCCACATGAAACATCCTACAGACACGGACTACAAACCTGCCACATGAAACCTCCTACAGACACGGACATACAAACCTGCCACATGAAACATCCTACAGACACGGACGTACACACATGCCACATGAAACCTCCTACAGACACGGATATACACACCTGCCACATGAAACATCCTACAGACACGCAAATACAAACTTGCCACATGAAACATCCTACAGACACGGACTGCAAACCTGCCACATGAAACATCCTACAGACACGGACTACAAACCTGCCACATGAAACATCCTACAGACACGGACTACCAACATGCCACATGAAACATCATACAGACACGGACTAAAACATGCCACATGAAACCTCCTACAGACACGGACTACAAACATGCCACATGAAACCTCCTACAGACACGGACATACAAACATGCCACATGAAACATCCTACAGACACGGAGTAATACATGCCACATGAAACCTTCTACAGACACGGACTACAAACATGCCACATGAAACATCCTGCAGACACGGACTAAAACATGCCACATGAAACATCCTACAGACACGGACTACAAACCTGCCACATGAAACATCCTACAGACACGGACTACAAACATGCCACATGAAACATCCTACAGACACTGACTACAAACCTGCCACATGAAACATCCTACAGACACGGACTAAAACCTGCCACATGAAACCTCCTACAGACACGGACTACAAACATGCCACATGAAACATTCTTCAGACACGGACTAAAACATACCACATGAAACCTCCTACAGACACGCACATACAAACCTGCCACATGAAACATCCTACAGACACGGACTACAAACCTGCAACATGAAACATCCTACAGACACGGACTACAAACCTGCCACATGAAATTTCCTACAGACACGGACTACAAACATGCCAAATGAAACATCATACAGACACGGACATACAAACATGCCACATGAAACATCCTACAGAAACGGACTACAAACATGCCACATGAAACCTCCTACAGACACGGACTAAAATATGCCACATGAAACATCCTACAGACACGGACTACAAACATGCCACATGAAACATCCTACAGACACGGACTAAAACATGCCACATGAAACCTTCTACAGACACGGACTACAAACATGCCACATGAAACATCCTACATACACGGACTAAAACATGCCACATGAAACATCCTACAGACACGGACTACAAACCTGCCACATGAAACCTCCTACAGACACGGACATACAAACCTGCCACATGAAACATCCTACAGACACGGACTACAAACATGCCACATGAAACCTCCTACAGACACGGACATACAAACCTGCCACATGAAACATCCTACAGACACGCAAATACAAACATGCCACATGAAACATCCTACAGACACGGACTACAAACCTGCCACATGAAACATCCTACAGACACGGACTACAAACCTGCCACATGAAACATCCTACAGACACGGACTACAAACATGCCACATGAAACATCCTACAGACACGGACTAAAACATGCCACATGAAACCTCCTACAGACACGGACTACAAACATGCCACATGAAACATCCTACAGACACGGACTACAAACATGCCACATGAAACATCCTACAGACACGGACTAAAACATGCCACATGAAACATCCTACAGACACGGACTACAAACATGCCACATGAAACATCCTACAGACACGGACTAAAACATGCCACATGAAACATCCTACAGACACGGACTACAAACCTGCCACATGAAACCTCCTACAGACACGGACTAAAACATGCCACATGAAACCTCCTACAGACACGGACTACAAACCTGCCACATGAAACATCCTACAGACACGGACTAAAACCTGCCACATGAAACCTCCTACAGACACGGACTACAAACATGCCACATGAAACCTCCTACAGACACGGACTACAAACATGCCACATGAAACCTCCTACAGACACGGACTAAAACATGCCACATGAAACCTCCTACAGACACGGACTACAAACCTGCCACATGAAACATCCTACAGACACGGACTACAAACATGCCACATGAAACATCCTACAGACACGGACTACAAACCTGCCACATGAAACTCCTACAGACACGGACTAAAACATGCCACATGAAACCTCCTACAGACACGGACTACAAACCTGCCACATGAAACATCCTACAGACACGGACTAAAACCTGCCACATGAAACCTCCTACAGAAACGGACTACAAACGTGCCACATGAAACCTCCTACAGACACGCACATACAAACCTGCCACATGAAACATCCTACAGACACGGACTACAAACCTGCCACATGAAACATCCTACAGACACGGACTACAAACCTGCCACATGAAACTTCCTACAGACATGGACTACAAACATGCCATATGAAACATCCTACAGACACGGACGACAAATCTGCCACATGAAACATCCTACAGACACGGACTACAAACCTGCCACATGAAACCTCCTGCAGACACGGACATACAAACCTGGCACATAAAACATCCTACAGAAACGGACTCCAAACCTGCCACATTAAACATCCTACAGACACGGACATACAAACATGCCATATGAAACCTCCTACAGACACGGACATACACACCTGCTACATGAAACATCCTACAGACACGGACTAAAACCTGCCACATGAGACCTCCTACAGAAACGGACTACAAACGTGCCACATGAAACCTCCAACAGACACGCACATACAAATATGCCACATGAAACCTCCTACAGACACGGACTACAAACATGCCACATGAAACATCCTACATACACGGACTAAATCATGCCACATGAAACATCATATAGACACGGCATGGACATACAAACCTGCCACATAAAACATCCTACAGAAACGGACTACAAACCTGCCACATGAAACATCCTACAGACACGGACTACAAACATGCCACATGAAACCTCCTACAGACACGGATTACAAACCTGCCAAATGAAATATCCTACAGACACGGACTACAAACCTGCCACATGAAACATCCTACAGACACGGACTACAAACCTGTCACATGAAACATCCTACAGACACGGACTACAAATATGCCACATGAAACATCATACAGACACGGACTACAAACCTGCCACATGAAACATCCTACAGACACGGACTACAAACATGCCACATGAAACCTCCTACAGACACGGACATACAAACATGCCACATGAAATATCCTACAGACACGGACTAAAACATGCCACATGAAACATCCTACAGACACGGACTACAAACCTGCCACATGAAACATCCTACAGACACGGACTACAAACATGCCACATGAAACATCCTACAGACACTGACTACAAACCTGCCACATGAAACCTCCTACAGACACGGACTAAAACCTGCCACATGAAACCTCCTACAGACACGGATTACAAACCTGCCACATGAAACCTCCTACAGACACGGACATACAAACCTGCCACATGAATCATACTATAGACACGGACTACAAACCTGCCACATGAAACATCCTACAGACACGGACATACAAACATGCCACATGAAACCTCCTACAGACACGGACTACAAACCTGCCACCTGAAACATCCTACATACACGGACTACAAACCTGCCACATGAAACATCCTACAGACACGGACTAAAACTTGCCACATGAAACCTCCTACAGACACGGATATACAAACATGCCACATGAAACCTCCTACATACACGGACATACAAACATGTCACATGAAAGATCCTACAGACACGCACATACATACATGCCACATGAAACCTCATACAGCCACGCACATACAAACATGCCCATGAAACCTCCTACAGACACGCACATACAAACCTGCCACATGAAACATCCTACAGACACGGACTACAAACCTGCAACATGAAACATCCTACAGACACGGACTACAAACCTGCCACATGAAATTTCCTACAGACATGGACTACAAACATGCCATATGAAACATCCTACAGACACGCACATACAAACATGCCACATGAAACATCCTACAGACACGGACTAAAACATGCCACATGAAACATCCTACAGACACGGACTAAAACATGCCACATGAAACGTTCTACAGACACGGACTACAAACATGCCACATGAAACATCCTACAGACACGGACTAAAACATGCCACATGAAACATCATACAGAAACGGACTACAAACCTGCCACATGAAACATCCTACAGACACGGACATACAAACATGCCACATGAAACCTCCTACAGACACGGACATACACACCTGCCACATGAAACATCCTACAGACACGCAAATACAAACCTGCCACATGAAACATCCTACAGACATGGACTACAAACATGCCACATGAAACCTCCTACAGACACGGACTAAAACCTGCCACATGAAACCTCCTACAGACACGGAATACAAACATGCCACATGAAACATCCTTCAGACACGGACTAAAACATACCACATGAAACATCCTACAGACTCGAACTACAAACCTGCCACATGAAACATCCTACAGACACTGACTACAAACCTGCCACATGAAACCTCCTACAGACACGGACTAAAACATGCCACATGAAACCTCCTACAGACACGGACTACAAACCTGCCACATGAAACATCCTACAGACACGGACTAAAACCTGCCACATGAGACCTTCTACAGAAACGGAATACAAACGTGCCACATGAAACCTCCTACAGACACGCACATACAAATATGCCACATGAAACCTCCTACAGACACGGACTAAATCATGCCACATGAAATCTCCTACAGAAACGGACTACAAACGTGCCACATGAAACCTCCTACAGACACGCACATACAAATATGCCACATGAAACCTCCTACAGACACGGACTAAATCATGCCACATGAAATCTCCTACAGACACGGACTAAAACATGCCACATGAAACATCCTACAGACACGCACATACAAACATGCCACATGAAACCTCATACAGACACGCACATACAAACATGTCCATGAAACCTCCTACAGACACGCACATACAAACCTGCCACATGAAACATCCTACAGACACGCACATACAAACATGCCACATGAAACATCCTACAGACACGGACATACAAATATGCCACATGAAACCTCCTACAGACACGCACATACATACAAACATGCCACATGAAACCTCCTACAGACACGCACATACAAACCTGCCACATGAAACCTCCTACAGACACGGACTAAAACATGCCACATGAAACCTCCTACAGACACGGATTACAAACCTGCCAAATGAAACATCCTACAGACACGGACTACAAACCTGCCACATGAAACATCCTACAGACACGGACTAAAACATGCCACATGAAACCTCCTACAGAAACGGACTAAACCATGTCACATGAAATCTACTACAGACACGGACTAAAACATGCCACATGAAACCTCCTACAGACACGGATATACAATCATGCCACATGAAACATCCTGCAGACACGGACTACAAACCTGCCACATGAAACATCCTACAGACACGGACTACAAACATGCCACATGAAACATCCTACAGACACGGACTAAACCATGTCACATGAAATCTACTACAGACACGGACTAAAACATGCCACATGAAACCTCCTACAGACACGGATATAAAAACATGCCACATGAAACATCCTACAGACACGGACTACAAACCTGCCACATGAAACATCCTACAGACACGGACTACAAACATGCCACATGAAACCTCCTACAGACACGGACTAAAACCTGCCACATGAAACCTCCTACAGACACGGACTACAAACATGCCACATGAAACATCCTTCAGACACGGACTAAAACATACCACATGAAACATCCTACAGACACGGACTACAAACCTGCCACATGAAACATCCTACAGACACGGACTACAAACATGCCACATGAAACATCCTACAGACACTGACTACAAACCTGCCACATGAAACCTCCTACAGACACGGACTAAAACATGCCACATGAAACCTCCTACAGACACGGACTACCAACCTGCCACATGAAACATCCTACAGACACGGACTAAAACCTGCCACATGAGACCACCTACAGAAACGAACTACAAACGTGCCACATGAAACCTCCTACAGACACGCACATACAAACCTGCCACATGAAACATCCTACAGACACGGAATACAAACCTGCAACATGAACCATCCTACAGACTCGGACTACAAACCTGCCACATGAAATTTCCTACAGACACGGACTAAAACATGCCACATGAAACATCCTACAGACACGGACTACAAACATGCTATATGAAATATCGTACATAAACGGACTAAAACATGCCACATGAAACGTTCTACAGACACGGACTACAAACATGCCACATGAAACATCCTACATACACGGACTAAAACATGCCACATGAAACATCATACAGACATGGACGACAAATCTGCCACATGAAGCATCCTACAGACACGGACTACAAACCTGCCACATGAAACCTCCTGCAGACACGGACATACAAACCTAGCACATAAAACATCCTACAGAAACGGACTCCAAACCTGCCACATGAAACATCCTACAGACACGGACATACAAACATGCCACATGAAACATCCTACAGACACGGACATACACACCTCCTACATGAAACATCCTACAGACACGGACCAAAACCTGCCACATGAGACCTTCTACAGAAACGGACTACAAACGTGCCACATGAAACCTCCAACAGACACGCACATACAAATATGCCACACGAAACCTCCTACAGACACGGACTACAAACATGCCACATGAAACATCCTACATACACGGACTAAAACATGCCACATGAAACATCATACAGACACGGACTACAAATCTGCCACATGAAACATCCTACAGACACGGACTACAAACCTGCCATATGAAACCTCCTACACACACGGACATACAAACCTGCCACATGAAACATCCTACAGACACGGACATACAAACATGCCACATGAAACCTCCTACAGACACGGACATACACACCTGCCACATGAAACATCCTACAGACACGCAAATACAAACCTGCCACATGAAACATCCTACAGACATGGACTACAAACATGCCACTTGAAACCTCCTACAGACACGGACTAAAACCTGCCACATGAAACCTCCTACAGACACGGAATACAAACATGCCACATGAAACATCCTTCAGACACGGACTAAATCATACCACATGAAACATCCTACAGACTCGGACTACAAACCTGCCACATGAAACATCCTACAGACACGGACTACAAACATGCCACATGAAACATCCTACAGACACTGACTACAAACCTGCCACATGAAACCTCCTACAGACACGCACATACAAACATGCCACATGAAAACTCATACAGACACGCACATACAAACATGTCCATGAAACCTCCTACAGACACGGACTACAATACATGCCACATGAAACCTCCTACAGACACGGACAAAAACCTGCCACAAGAAACCTACTACAGACACGGACTACAAACATGCCAAATGAAACATCCTTCAGACACGGACTAAAACATACCACATGAAACATCCTACAGACACGGACTACAAACCTGCCACATGAAACATCCTACAGACACGGACTACAAACATGCCACATGAAACATCCTACAGACACTGACTACAAACCTGCCACATGAAACATCCTACAGACACCGACTAAAACCTGCCATATGAGACCACCTACAGAAACGGACTACAAACGTGTCACATGAAACATCCTACAGACACGCACATACAAACCTGCCACATGAAACATCCTACAGACACGGAATACAAACCTGCAACATGAAACATCCAACAGACACGGACTACAAACCTGCCACATGAAATTTCCTACAGACATGGACTACAAACATGCCATATGAAACATCCTACAGACACGGACATACAAACATGCCACATGAAACATCCTACAGACACGGACTAAAACATGCCACATGAAACATCCTACAGACACGGACTACAAACATGCCACATGAAATATCCTACATAAACGGACTAAAACATGCCACATGAAACGTTCTACAGACACGGACGACAAATCTGCCACATGAAACATCCTACAGACACGGACTACAAACCTGCCACATGAAACCTCCTGCAGACACGGACATACAAACCTGGCACATAAAACATCCTACAGAAACGGACTCCAAACCTGCCACATGAAACATCCTACAGACACGGACATACACACCTGCTACATGAAACATCCTACAGACACGGACTAAAACCTGCCACATGAGACCTCCTAGAGAAACGGACTACAAACGTGCCATATGAAACCTCCAACAGACACGCACATACAAATATGCCACATGAAACCTCCTACAGACACGGACTAAATCATGCCACATGAAATCTCCTACAGAAACGGAATACAAACGTGCCACATGAAACCTCCTACAGACACGGACTAAAACATGCCACATGAAACATCATACAGACACGGACGACAAATCTGCCACATGAAACATCCTACAGACACGGACTACAAACCTGCCACATGAAACCTCCTGCAGACACGGACATACAAACCTGGCACATAAAACATCCTACAGAAACGGACTCCAAACCTGCCACATGAAACATCCTACTGACACGGACTAAAAACGTGCCACATGAAACCTCCTACAGACACGCACATACAAAGATGCCACATGAAACCTCCTACAGACACGGACTAAATCATGCCACATGAAATCTCCTACAGACACGAACTAAAACATGCCACATGAAACATCCTACAGACACGCACATACAAACATGCCACATGAAACATCCTTCAGACACGGACTAAAACATACCACATGAAACATCCTACAGACACGGACTACAAACCTGCCACATGAAACATCCTACAGACACGGACTACAAACATGCCACATGAAACATCCTACAGACACTGACTACAAACCTGCCACATGAAACATCCTACAGACACGGACTAAAACCTGCCACATGAGACCACCTACAGAAACGGACTACAAACGTGCCACATGAAACCTCCTACAGACACGCACATACAAACCTGCCACATGAAACATCCTACAGACACGGAATACAAACCTGCAACATGAAACATCCTACAGACATGGACTACAAACATGCCATATGAAACATCCTACAGACACGGACATACAAACATGCCACATGAAACATCCTACAGACACGGACTAAAACATGCCACATGAAACATCCTACAGACACGGACTACAAACATGCCACATGAAATATCCTACATAAACGGACTAAAACATGCCACATGAAACGTTCTACAGACACGGACTACAAACATGCCACATGAAACATCCTACATACACGGACTAAAACATGCCACATGAAACATCATACAGACACGGACGACAAATCTGCCACATGAAACATCCTACAGACACGGACTACAAACCTGCCACATGAAACCTCCTGCAGACACGGACATACAAACCTGGCACATAAAACATCCTACAGAAACGGACTCCAAACCTGCCACATGAAACATCCTACAGACACGGACATACAAACATGCCACATGAAACCTCCTACAGACACGGACATACAATCCTGCTACATGAAACATCCTACAGACACGGACTAAAACCTGCCACATGAGACCTCCTACAGAAACGGACTACAAACGTGCCATATGAAACCTCCAACAGACACGCACATACAAATATGCCACATGAAACCTCCTACAGACACGGACTAAATCATGCCACATGAAATCTCCTACAGAAACGGAATACAAACGTGCCACATGAAACCTCCTACAGACACGGACTAAAACATGCCACATGAAACATCATACAGACACGGACGACAAATCTGCCACATGAAACATCCTACAGACACGGACTACAAACCTGCCACATGAAACCTCCTGCAGACACGGACATACAAACCTGGCACATGAAACATCCTACAGACACGGACTACAAACGTGCCACATGAAACCTCCTACAGACACGCACATACAAAGATGCCACATGAAACCTCCTACAGACACGGACTAAATCATGCCACATGAAATCTCCTACAGACACGAACTAAAACATGCCACATGAAACATCCTACAGACACGCACATACAAACATGCCACATGAAACCTCATACAGACACGCACATACAAACATGTCACTGAAACCACCTACAGACACGCACATACAAACCTGCCACATGAAACATCCTAAAGACACGCACATACAAACGTGCCACATGAAACCTCCTACAGACACGGACTAAAACATGCCACATGAAACATCATACAGACACGGACGACAAATCTGCCACATGAAACATCCTACAGACACGGACTACAAACCTGCCACATGAAACCTCCTGCAGGTACGGACATACAAACCTGGCACATAAAACATCCTACAGAAACGGACTCCAAACCTGCCACATGAAACATCCTACAGACACGGACTACAAACGTGCCACATGAATCCTCCTACAGACACGCACATACAAAGATGCCACATGAAACCTCCTACAGACACGGACTAAATCATGCCACATGAAATCTCCTACAGACACGAACTAAAACATGCCACATGAAACATCCTACAGACACGCACATACAAACATGCCACATGAAACATCCTTCAGACACGGACTAAAACATACCACATGAAACATCCTACAGACACGGACTACAAACCTGCCACATGAAACATCCTACAGACACGGACTACAAACATGCCACATGAAACATCCTACAGACACTGACTACAAACCTGCCACATGAAACATCCTACAGACACGGACTAAAACCTGCCACATGAGACCACCTACAGAAACGGACTACAAACGTGCCACATGAAACCTCCTACAGACACGCACATACAAACCTGCCACATGAAACATCCTACAGACACGGAATACAAACCTGCAACATGAAACATCCAACAGACACGGACTACAAACCTGCCACATGAAATTTCCTACAGACACGGACTAAAATATGCCACATGAAACATCCTACAGACACGGACTACAAACATGCCACATGAAATATCCTACATAAACGGACTAAAACATGCCACATGAAACGTTCTACAGACACGGACTACAAACATGCCACATGAAACATCCTACATACACGGACTAAAACATGCCACATGAAACATCATACAGACACGGACGACAAATCTGCCACATGAAACATCCTACAGACACGGACTACAAACCTGCCACATGAAACCTCCTGCAGACACGGACAACAAACCTGGCACTAAAACATCCTACAGAAACGGACTCAAACCTGCCACATGAAACATCCTACAGACACGGACATACAACATGCCACATGAAACCTCCTACAGACACGGACTAAAACCTGCCACATGAGACCTCCTACAGAAACGGACTACAATCGTGCCATATGAAACCTCCACAGACACGCACATACAAATATGCCACATGAAACCTCCTACAGACACGGACTAAATCATGCCACATGAAATCTCTACAGAACGGAATACAAACGTGCCACATGAAACCTCCTACAGACACGGACTAAACATGCCACATGAAACATCATACAGACACGGACTACAAACGTGCCACATGAAACCTCCTACAGACACGGACTAAATCATGCCACATGAAATCTCCTACAGACACGGACTAAAACATGCCACATGAAACATCCTACAGACACGCACATACAAACATGCCACATGAAACCTCATACAGACACGCACATACAAACATGTCACTGAAACCTCCTACAGACACGCACATACAAACCTGCCACATGAAACATCCTACAGACACGCACATACAAACATGCCACATGAAACATCCTACAGACACGGACATACAAATATGCCACATGAAACCTCCTACAGACACGCACATACATACAAACATGCCACATGAAACCTCCTACAGACACGCACATACAAACCTGCCACATGAAACCTCCTACAGACACGGATTACAAACCTGCCAAATGAAACATCCATCCTACAGAAACGGACTACAAACCTGCCACATGAAACATCCTACAGACACGGACTAAAACATGCCACATGAAACCTCCTACAGACACGGACTAAACTTTGTCACATGAAATATACTACAGACACGGACTAAAACATGCCACATGAAACCTCCTACAGACACGGATATACAAACATGCCACATGAAACATCCTGCAGACACGGACTACAAAGCTGCCACAAGAAACATCCTACAGACACGGACTACAAACATGCCACATGAAACATCCTACAGACACGGACTAAACCATGTCACATGAAATCTACTACAGACACGGACTAAAACATGCCATATGAAACCTCCTACAGACACGGATATACAAACATGCCACCTGAAACATCATGCAGACACGGACTACAAACCTGCCACATGAAACATCCTACAGAAGCGGACTACAAAGCTGCTACATGAAACATCCTACAGACTCGGACTAAACCATGCCACATGAAATCTCCTACAGACACGGACTAAAACATGCCACATGAAACCTCATACAGACACGGATTACAAACATGCCACATGAAACCTCCTACAGACATGGACTAAAACCTGCCACATGAAACATCCTACAGACACGGACTAAAACATGCCACATGAAACATCCTACAAACGCAGACAAAACCATGCCACATGAAACCTCCTACAGAAACGCACATACAAACCTGACACATGAAACATCCTACAGACACGTACATACAAACATGCCACATGAAACATCCTACAGACAGGGACTACAAACCTGCCACATGAAACATCCTACAGACACTGACTACAAACATGCCACATGAAACATCCTACAGACACGGACTAAACCATGCCACATGAAATCTCCTACAGATACGGACTAAAACATACCACATGAAACCTCCTACAGACATGGACTACAAAACTGCCACATGAAACATCCTACAAACACGGACTAAAACCTGCCACATGAAACCTCCAACAGAAACGGACTACAAACGTGCCACATGAAACCTCCTACAGACTCGAACATACAAATATGCCACATGAAACCTCCTAAAGACACGGACTAAATCATGCCACATGATATCTACTACAGACACGGACTAAAACCTGCCACCTGAAACCTCCTACAGACATGGATATACAAACATGCCACATGAAACCTCATACAGACACCCACATACAAACATGTCCATGAAACCTCCTACATACACGCACATACAAACATGCCACATGAAACATCCTACAGACACGGACATACAAATATGCCACATGAAACCTACTACAGACAGGCACATACATACAAACATGCCACATGAAACCTCCTACAGGCACACACATCCAAACCTACCACATGAAACCTCCTACAGAATCGGACTAAAACATGCCACATGAAACCTCCTACAGACACGTACTACAAACCTGCCAAATGAAACATCCTACAGACACGGACTACAAACCTGCCACATGAAACATCTTACAGACACGGACTAAAACTTGCCACATGAAACCTCCTACAGAAACCGACTAAACCATGCCAAATGAAATCTACTACAGAAACTGACTAAAACATGCCACATGAAACCTCCTACAGACACGGATATACAAACATGCCACATGAAACATCCTACAGACATGGACTACAAACATGCCATATGAAACATCCTACAGACACGGACATACAAACATGACACATGAAACATTTGGGTTGCACATGAAACATCCTACAGACACGGACTACAAACATGCCACATGAAACATCCTACAGACACGGACTAAAACATGCCACAGGAAACATCCTACAGACACGGACTACAAACCTGCCACATGAAACATCTACAGACACGGACATACAAACCTGCCATATGAAACATCCTACAGACACGGACTAAAACATGTCACATGAAACCTTCTACAGACACGGATATACTAACATGCCACATGAAACCTCCTACAGACAAGGACATACACACCTGCCACATGAAAGATCCTACAGACATGCAAATACAAACCTGCCTCATGAAACATCCTACAGACACGGACTACAAACCTGCCACATGACACATCCTACTGACACGGACTACAAACCTGCCACATGAAACATCCTACAGACACGGACTACAAACAAGCCACATGAAACATCATACAGACACGGACTAAAACATGCCACATGAAACCTCCTACAGACACGGACTACAAACATGCAACATGAAACCTCCTACAGACACGGACTAAAACCTGCCACATGAAACCTCCTACAGACACGGATTACAAACCTGCCACATGAAACCTCCTACAGACACGGACTACAAACATGCCACATGAAACCTCCTACAGACACGGATTAAAACCTGCCACATGAAACCTCCTACAGACACGGATTACAAACCTGCCACATGAAACCTCCTACAGACACGGACATAAAAACCTGCCATATGAATCATACTATAGACACGGACTACTAACCTGCCATATGAAACATCCTACAGACACGGACATACAAAATGCCACATGAAACCTCCTACAGACAGGCACATACAAACATGCCACATGAAACATCCTACAGACACGCACATACAAACCTGCCACATGAAACCTCCTACAGACACGGACTACAAACCTGCCACCTGAAACATCCTACATACACGGACTACAAACCTGCCACATGAAACATCCTACATACACGGAATAAAACATGCCACATGAAACCTCCTACATACACGGATATACAAACATGCCACATGAAACCTCCTACATACACGGACATACAAACATGTCACATGAAAGATCCTACAGACACGCACATACATACATGCCACATGAAACCTCATACAGCCACGCACATACAAACATGTCCATGAAACCTCTTACAGACACGCACATACAAACCTGCCACATGAAACATCCTACAGACATGGACTACAAACCTGCAACATGAAACATCCTAAAGACATGGACTACAAACCTGCCACATGAAATTTCCTACAGACATGGACTACAAACATGCCAAATGAAACATCATACAGACACGGACATACAAACATGCCACATGAAACATCCTACAGAAACGGACTACAAACATGCCACATGAAACCTCCTACAGACACGGACTAAAATATGCCACATGAAACATCCTACAGACACGGACTACAAACATGCCACATGAAACATCCTACAGACACGGACTAAAACATGTCACATGAAACCTTCTACAGACATGGACTACAAACATGCCACATGAAACATCCTACATACACGGACTAAAACATGCCACATGAAACATCCTACAGACACGGACTACAAACCTGCCACATGAAACCTCCTACAGACACGGACATACAAACCTGCCACATGAAACATCCTACAGACACGGACGTACACACATGCCACATGAAACCTCCTACAGACACGGATATACACACCTGCCACATGAAACATCCTACAGACACGCAAATACAAACTTGCCACATGAAACATCCTACAGACACGGACTGCAAACCTGCCACATGAAACATCCTACAGACACGGACTACAAACCTGCCACATGAAACATCCTACAGACACGGACTACCAACATGCCACATGAAACATCATACAGACACGGACTAAAACATGCCACATGAAACCTCCTACAGACACGGACTACAAACATGCCACATGAAACCTCCTACAGACACGGACATACAAACATGCCACATGAAACATCCTACAGACACGGAGTAATTCATGCCACAAGAAACCTTCTACAGACACGGACTACAAACATGCCACATGAAACATCCTGCAGACACGGACTAAAACATGCCACATGAAACATCCTACAGAAACGGACTACAAACCTGCCACATGAAACATCCTACAGACACGGACTACAAACATGCCACATGAAACATCCTACAGACACTGACTACAAACCTGCCACATGAAACATCCTACAGACACGGACTTAAACCTGCACATGAAACCTCCTACAGACACGGGACTACAAACTTGCCACATGAAAAATCTTCAGACACGGACTAAAACATACCACATGAAACCTCCTACAGACACGCACAACAAAGCACATGAAACATCCTACAGACATGGACTACAAACATGCAACATGAAACATCCTACAGACATGGACTACAAAACTGCCACATGAAATTCCTACAGACATGGACTACAAACATGCCAAATGAAACATCCTACAGACACGGACATACAAACATGCCACATGAAACATCCTACAGAAACGGACTACAAACATGCCACATGAAACCTCCTACAGACACGGACTAAAATATGCCACATGAAACATCCTACAGACACGGACTACAAACATGCCACATGAAACATCCTACAGACACGGACTAAAACATGTCACATGAAACCTTCTACAGACATGGACTACAAACATGCCACATGAAACATCCTACATACACGGACTAAAACATGCCACATGAAACATCCTACAGACACGGACTACAAACCTGCCACATGAAACCTCCTACAGACACGGACATACAAACCTGCCACATGAAACATCCTACAGACACGGACGTACACACATGCCACATGAAATCTCCTACAGACACGGATATCACACCTGCCACATGAAACATCCTACAGACACGCAAATACAAACTTGCCACATGAAACATCCTACAGACACGGACTGCAAACCTGCCACATGAAACATCCTACAGACACGGACTACAAACCGGCTACATGAAACATCCTACAGACACGGACTACCAACATGCCACATGAAACATCATACAGACACGGACTAAAACATGCCACATGAAACCTCCTACAGACACGGACTACAAACATGCCACATGAAACCTCCTACAGACACGGACTACAAACATGCCACATGAAACATCCTACAGACACGGAGTATTCATGCCACATGAAACCTTCTACAGACACGATACAAACATGCCACATGAAACATCCTGCAGACACGGACTAAAACATGCCACATGAAACATCCTACAGACACGGACTACAAACCTGCCACATGAAACATCCTACAGCCACGGACTACAAACATGCCACATGAAACATCCTACAGACACTGACTACAAACCTGCCACATGAAACATCCTACAGACACGGACTAAAACCTGCCACATGAAACCTCCTACAGACACGGACTACAAACATGCCACATGAAACATTCTTCAGACACGGACTAAAACATACCACATGAAACATCCTACAGACACGGACTACAAACCTGCCACATGAAATATCCTACAGACACCGACTACAAACATGACACATGAAACATCCTAAAGACACTGACTACAAACCTGCCACATGAAACATCCAACAGACATGGACTAAAACATGCCACATGAAACCTCCTACAGACACGGACTACAAACCTGCCACATGAAACATCCTACAGACACCGACTAAAACCTGCCACATGAGACCTCCTACAGAAACGGACTACAAACGTGCCATATGAAACCTCCTACAGACACGCAAATACAAATATGCCACATGAAACCTCCTACAGACACGGACTAAATCATTCACATGAAATCTCCTACAGACACGGAATAAAACATGCCACATGAAACATCCTACAGACACGCACATACAAACATGCCACATGAAACCTCATACAGACACGCACATACAAACATGTCCATGAAACCTCCTACAGACACGCAAATACAAACCTGCCACATGAAACATCCTACAGACACGCACAAACAAACATGCCACATGAAACATCCTACAGACACGGACATACAAATATGCCACATGAAACCTCCTACAGACAGGCACATACATACAAACATGCCACATGAAACCTCCTACAGACACGCACATACAAACCTGCCACATGAAACCTCCTACAGACACGGACTAAAACATGCATATGAAACCTCCTACAGACACGGACTACAAACCTGCCAAATGAAACATCCTACAGACACGGACTAAAACATGCCACATGAAACCTTCTACAGAAACGGACTAAACCATGTCACATGGAATCTACTACAGACACGGACTAAAACATGCCACATGAATCCTCCTACAGACACGGATATACAAACATGCCACATGAAACATCCTGCAGACACGGACTACAAACCTTCCACATGAAACATCCTACAGACACGGACTACAAACATGCCACATGAAACATCCTACAGACACGGACTAAACCATGCCAAATGAAATCTCCTACAGACACGGACTAAAACATGCCACATGAAACCTCATACAGACACGGATTACAAACATGCCACATGAAACCTCCTACAGAAACGGACACAACCATGCCACATGAAACGTCCTACAGACACGCACATACAAACCTGCCACATGAAACATCCTACTACAGTCACGCACATACAAACATGCCACATGAAACATTCTACAGACACGGACTACAAACCTGCCACATGAAACATCCTACAGACACGGACTACAAACCTGCCACATGAAACATCCTACAGACACGGACATACAAACATGCCACATGAAACCTCCTACAGACAGGCACATACAAACATGCCACATGAAACATCCTAAAGACACGCACATACAAACCTGCCACATGAAACCTCCTACAGACACGGACTACAAACCTGACACATGAAACATCCTACAGACACGGACTAAAACATGCCACATGAAACCTCCTACATACACGGATATACAAACATGCCACATGAAACTCTTACATACACGACATACAAACATGTCACATGAAAGATCTACAGACACGCACATTACATACATGCCACATGAAACCTCATACAGCCACGCACATACAAACATGCCCATGAAACCTCCTACAGACACGCACATACAAACCTGCCACATGAAACATCCTACAGACATGGACTACAAACCTGCAACATGAAACATCCTAAAGACATGGACTACAAACCTGCCACATGAAATTTCCTACAGACATGGACTACAAACATGCCAAATGAAACATCATACAGACACGGACATACAAACATGCCACATGAAACATCCTACAGAAACGGACTACAAACATGCCACATGAAACCTCCTACAGACACGGACTAAAATATGCCACATGAAACATCCTACAGACACGGACTACAAACATGCCACATGAAACATCCTACAGACACGGACTAAAACATGTCACATGAAACCTTCTACAGACATGGACTACAAACATGCCACATGAAACATCCTACATACACGGACTAAAACATGCCACATGAAACATCCTACAGACACGGACTACAAACCTGCCACATGAAACCTCCTACAGACACGGACATCAAACCTGCCACATGAAACATCCTACAGACACGGACGTACAACATGCCACATGAAACCTCCTACAGACACGGATATACACACCTGCCACATGAACTCCTACAGACACGCAAATACAAACTTGCCACATGAAACATCCTACAGACACGGACTGCAAACCTGCCACATGAACATCCTACAGACACGGACTACAATCTGCCACATGAAACATCCTACAGACACGGACTACCAACATGCCACATGAAACTCATACAACACGGACTAAAACATCCACATGAAACCTCCTACAGACACGGACTACAAACTTGCCACATGAAACCTCCTACAGACACGGACATACAAACATGCCACATGAAACATCCTACAGACACGGAGTATTCATGCCACAAGAAACCTTCTACAGACCGACTACAAACATGCCACATGAAACATCCTGCAGACACGGACTAAAACATGCCACATGAAACATCCTACAGAAACGGACTACAAACCTGCCACATGAAACATCCTACAGACACGTACTACAAACATGCCACATGAAACATCCTACAGACACTGACTACAAACCTGCCACATGAAACATCCTACAGACACGGACTACAAACCTGCCACATGAAACATCCTACAGACACGGACTACAAACATGCCACATGAAACATCCTACAGACACTGACTACAAACCTGCCACATGAAACATCCTACAGACACGGACTAAAACATGCCACATGAAACCTCCTACAGACACGGACTACAAACCTGCCACATGAAACATCCTACAGACACGGACTAAAACCTGCCACATGAGACCTCCTACAGAAACGGACTACAAACGTGCCATATGAAACCTCCTACAGACACGCAAATACAAATATGCCACATGAAACCTCCTACAGACACGGACTAAATCATCCACATGAAATCTCCTACAGACACGGACTAAAACATGCCACATGAAACATCCTACAGACACGCACATACAAACATGCCACATGAAACCTCATACAGACACGCACATACAAACATGTCCATGAAACCTCCTACAGACACGCACATACAAACCTGCCACATGAAACATCCTACAGACACGCACAAACAAACATGCCACATGAAACCTCATACAGCCACGCACATACAAACACGCCCATGAAACCTCCTACAGACACGCACATACAAACCTGCCACATGAAACATCCTACAGACACGGACTACAAACCTGCAACATGAAACATCCTACAGACACGGACTACAAACCAGCCACATGAAATTTCCTACAGACATGGACTACAAACATGCCAAATGAAACATCCTACAGACACGGACATACAAACATGCCACATGAAACATCCTACGGACACGGACTAAAACATGCCACATGAAACATCCTACAGACACGGATTACAAACATGCCACATGAAGCATCCTACAGACACGGACTAAAACATGCCACATGAAACCTTCTACAGACACGGACTACAAACATGCCACATGAAACATCCTACATACACGGACTAAAACATGCCACATGAAACATCCTACAGACACGGACTACAAACCTGTCACATGAAACCTCCTACAGACACGGACATACAAACCTGCCACATGAAACATCCTACAGACACGGACGTACACACATGCCACATGAAACCTCCTACAGACACGGACATACACACCTGCCACATGAAACATCCTACAGACACGCAAATACAAACTTGCCACATGAAACATCCTACAGACACGGACTAAAAACCTGCCACATGAAACATCCTACAGACACGGACTACAAACCTGCCACATGAAACATCCTACAGACACGGACTACCAACATGCCACATGATACATCATACAGACACGCACTAAAACATGCCAAATGAAACCTCCTACAGACACGGACTACAAAAATGCCACATGAAACCTCCTACAGACACGGACATACAAACATGCCACATGAAACCTCCTACAGACACGCAAATACAAACTTGCCACATGAAACATCCTACAGACACGGACTACAAACCTGCCACATGAAACATCCTACAGACACGGACTACAAACCTGCCACATGAAACATCCTACAGACACGGACTACCAACATGCCACATGAAACATCATACAGACACGCACTAAAACATGCCTCATGAAACCTCCTACAGACACGGACTACAAACATGCCACATGAAACCTCCTACAGACACGGACATACAAACATGCCACATGAAACATCCTACAGACACGGAGTAATTCATGCCACAGGAAACCTTTTACAGACACGGACTACAAACATGCCACATGAAACATCCTGCAGACACGGACTAACACATGCCACATGAAACATCCTACAGACACGGACTACAAACCTGCCACATGAAACATCCTACAGACACTGACTACAAACCTGCCACATGAAACCTCCTACAGACACGGACTGAAACCTGCCACATGAAACCTCCTACAGACACTTACTACAAACATGCCACACGAAACATCCTTCAGACACGGACTAAAACATACCACATGAAACATCCTACAGACACGGACTACAAACCTGCCACATGAAACATCCTACAGACACGGACTACAAACATGCCACATGAAACATCCTACAGACACTGACTACAAACATGCCACATGAAACATCCTACAGACACGGACTACAAACATGCCACATGAAACCTCCTACAGACACGTACTACAAACCTGCCACATGAAACATACTACAGACACTGACTAAAACCTGCCACATGAGACCTCCTACAGAAACGGACTACAAACATGCCACATGAAACCTCCTACAGACACGCACATACAAATATGCCACATGAAACCTCCTACAGACACAGAATAAATCATCCACATGAAACCTCCTACAGACACGGACTAAAACATGCCACATGAAACATCCTACAGACACGCACATACAAACATGCCACATGAAACCTCATACAGACACGCACATAAAAACATGTCCATGAAACCTCCTACAGACACGCACATACAAACATGCCACATGAAACATCCTACAGACACGGACTACAAACATGCCACATGAAACATCCTACAGACACGGACTACAAACATGCCACATGAAACCTCCTACAGACACGTACTACAAACATGCCACATGAAACATACTACAGACACTGACTAAAACCTGCAACATGAGATCTCCTACAGAAACGGACTACAAACATGCCACATGAAACCTCCTACAGACACGCACATACAAATATGCCACATTAAACCTCCTACAGACACAGAATAAATCATCCACATGAAATCTCCTACAGACACGGACTAAAACATGCCACATGAAACATCCTACAGACACGCACATACAAACATGCCACATGAAACCTCATACAGACACGCACATAAAAACATGTCCATGAAACCTCCTACAGACACGCACATACAAACATGCCACATGAAACATCCTACAGACACGCACAAACAAACCTGCCACATGAAACATCCTACAGACACGGACTACAAACATGCCACATGAAATCTCCTAACAGACACCGACTTCAAACATGCCACATGAAACATCCTTCAGACACGGACTACAAACATGCCACATGAAACATCCTACAGACATGGACTAAAACATGCCACATGAAACATCCTACAGACACTGACTACAAACTTGCCATATGAAACATCATACAGACACGGACTAAAACATGCCACATGAAACCTCCTACAGACACGGACTACAAACATGCCACTTGAAACCTCCTACAGACACGGACATACAAACATGCCACATGAAACATCCTACAGACACGGACTACAGACATGCCACATGAAACATCCTACAGACACGGATTAAACATGCCACATGAAACCTTCTACAGACACGGAATACAAACATGCCACATGAAACATCCTGTAGACACGGACTAAAACATGCCACATGAAACATCCTACAGACACGGACTACAAACCTGCCACATGAAACATCCTACAGACACGGACTACAAACATGCCACATGAAATATCCTACAGACACTGACTACAAACCAGCCACATGAAACCTCCTACAGACACGGACTAAAACCTGCCACATGAAACCTCCTACATACACGGATTACAAACCTGCCACATGAAACCTCCTACAGACACGGACATAAAACCTGCCACATGAATCATACTATAGACACGGACTACAAACCTGCCACATGAAAAATCCTACAGACACGGACATACAAACATGCCACATGAAACCTCCTACAGACACGGACATACACACCTGCCACATGTAACATCCTACAGACAGGCACATACAAACATGCCACATGAAACATCCTACAGACACGCACATACAAACCTGCCTCATGAAACCTCCTACAGACACGGACTACAAACCTGCCACCTGAAACATCCTACATACATGGACTACAAATCTGCCACATGAAACATCCTACAGCCACGCACATACAAACATGCCCATGAAACCTCCTACAGACACGCACATACAAACCTGCCACATGAAACATCCTACAGACATGGACTACAAACCTGCAAAATGAAACATCCTACAGACACGGACAGAACCATGCCACATGAAACCTCCTACAGACACGGACATACAAACATGCCACATGAAACCTCCTACAGACACGCACATACAAACCTGCCACATGAAACATCCTACAGACACGCACATACAAACATGCCACATGAAACATCCTACAGACACGCACATACAAACATGCCACATGAAACATCCTACAGACACGGATTATAAATATGCCACATGAAATTCCTACAGACACGCACATACAAACATGCCACATGAAACCTCCTACAGACACGCACATACAAACCTGCCACATGAAACCTCCTACAGACACGGACTAAAATATACCACTTTAAACATCCTACAGACACGGACTACAAACCTGCCAAATGAAACATCCTACAAACACGGACTACAAACCTGCCACATGAAACATCCTACAGACACGGACTAAAACATGCCACATGAAACCTCCTACAGACACGGATATACAAACATGCCACATGAAACATCCTGCAGACACGGACTACAAACCTGCCACATGAAACATCCTACAGACACGTACTACAAACATGCCACATGAAATTTCCTACAGACATGGACTACAAACATGCCATATGAAACATCCTACAGACACGGACATACAAACATGACACATGAAACATCCTACAGACACAGACTACAAACAAGCCACATGAAATATCCTACAGACACGTACTAAAACCTGCCACATGAAACATGCTACAGACTCGGACTACAAACCTGCCATATGAAACATCCTACAGACACGGACTACAAACCTGCCACATGAAACATCTTACAGACACTGACTACAAACATGCCATATGAAACATCATACAGACACGGAGTAAAACATGCCACATGAAACCTCCTACAGACACGGACTACAAACATGCCACATATAACCTCCTACAGACACGGACATACAAACATGCCACATGAAACATCCTAAAGACACGGACTACAGACATGCCACATGAAACATCCTACAGACACGGACTAAAACATGCCACATGAAAGCTTCTACAGACACTGACTACAAACCTGCCGCATGAAACCTCCTACAGACACGGACTAAAACCTGCCACATGAAACCTCATACAGACACGGATTACAAACCTGCCAAATGAAACCTCATACAGACACGGACATAAAACCTGCCACATGAATCATCCTATAGACACGGACTACAAACCTGCCACATGAAACATCCTACAGACACGGACATACACACATGCCAAATGAAACCTCCTAGAGAAACGGACATACACACCGGCCACATGAAACATCCTACAGACAGGCACATACAAACATGCCACATGAAACATCCTACAGACACGCACATACAAACCTGCCACATGAAACCTCCTACAGACACGGACTACAAACCTGCCACCTGAAATATCCTACATATACGGAGTACAAACCTGCCACATGAAACATTCTACAGACATGGACTAAAACATGCCTCATGAAACCTCATACAGCCACGCACATACAAACATGCCCATGAAACCTCCTACAGACACGCACATACAAACCTGCCAAATGAAACATCCTACAGACATGGACTACAAACCTGCAACATGAAACATCCTACAGACACGGACTAAACCATGCCACATGAAACCTCCTACAGACACGGATTACAAACCTGCCAAATGAAACACCCTACAGACACGGACTACAAACCTGCCACATGAAACATCCTACAGACACACACTAAAACATGCCACATGAAACCTCCTACAGACACGGACTAAGCCATGTCACATGAAACCTCCTACAGACACGGACTAAAACATGCCACATGAAATATCCTACAGACACGGACTACAAACCTGCCACATGAAACATCCTACAGACACGGACTACAAACATGCCACATGAAACATCCTACAGACACGGACTACATACATGCCACATGAAACCTCCTACAGACACGGACTAAACATACCACATGAAACCTCATACAGACACGGACTAAACACCTGCCAAATGAAACATCCTACAGACACGGACTACAAACCTGCCACATGAAACAGCCTACAGACACGGACTAAAACATGCCACATGAAACCTCCTACAGACACGGACTACAAACATGCCACATATAACCTCCTACAGACACGGACATACAAACATGCCACATGAAACATCCTACAGACACGGACTACAGACATGCCACATGAAACATCCTACAGACACGGACTAAAACATGCCACATGAAACCTTCTACAGACACTGACTACAAACCTGCCGCATGAAACCTCCTACAGACACGGACTAAAACCTGCCACATGAAACCTCCTACAGACACGGATTACAAACCTGCCACATGAAACCTCCTACAGACACGGACATAAAACCTGCCACATGAATCATACTATAGACACGGACTACATATCTGCCACATGATACATCCTACAGACACGGACATACAAACATGCCACATGAAACATCCTAGAGACACGGACATACACACCTGCCACATGAAACATCCTACAGATAGGCACATACAAACATGCCAAATGAAACATCCTACAGACACGCACATACAAACCTGCCACATGAAACCTCCTACAGACACGGACTACAAACCTGCCACCTGAAATATCCTACATACACGGACTACAAACCTGCCACATGAAACATACTACAGACACGGACTAAAACATGCCACATGAAACCTCATACAGCCACGCACATACAAACATGCCCATGAAACCTCCTTCAGACATGCACATACAAACCTGCCACATGAAACATCCTACAGACATGGACTACAAACCTGCAACATGAAACATCCTACAGACACGGACTAAACCATGCCACATGAAACCTCCTACACACACGGATTACAAACCTGCCAAATGAAACACCCTACAGACACGGACTACAAACCTGCCACATGAAACATCCTACAGACACGTACTAAAACATGCCACATGAAACCTCCTACAGACACGGACTAAGCCATGTCACATGAAACCTCCTACAGACACGGACTAAAACATGCCACATGAAACATCCTACAGACACGTACTACAAACCTGCCACATGAAATATCCTACAGACACGGACTACAAACATGCCACATGAAACATCCTACAGACACGGACTACATATATGCCAAATGAAACCTCCTACAGACACGGACCAAACCATGCCACATGAAACCTCCTACAGAAACGTACTACACACCTGCCAAATGAAACATCCTACAGACACGGACTACAAACCTGCCACATGAAACAGCCTACAGACACGGATTAAAACATGCCACATGAAACCTCCTACAGACACGGACTAAACCATGCCAAATGAAACATCCTACAGACACGGACTATAAACATGCCAC
The DNA here is from genome assembly GCA_014843695.1 of Archivesica marissinica. Lineage (NCBI taxonomy): Eukaryota > Metazoa > Mollusca > Bivalvia > Venerida > Vesicomyidae > Archivesica > Archivesica marissinica. The sequence continues at coordinate 64,854,493 of CM026402.1, forward strand.
ATGAAACATCCTACAGACACGCACATACAAACCGGCCACATGAAACATCCTACAGACACACACATACAAACATGCCACATGAAACATCCTACAAACACGGATATACAAATATGCCACATGAAACATCCTACAGACACGCACATACATACAAACTTGCCACATGAAACCTCCTACAGACACGCACATACAAACCTGCAACATGAAACCTCCTACAGACACGGACTAAAACATGTCACATGAAACCTCCTACAGACACGGACTACAAACCTGCCAAATGAAACATCCTACAGACATGGACTACAAACCTGCCACATGAAACATCCTACCTACACGGACTAAACATGCCACATGACACCTTCTACAGAAACGGACTAAACCATGTCACATGAAATCTCCTACAGACACGGACTAAAACCTGCCACATGAAACATCCTACAGACACGCACATACATACAAACTTGCCACATGAAACCTCCTACAGACACGCACATACAAACCTGCAACATGAAACCTCCTACAGACACGGACTAAAACCTGCCACATGAAACATCCTACAGACACGGACTACAGACATGCCACATGAAACATCCTACAGACACTGACTACAAACCTGCCACATGAAACCTCCTACAGACACGGATTAAAACATGCCACATGAAACCTCCTACAGACACGGACTAAACATGCCACATGAAACCTCCTACAGACACGGACTAAGCCATGCCACATGAAACCTCCTACAGACACGGACTACAAACCTGCCACATGAAATTTCCTACAGACATGGACTAAAAACATGCCATATGAAACATCCTACAGACACGGACATATAAACATGCCACATGAAACATCCTACAGAAACGGACTACAAACATCCACATGAAACATCCTACAGAAACGGACTAAAACATGCCACATGAAACATCGTACAGACACGGACTACAAACCCGCCACATGAAACATCGTACAGACACGGACATACAAATATGCCACATGAAACCTCCTACATACACGGACATACACACCTGCCACATGAAACATCCTACATACACGCAAATACAAACCTACCACATGAAACATCCTACAGACACGGACTACAAACCTGCCACATGAAACATCCTACAGACACGGACTACAAACCTGCCACATGAAACATCCTACAGACACGGACTACAAACATGCAACATGAAACCTCCTACAGACACGGACTAAAACCTGCCACATGAAACCTCCTACATACACGGACTACAAACATGCCACATGAAACATCCTGCTGAAACGTACTAAAACATGCCATATGAAACATCCTATAGACACGGACTACAAACCTGCCACATGAAACATCCTACAGACACGGACTACAGACATTCCAAATTAAACATCCTACAGACACGGACTACAAACATACCACATGAAACATCCTACAGACACTGACTACAAACCTGCCACATGAAACCTCCTACAGACACGGACTAAAACATGCCACATGAAACATCCTACAGACACGGACATACAAATATGCCACATGAAACCTCCTACAGACACGGACATACACACCTGCCACATAAAACATCCTACATACACGCAAATACAAACCTACCACATGAAACATCCTACAGACACGGACTACAAACCTGCCACATGAAACATCCTACAGACACAGACATACACACCTGCCACATGAAACATCCTACAGATAGGCACATACAAACATGCCAAATGAAACATCCTACAGACACGCACATACAAACCTGCCACATGAAACCTCCTACAGACACGGACTACAAACCTGCCACCTGAAATATCCTACATACACGGACTACAAACCTGCCACATGAAACATACTACACACGGACTAAAACATGCCACATGAAACCTCATACAGCCACGGACATACAAACATGCCCATGAAACCTCCTACAGACTGGACTACAAACATGCAACATGAAACATCCTACAGACACGGACTAAACCATGCCACATGAAACCTCCTACAGACACGGATTACAAACCTGCCAAATGAAACATCCTACAGACACGGACTACAAACCTGCCACATGAAACCTCCTACAGACACGGACTAAGACATGTCACATGAAACCTCCTACAGACACGGACTAAAACATGCCACATGAAACATCCTACAGACACGTACTACAAACCTGCCACATGAAATATCCTACAGACACGGACTACAAACATGCCACATGAAACATCCTACAGACACGGACCAAACCATGCCACATGAAACCTCCTACAGACACGTACTACAAACATGCCAAATGAAACATCCTACAGACACGGACTACAAACCTGCCACATGAAACATCCTACAGACACGGATTAAAACATGCCACATGAAACCTCCTACAGACACGGACTAAACCATGCCACATGAAACATCCTACAGACACGCACATACAAACCGGCCACATGAAACATCCTACGGACACACACATACAAACATGCCACATGAAACATCCTACAAACACGGATATACAAATATGCCACATGAAACCTCCTACAGACACGCACATACATACAAACTTGCCACATGAAACCTCCTACAGACACGCACTACAAACCTGCAACATGAAACCTCCTACAGACACGGACTAAAACATGCCACATGAAACCTCCTACAGACACGGACTACAAACCTGCCAAATGAAACATCCTACAGACAGGACTACAAACCTGCCACATGAAACATCCTACCTACACGGACTAACATGCCACATGAACCTTCTACAGAACGGACTAAGCCATGTCACATGAAACTCCTACAGACACGGACTAAAACATGCCACATGAAACCTCCTACAGACACGGACTAAACCATGCCACATGAAATCTCCTACAGACACGGACTAAAACATGCCACATGAAACCTCATACAGACACGGACGAAACCATGCCACATGAAACCTCCTACAGACACGGACTACAAACGTGCCACATAAAACCTCATACAGACACGCACATACAAACATGCCACATGAAACCTCCTAGAGACACGCACATACAAACATGCCACATGAAACCTCCTACAGACACGCATATACAAACCTGCTATATGAAACCTCCTACAGACACGGACTACAAACATGCCACATGAAACATCCTACAGACACTGACTACAAACCTGCCACATGAAACCTCCTACAGACACGGACTAAAACCTGCCACATGAAACCTCCTACATACACGGACTACAAACATGCCACATGAAACATCCTGCAGAAACGGACTAAAACATGCCACATGAAACATCCTATAGAAACGGACTACAAACCTGCCACATGAAGCATCCTACAGACACGGACTACAGACGACATGCCACATGAAACATCCTACAGACACTGACTACAAACCTGCCACATGAAACCTCCTACAGACACGGATTAAAACATGCCACATGAAACATCCTACAGACACGGACTAAACATGCCACATGAAACCTCCTACAGACACGGACTAAGCCATGCCACATGAAACCTCCTACAGACACGGACTACAAACCTGCCACATGAAATTTCCTACAGACATGGACTAAAAACATGCCATATGAAACATCCTACAGACACGGACATATAAACATGCCACATGAAACATCCTACAGAAACGGACTACAAACATCCACATGAAACATCCTACAGAAACGGACTAAAACATGCCACATGAAACATCCTACAGACACGGACTACAAACCTGCCACATGAAACATCGTACAGACACGGACATACAAATATGCCACATGAAACCTCCTACATACACGGACATACACACCTGCCACATGAAACATCCTACATACACGCAAATACAAACCTACCAAATGAAACATCCTACAGACACGGACTACAAACCTGCCACATGAAACATCCTACAGACACGGACTACAAACCTGCCACATGAAACATCCTACAGACACGGACTACCAACATGCCACATAAAACATCATACAGACACGGAATAAAACTTTCCACATGAAACCTCCTACAGACACGGACTACAAACATGCCACATGAAACCTCCAACAAACACGGACATACAAACATGCCACATGAAACATCCTACAGACACGGACTACAAACCTGCCACATGAAACATCCTACAGACACGGACTACAAACATGCCACATGAAACCTCCTACAGACACGGACTAAAACCTGCCACATGAAACCTCCTACATACACGGACTACAAACATGCCAAATGAAACATCCTGCAGAAACGGACTAAAACATGCCACATGAAACATCCTATAGACACGGACTACAAACCTGCCACATGAAACATCCTACAGACACGGACTACAAACATACCACATGAAACATCCTACAGACACTGACTACAAACCTGCCACATGAAACCTCCTACAGACACGGACTAAAACATGCCACATGAAACATCCTACAGACACGGACATACACACCTGCCACATAAACTCCTACATACACGCAAATACAAACCTACCACATGAAACATCCTACAGACACGGACTACAAACCTGCCACATGAAACATCCTACAGACACAGACATACACACCTGCCACATGAAACATCCTACAGATAGGCACATACAAACATGCCAAATGAAACATCCTACAGACACGCACATACAAACCTGCCACATGAAACCTCCTACAGACACGGACTACAAACCTGCCACCTGAAATATCCTACAACACGGACTACAAACCTGCCACATGAAACATACTACAGACACGGACTAAAACATGCCACATGAAACCTCATACAGCCACGCACATACAAACATGCACATGAAACCTCCTACAGACATGGACTACAAACCTGCAACATGAAACATCCTACAGACACGGACTAAACCATGCCACATGAAACCTCCTACACACACGGATTACAAACCTGCCAAATGAAACACCCTACAGACACGGACTACAAACCTGCCACATGAAACATCCTACAGACACGGACTAAACTGCCACATGAAACCTCCTACAGACACGGACTAAGCCATGTCACATGAAACCTCCTACAGACACGGACTAAAACATGCCACATGAAACATCCTACAGACACGTACTACAAACCTGCCACATGAAATATCCTACAGACACGGACTACAAACATGCCACATGAAACATCCTACAGACACCGACCAAACCATGCCACATGAAACCTCCTACAGACACGTACTACACACCTGCCAAATGAAACATCCTACAGACACGGACTACAAACCTGCCACATGAAACAGCCTACAGACACGGATTAAAACATGCCACATGAAACCTCCTACAGACACGGACTAAACCATGCCAAATGAAACATCCTACAGACACGCACATACAAACCGGCCACATGAAACATCCTACGGACACACACATACAAACATGCCACATGAAACATCCTACAAACACGGATATACAAATATGCCACATGAAACCTCCTACAGACACGCACATACATACAAACTTGCCCCATGAAACCTCCTACAGACACGCACATACAAACCTGCAACATGAAACCTCCTACAGACACGGACTAAAACATGCCACATGAAACCTCCTACAGACACGGACTACAAACCTGCCAAATGAAACATCCTACAGACATGGACTACAAACCTGCCACATGAAACATCCTACCTACACGGACTAAACATGCCACATGACACCTTCTACAGAAACGGACTAAGCCATGTCACATGAAATCTCCTACAGACACGGACTAAAACATGCCACATGAAACCTCCTACAGACACGGACTAAACCATGCCACATGAAATCTCCTACAGACACGGACTAAAACATGCCACATGAAACCTCATACAGACACGGACGAAACCATGCCACATGAAACCTCCTACAGACACGGACTACAAACGTGCCACATGAAACCTCATACAGACACGCACATACAAACATGCCACATGAAACCTCCTAGAGACACGCACATACAAACATGCCACATGAAACCTCCTACAGACACGCATATACAAACCTGCTACATGAAACCTCCTACAGACACGGACTACAAACATGCCACATGAAACATCCTACAGACACTGACTACAAACCTGCCACATGAAACCTCCTACAGACACGGACTAAAACCTGCCACATGAAACCTCCTACAGACACGGACTACAAACATGCCACATGAAACATCCTGCAGAAACGGACTAAAACATGCCACATGAAACATCCTATAGAAACGGACTACAAACCTGCCACATGAAACATCCTACAGACACGGACTACAGACATGCCACATGAAACATCCTACAGACACGGACTAAAACATGCCACATGAAACTCCTACAGACACTGACTACAAACATGCCACATGAAACCTCCTACAGACACGGACTAAAACCTGCCACATGAAACCTCCTACAGACACGCACATACAAACCTGCCACATGAAACATCCTACAGACACGGACATACAAACATGCCACATGAAACATCCTACAGACACGGACATACAAACATGCCACATGAAACCTCCTACAGACACGCACATAAAAACATGTCAATGAAACCTCCTACAGACACGCACATACAAATATGCCACATTAAACCTCCTACAGACACAGAATAAATCATCCACATGAAACATCCTACAGACACGGACTAAAACCTGCCACATGAGACCTCCTACAGAAACGGACTACAAACGTGCCATATGAAACCTCCTACAGACACGCAAATACAAATATGCCACATGAAACCTCCTACAGACACGGACTAAATCATCCACATGAAATCTCCTACAGACACGGACTAAAACATGCCACATGAAACATCCTACAGACACGCACATACAAACATGCCACATGAAACCTCATACAGACACGGACATACAAACATGTCCATGAAACCTCCTACAGACACGGACATACAAACCTGCCACATGAAACATCCTACAGACACGCACAAACAAACATGCCACATGAAACCTCATACAGCCACGCACATACAAACACGCCCATGAAACCTCCTACAGACACGCACATACAAACCTGCCACATGAAACATCCTACAGACACGGACTACAAACCTGCCACATGAAACATCCTACAGACACGGACTACAAACATGCCACATGAAACATCCTACAGACACGGACATACAAACATGCCACATGAAACATCCTACGGACACGGACTAAAACATGCCACATGAAACATCCTACAGACACGGATTACAAACATGCCACATGAAGCATCCTACAGACACGGACTAAAACATGCCACATGAAACCTTCTACAGACACGGACTACAAACATGCCACATGAAACATCCTACATACACGGACTAAAACATGCCACATGAAACATCCTACAGACACGGACTACAAACCTGTCACATGAAACCTCCTACAGACACGGACATACAAACCTGCCACATGAAACATCCTACAGACACGGACGTACACACATGCCACATGAAACCTCCTACAGACACGGACATACACACCTGCCACATGAAACATCCTACAGACACGCAAATACAAACTTGCCACATGAAACATCCTACAGACACGGACTAAAAACCTGCCACATGAAACATCCTACAGACACGGACTACAAACCTGCCACATGAAACATCCTACAGACACGGACTACCAACATGCCACATGAAACATCATACAGACACGCACTAAAACATGCCAAATGAAACCTCCTACAGACACGGACTACAAAAATGCCACATGAAACCTCCTACAGACACGGACATACAAACATGCCACATGAAACCTCCTACAGACACGCAAATACAAACTTGCCACATGAAACATCCTACAGACACGGACTACAAACCTGCCACATGAAACATCCTACAGACACGGACTACAAACCTGCCACATGAAACATCCTACAGACACGGACTACCAACATGCCACATGAAACATCATACAGACACGCACTAAAACATGCCTCATGAAACCTCCTACAGACACGGACTACAAACATGCCACATGAAACCTCCTACAGACACGGACATACAAACATGCCACATGAAACATCCTACAGACACGGAGTAATTCATGCCACAGGAAACCTTTTACAGACACGGACTACAAACATGCCACATGAAACATCCTGCAGACACGGACTAACACATGCCACATGAAACATCCTACAGACACGGACTACAAACCTGCCACATGAAACATCCTACAGACACGGACTACAAACATGCCACATGAAACATCCTACAGACACTGACTACAAACCTGCCACATGAAACCTCCTACAGACACGGACTGAAACCTGCCACATGAAACCTCCTACAGACACGGACTACAAACATGCCACACGAAACATCCTTCAGACACGGACTAAAACATACCACATGAAACATCCTACAGACACGGACTACAAACCTGCCACATGAAACATCCTACAGACACCGACTACAAACATGCCACATGAAACATCCTAAAGACACTGACTACAAACCTGCCACATGAAACATCCTACAGACACGGACTAAAACATGCCACATGAAACCTCCTACAGACACGTACTACAAACCTGCCACATGAAACATACTACAGACACTGACTAAAACCTGCCACATGAGATCTCCTACAGAAACGGACTACAAACATGCCACATGAAACCTCCTACAGACACGCACATACAAATATGCCACATTAAACCTCCTACAGACACAGAATAAATCATCCACATGAAATCTCCTACAGACACGGACTAAAACATGCCACATGAAACATCCTACAGACACGCACATACAAACATGCCACATGAAACCTCATACAGACACGCACATAAAAACATGTCCATGAAACCTCCTACAGACACGCACATACAAACATGCCACATGAAACATCCTACAGACACGCACAAACAAACCTGCCACATGAAACATCCTACAGACACGGACTACAAACCTGCCACATGAAATCTCCTAACAGACACCGACTTCAAACATGCCACATGAAACATCCTTCAGACACGGACTACAAACATGCCACATGAAACATCCTACAGACATGGACTAAAACATGCCACATGAAACATCCTACAGACACTGACTACAAACTTGCCATATGAAACATCATACAGACACGGACTAAAACATGCCACATGAAACCTCCTACAGACACCGACTACAAACATGCCACTTGAAACCTCCTACAGACACGGACATACAAACATGCCACATGAAACATCCTACAGACACGGACTACAGACATGCCACATGAAACATCCTACAGACACGGATTAAACATGCCACATGAAACCTTCTACAGACACGGACTACAAACATGCCACATGAAACATCCTGTAGACACGGACTAAAACATGCCACATGAAACATCCTACAGACACGGACTACAAACCTGCCACATGAAACATCCTACAGACACGGACTACAAACATGCCACATGAAATATCCTACAGACACTGACTACAAACCAGCCACATGAAACCTCCTACAGACACGGACTAAAACCTGCCACATGAAACCTCCTACATACACGGATTACAAACCTGCCACATGAAACCTCCTACAGACACGGACATAAAACCTGCCACATGAATCATACTATAGACACGGACTACAAACCTGCCACATGAAAAATCCTACAGACACGGACATACAAACATGCCACATGAAACCTCCTACAGACACGGACATACACACCTGCCACATGAAACATCCTACAGACAGGCACATACAAACATGCCACATGAAACATCCTACAGACACGCACATACAAACCTGCCACATGAAACCTCCTACAGACACGGACTACAAACCTGCCACCTGAAACATCCTACAGACACGGACTACACATCCTCATACATGGACTACAAATCTGCCACATGAAACATCCTACAGACACGGACATACAAACATGCCCATGAAACCTCCTACAGACACGCACATACAAACCTGCCACATGAAACATCCTACAGACATGGACTACAAACCTGCAAAATGAAACATCCTACAGACACGGACAGAAACATGCCACATGAAACCTCCTACAGATACGGACTAAGCCATGCCACATGAAACCTCCTACAGACACGCACATACAAACATGTCCATGAAACCTCCTACAGACACGCACATACAAACCTGCCACATGAAACATCCTACAGACACGCACATACAAACATGCCACATGAAACATCCTACAGACACGGACATACAAATATGCCACATGAAACCTCCTACAGAAACGCACATACATACAAACATGCCACATGAAACCTCCTACAGACACGCACATACAAACCTGCCACATGAAACCTCCTACAGACACGGACTAAAATATACCACTTTAAACATCCTACAGACACGGACTACAAACCTGCCAAATGAAACATCCTACAAACACGGACTACAAACCTGCCACATGAAACATCCTACAGACACGGACTAAAACATGCCACATGAAACCTCCTACAGACACGGATATACAAACATGCCACATGAAACATCCTGCAGACACGGACTACAAACCTGCCACATGAAACATCCTACAGACACGGACTACAAACATGCCACATGAAATTTCCTACAGACATGGACTACAAACATGCCATATGAAACATCCTACAGACACGGACATACAAACATGACACATGAAACATCCTACAGACACAGACTACAAACAAGCCACATGAAATATCCTACAGACACGTACTAAAACCTGCCACATGAAACATCCTACAGACACGGACTACAAACCTGCCATATGAAACATCCTACAGACACGGACTACAAACCTGCCACATGAAACATCCTACAGACACTGACTACAAACATGCCATATGAAACATCATACAGACACGGAGTAAAACATGCCACATGAAACCTCCTACAGACACGGACTACAAACATGCCACATGTAACCTCCTACAGACACGGACATACAAACATGCCACATGAAACATCCTACAGACACGGACTACAGACATGCCACATGAAACATCCTACAGACACGGACTAAAACATGCCACATGAAAGCTTCTACAGACACTGACTACAAACCTGCCGCATGAAACCTCCTACAGACACGGACTAAAACCTGCCACATGAAACCTCATACAGACACGGATTACAAACCTGCCAAATGAAACCTCATACAGACACGGACATAAAACCTGCCACATGAATCATCCTAAGACACGGACTACAAACCTGCCACATGAAACATCCTACAGACACGGACATACACACATGCCAAATGAAACCTCCTAGAGAAACGGACATACACACCGGCCACATGAAACATCCTACAGACAGGCACATACAAACATGCCACATGAAACATCCTACAGACACGCACATACAAACCTGCCACATGAAACCTCCTACAGACACGGACTACAAACCTGCCACCTGAAATATCCTACATATACGGAGTACAAACCTGCCACATGAAACATTCTACAGACATGGACTAAAACATGCCACATGAAACATCATACAGCCACGCACATACAAACATGCCCATGAAACCTCCTACAGACACGCACATACAAACCTGCCACATGAAACATCCTACAGACATGGACTACAAACCTGCAACATGAAACATCCTACAGACACGGACTAAACCATGCCACATGAAACCTCCTACAGACACGGACTACAAACCTGCCACATGAAACATCCTACAGACACGGACTACAAACCTGCCACATGAAACATCCTACAGACACGCACTAAAACATGCCACATGAAACCTCCTACAGACACGGACTAAACCATGCCACATGAAACCTCCTACAGACACGGACTAAAACATGCCACATGAAACATCCTACAGACACGGACTACAAACCTGCCACATGAAACATCCTACAGACACGGACTACAAACATGCCACATGAAACATCCTACAGACACGGACTAAAACATGCCACATGAAACCTCCTACAGACACGGACTACAAACCTGCCACATGAAACATCCTACAGACACGGACTAAAACATGCCACATGAAACATCCTACAGACACGGACTAAACCATGTCACATGAAACCTCCTACAGACACGGACAATAACATGCCACATGAAACATCCTACAGACACGGACTACAAACCTGCCACATGAAACATCCTACAGACACGGACTACAAACATGCCACATGAAACATCCTACAGACACGGACTACATACATGCCACATGAAACCTCCTACAGACACGGACTAAACATACCACATGAAACCTCATACAGACACGGACTAAACACCTGCCACATGAAACATCCTACAGACACGGACTACAAACCTGCCACATGAAACATCCTACAGACACGGACTAAAACATGCCACATGAAACCTCCTACAGACACGGACTACAAACATGCCACATGTAACCTCCTACAGACACGGACATACAAACATGCCACATGAAACATCCTACAGACACGGACTACAGACATGCCACATGAAACATCCTACAGACACGGACTAAAACATGCCACATGAAACCTTCTACAGACACGGACTACAAACCTGCCACATGAAACCTCCTACAGACACGGACTAAAACCTGCCACATGAAACCTCCTACAGACACGGATTACAAACCTGCCACATGAAACCTCCTACAGACACGGACTACAAACATGCCACATGAAACCTCCTACAGACACGGATTAAAACCTGCCACATGAAACCTCCTACAGACACGGATTACAAACCTGCCACATGAAACCTCCTACAGACACGGACATAAAAACCTGCCACATGAATCATACTATAGACACGGACTACTAACCTGCCATATGAAACATCCTACAGACACGGACATACAAAATGCCACATGAAACCTCCTACAGACAGGCACATACAAACATGCCACATGAAACATCCTACAGACACGCACATACAAACCTGCCACATGAAACCTCCTACAGACACGGACTACAAACCTGCCACCTGAAACATCCTACATACACGGACTACAAACCTGCCACATGAAACATCCTACAGACACGGAATAAAACATGCCACATGAAACCTCCTACATACACGGATATACAAACATGCCACATGAAACCTCCTACATACACGGACATACAAACATGTCACATGAAAGATCCTACAGACACGCACATACATACATGCCACATGAAACCTCATACAGCCACGCACATACAAACATGCCCATGAAACCTCCTACAGACACGCACATACAAACCTGCCACATGAAACATCCTACAGACACGGACTACAAACCTGCAACATGAAACATCCTACAGACATGGACTACAAACCTGCCACATGAAATTTCCTACAGACATGGACTACAAACATGCCAAATGAAACATCCTACAGACACGGACATACAAACATGCCACATGAAACATCCTACAGAAACGGACTACAAACATGCCACATGAAACCTCCTACAGACACGGACTAAAACATGCCACATGAAACATCCTACAGACACGGACTACAAACATGCCACATGAAACATCCTACAGACACGGACTAAAACATGCCACATGAAACCTTCTACAGACATGGACTACAAACATGCCACATGAAACATCCTACATACACGGACTAAAACATGCCACATGAAACATCCTACAGACACGGACTACAAACCTGCCACATGAAACCTCCTACAGACACGGACATACAAACCTGCCACATGAAACATCCTACAGACACGGACGTACAAACATGCCACATGAAACCTCCTACAGACACGGATATACACACCTGCCACATGAAACATCCTACAGACACGCAAATACAAACTTGCCACATGAAACATCCTACAGACACGGACTACAAACCTGCCACATGAAACATCCTACAGACACGGACTACAAACCTGCCACATGAAACATCCTACAGACACGGACTACCAACATGCCACATGAAACATCATACAGACACGGACTAAAACATGCCACATGAAACCTCCTACAGACACGGACTACAAACATGCCACATGAAACCTCCTACAGACACGGACATACAAACATGCCACATGAAACATCCTACAGACACGGAGTAATTCATGCCACATGAAACCTTCTACAGACACGGACTACAAACATGCCACATGAAACATCCTGCAGACACGGACTAAAACATGCCACATGAAACATCCTACAGACACGGACTACAAACCTGCCACATGAAACATCCTACAGACACGGACTACAAACATGCCACATGAAACATCCTACAGACACTGACTACAAACCTGCCACATGAAACATCCTACAGACACGGACTAAAACCTGCCACATGAAACCTCCTACAGACACGGACTACAAACATGCCACATGAAACATTCTTCAGACACGGACTAAAACATACCACATGAAACCTCCTACAGACACGCACATACAAACCTGCCACATGAAACATCCTACAGACATGGACTACAAACCTGCAACATGAAACATCCTACAGACATGGACTACAAACCTGCCACATGAAATTTCCTACAGACATGGACTACAAACATGCCAAATGAAACATCATACAGACACGGACATACAAACATGCCACATGAAACATCCTACAGAAACGGACTACAAACATGCCACATGAAACCTCCTACAGACACGGACTAAAATATGCCACATGAAACATCCTACAGACACGGACTACAAACATGCCACATGAAACATCCTACAGACACGGACTAAAACATGTCACATGAAACCTTCTACAGACATGGACTACAAACATGCCACATGAAACATCCTACATACACGGACTAAAACATGCCACATGAAACATCCTACAGACACGGACTACAAACCTGCCACATGAAACCTCCTACAGACACGGACATACAAACCTGCCACATGAAACATCCTACAGACACGGACGTACACACATGCCACATGAAACCTCCTACAGACACGGATATACACACCTGCCACATGAAACATCCTACAGACACGCAAATACAAACTTGCCACATGAAACATCCTACAGACACGGACTACAAACCTGCCACATGAAACATCCTACAGACACGGACTACAAACCTGCCACATGAAACATCCTACAGACACGGACTACCAACATGCCACATGAAACATCATACAGACACGGACTAAAACATGCCACATGAAACCTCCTACAGACACGGACTACAAACATGCCACATGAAACCTCCTACAGACACGGACATACAAACATGCCACATGAAACATCCTACAGACACGGAGTAATTCATGCCACATGAAACCTTCTACAGACACGGACTACAAACATGCCACATGAAACATCCTACAGACACGGACTAAAACATGCCACATGAAACATCCTACAGACACGGACTACAAACCTGCCACATGAAACATCCTACAGACACGGACTACAAACATGCCACATGAAACATCCTACAGACACTGACTACAAACCTGCCACATGAAACATCCTACAGACACGGACTAAAACCTGCCACATGAAACCTCCTACAGACACGGACTACAAACATGCCACATGAAACATCCTTCAGACACGGACTAAAACATACCACATGAAACATCCTACAGACACGGACTACAAACCTGCCACATGAAACATCCTACAGACATCGACTACAAACATGCCACATGAAACATCCTAAAGACACTGACTACAAACCTGCCACATGAAACATCCTACAGACACGGACTAAAACATGCCACATGAAACCTCCTACAGACACGGACTACAAACCTGCCACATGAAACATCCTACAGACACGGACTAAAACCTGCCACATGAAACCTCCTACAGAAACGGACTACAAACGTGCCATATGAAACCTCCTACAGACACGCAAATACAAATATGCCACATGAAACCTCCTACAGACACGGACTAAATCATTCACATGAAATCTCCTACAGACACGGAATAAAACATGCCACATGAAACATCCTACAGACACGCACATACAAACATGCCACATGAAACCTCATACAGACACGCACATACAAACATGTCCATGAAACCTCCTACAGACACGCAAATACAAACCTGCCACATGAAACATCCTACAGACACGCACAAATAAACATGCCACATGAAACATCCTACAGACACGGACATACAAATATGCCACATGAAACCTCCTACAGACACGCACATACATACAAACATGCCACATGAAACCTCCTACAGACACGCACATACAAACCTGCCACATGAAACCTCCTACAGACACGGACTAAAACATGTCACATGAAACCTTCTACAGACATGGACTACAAACATGCCACATGAAACATCCTACAGACACGGACTAAAACATGCCACATGAAACATCCTACAGACACGGACTACAAACCTGCCACATGAAACCTCCTACAGACACGGACATACAAACCTGCCACATGAAACATCCTACAGACACGGACGTACACACATGCCACATGAAACCTCCTACAGACACGGATATACACACCTGCCACATGAAACATCCTACAGACACGCAAATACAAACTTGCCACATGAAACATCCTACAGACACGGACTACAAACCTGCCACATGAAACATCCTACAGACACGGACTACAAACCTGCCACATGAAACATCCTACAGACACGGACTACCAACATGCCACATGAAACATCATACAGACACGGACTAAAACATGCCACATGAAACCTCCTACAGACACGGACTACAAACATGCCACATGAAACCTCCTACAGACACGGACATACAAACATGCCACATGAAACATCCTACAGACACGGAGTAATTCATGCCACATGAAACCTTCTACAGACACGGACTACAAACATGCCACATGAAACATCCTACAGACACGGACTAAAACCTGCCACATGAAACATCCTACAGACACGGACTACAAACCTGCCACATGAAACATCCTACAGACACGGACTACAAACATGCCACATGAAACATCCTACAGACACGGACTACAACCTGCCACATGAAACATCCTACAGACACGGACTAAACCTGCCACATGAAACTCCTACAGACACGGACTACAAACATGCCACATGAAACATCCTACAGACACGGACTAAACATGCCACATGAAACATCCTACAGACACGGACTACAAACCTGCCACATGAAACATCCTACAGACACGGACTACAAACATGCCACATGAAACATCCTACAGACACGGACTACAAACATGCCACATGAAACATCCTACAGACACGGACTAAAACATGCCACATGAAACCTCCTACAGACACGGACTACAAACCTGCCACATGAAACATCCTACAGACACGGACTAAAACCTGCCACATGAAACCTCCTACAGACACGGACTACAAACGTGCCATATGAAACCTCCTACAGACACGACTACAAACATGCCACATGAAACCTCCTACAGACACGGACTAAATCATCACATGAAATCTCCTACAGACACGGATAAACATGCCACATGAAACATCCTACAGACACGCACTACAAACATGCCACATGAAACCTCATACAGACACGCACATACAAACATGTCCATGAAACCTCCTACAGACACGCAAATACAAACCTGCCACATGAAACATCCTACAGACACGCACAAACAAACATGCCACATGAAACATCCTACAGACACGGACATACAAATATGCCACATGAAACCTCCTACAGACACGCACATACATACAAACATGCCACATGAAACCTCCTACAGACACGCACATACAAACCTGCCACATGAAACCTCCTACAGACACGGACTAAAACATGCATATGAAACCTCCTACAGACACGGACTACAAACCTGCCAAATGAAACATCCTACAGACACGGACTAAAACATGCCACATGAAACCTTCTACAGAAACGGACTAAACCATGTCACATGGAATCTACTACAGACACGGACTAAAACATGCCACATGAATCCTCCTACAGACACGGATATACAAACATGCCACATGAAACATCCTGCAGACACGGACTACAAACCTGCCACATGAAACATCCTACAGACACGGACTACAAACATGCCACATGAAACATCCTACAGACACGGACTAAACCATGCCACATGAAATCTCCTACAGACACGGACTAAAACATGCCACATGAAACCTCATACAGACACGGATTACAAACATGCCACATGAAACCTCCTACAGAAACGGACACAACCATGCCACATGAAACGTCCTACAGACACGCACATACAAACCTGCCACATGAAACATCCTACAGACACGGACTACAAACCTGCCACATGAAACATCCTACAGACACGGACTACAAACCTGCCACATGAAACATCCTACAGACACGGACATACAAACATGCCACATGAAACCTCCTACAGACAGGCACATACAAACATGCCACATGAAACATCCTAAAGACACGCACATACAAACCTGCCACATGAAACCTCCTACAGACACGGACTACAAACCTGACACATGAAACATCCTACAGACACGGACTAAAACATGCCACATGAAACCTCCTACATACACGGATATACAAACATGCCACATGAAACCTCCTACATACACGGACATACAAACATGTCACATGAAAGATCCTACAGACACGCACATACATACATGCCACATGAAACCTCATACAGCCACGCACATACAAACATGCCCATGAAACCTCCTACAGACACGCACATACAAACCTGCCACATGAAACATCCTACAGACATGGACTACAAACCTGCAACATGAAACATCCTACAGACACGGACTACAAACCTGCCACATGAAATTTCCTACAGACATGGACTACAAACATGCCAAATGAAACATCCTACAGACACGGACATACAAACATGCCACATGAAACATCCTACAGAAACGGACTACAAACATGCCACATGAAACCTCCTACAGACACGGACTAAAACATGCCACATGAAACATCCTACAGACACGGACTACAAACATGCCACATGAAACATCCTACAGACACGGACTAAAACATGCCACATGAAACCTTCTACAGACACGGACTACAAACATGCCACATGAAACATCCTACATACACGGACTAAAACATGCCACATGAAACATCCTACAGACACGGACTACAAACCTGCCACATGAAACCTCCTACAGACACGGACATACAAACCTGCCACATGAAACATCCTACAGACACGGACGTACACACATGCCACATGAAACCTCCTACAGACACGGATATACACACCTGCCACATGAAACATCCTACAGACACGCAAATACAAACTTGCCACATGAAACATCCTACAGACACGGACTACAAACCTGCCACATGAAACATCCTACAGACACGGACTACAAACCTGCCACATGAAACATCCTACAGACACGGACTACCAACATGCCACATGAAACATCATACAGACACGGACTAAAACATGCCACATGAAACCTCCTACAGACACGGACTACAAACATGCCACATGAAACCTCCTACAGACACGGACATACAAACATGCCACATGAAACATCCTACAGACACGGACTAATTCATGCCACATGAAACCTTCTACAGACACGGACTACAAACATGCCACATGAAACATCCTACAGACACGGACTAAAACATGCCACATGAAACATCCTACAGACACGGACTACAAACCTGCCACATGAAACATCCTACAGACACGGACTACAAACATGCCACATGAAACATCCTACAGACACGGACTACAAACATGCCACATGAAACATCCTACAGACACGGACTAAAACCTGCCACATGAAACATCCTACAGACACGGACTACAAACATGCCACATGAAACATCCTACAGACACGGACTACAAACATGCCACATGAAACATCCTACAGACACGGACTAAAACATGCCACATGAAACCTCCTACAGACACGGACTACAAACCTGCCACATGAAACATCCTACAGACACGGACTAAAACCTGCCACATGAGACCTCCTACAGAAACGGACTACAAACGTGCCATATGAAACCTCCTACAGACACGCAAATACAAATATGCCACATGAAACCTCCTACAGACACGGACTAAATCATCCACATGAAATCTCCTACAGACACGGACTAAAACATGCCACATGAAACATCCTACAGACACGCACATACAAACATGCCACATGAAACCTCATACAGACACGCACATACAAACATGTCCATGAAACCTCCTACAGACACGCACATACAAACCTGCCACATGAAACATCCTACAGACACGCACAAACAAACATGCCACATGAAACCTCATACAGCCACGCACATACAAACACGCCCATGAAACCTCCTACAGACACGCACATACAAACCTGCCACATGAAACATCCTACAGACACGGACTACAAACCTGCAACATGAAACATCCTACAGACACGGACTACAAACCAGCCACATGAAATTTCCTACAGACATGGACTACAAACATGCCAAATGAAACATCCTACAGACACGGACATACAAACATGCCACATGAAACATCCTACGGACACGGACTAAAACATGCCACATGAAACATCCTACAGACACGGATTACAAACATGCCACATGAAGCATCCTACAGACACGGACTAAAACATGCCACATGAAACCTTCTACAGACACGGACTACAAACATGCCACATGAAACATCCTACATACACGGACTAAAACATGCCACATGAAACATCCTACAGACACGGACTACAAACCTGTCACATGAAACCTCCTACAGACACGGACATACAAACCTGCCACATGAAACATCCTACAGACACGGACGTACACACATGCCACATGAAACCTCCTACAGACACGGACATACACACCTGCCACATGAAACATCCTACAGACACGCAAATACAAACTTGCCACATGAAACATCCTACAGACACGGACTAAAAACCTGCCACATGAAACATCCTACAGACACGGACTACAAACCTGCCACATGAAACATCCTACAGACACGGACTACCAACATGCCACATGAAACATCATACAGACACGCACTAAAACATGCCAAATGAAACCTCCTACAGACACGGACTACAAAAATGCCACATGAAACCTCCTACAGACACGGACATACAAACATGCCACATGAAACCTCCTACAGACACGCAAATACAAACTTGCCACATGAAACATCCTACAGACACGGACTACAAACCTGCCACATGAAACATCCTACAGACACGGACTACAAACCTGCCACATGAAACATCCTACAGACACGGACTACCAACATGCCACATGAAACATCATACAGACACGCACTAAAACATGCCTCATGAAACCTCCTACAGACACGGACTACAAACATGCCACATGAAACCTCCTACAGACACGGACATACAAACATGCCACATGAAACATCCTACAGACACGGAGTAATTCATGCCACAGGAAACCTTTTACAGACACGGACTACAAACATGCCACATGAAACATCCTGCAGACACGGACTAACACATGCCACATGAAACATCCTACAGACACGGACTACAAACCTGCCACATGAAACATCCTACAGACACGGACTACAAACATGCCACATGAAACATCCTACAGACACTGACTACAAACCTGCCACATGAAACCTCCTACAGACACGGACTAAAACCTGCCACATGAAACCTCCTACAGACACGGACTACAAACATGCCACATGAAACATCCTTCAGACACGGACTAAAACATACCACATGAAACATCCTACAGACACGGACTACAAACCTGCCACATGAAACATCCTACAGACACCGACTACAAACATGCCACATGAAACATCCTACAGACACGGACTACAAACCTGCCACATGAAACCTCCTACAGACACGACTACAAACCTGCCACATGAAACATCCTACAGACACGGACTAAAACCTGCCACATGAAATCTCCTACAGACACGGACTACAAACATGCCACATGAAACCTCCTACAGACACGGACATACAAATATGCCACATTAAACCTCCTACAGACACAGAATAAATCATCCACATGAAATCTCCTACAGACACGGACTAAAACATGCCACATGAAACATCCTACAGACACGCACATACAAACATGCCACATGAAACCTCATACAGACACGCACATAAAAACATGTCCATGAAACCTCCTACAGACACGCACATACAAACATGCCACATGAAACATCCTACAGACACGCACAAACAAACATGCCACATGAAACATCCTACAGACACGGACATACAAACATGCCACATGAAACCTCCTACAGACACGTACTACAAACCTGCCACATGAAACATACTACAGACACTGACTAAAACCTGCAACATGAGATCTCCTACAGAAACGGACTACAAACATGCCACATGAAACCTCCTACAGACACGCACATACAAATATGCCACATTAAACCTCCTACAGACACAGAATAAATCATCCACATGAAACCTCCTACAGACACGGACTAAAACATGCCACATGAAACATCCTACAGACACGCACATACAAACATGCCACATGAAACCTCATACAGACACGCACATAAAAACATGCCCATGAAACCTCCTACAGACACGCACATACAAACATGCCACATGAAACATCCTACAGACACGCACAAACAAACATGCCACATGAAACATCCTACAGACACGGACTACAAACATGCCACATGAAACCTCCTACAGACACGGACATAAAAACATGCCACATGAAACCTCCTACAGACACGGACATACAAACATGCCACATGAAACCTCCTACAGACACGGACTAAAACATGCCACATGAAACATCCTACAGACACGGACTAAAACCTGCCACATGAAACCTCCTACAGACACGGACTACAAACATGCCACATGAAACCTCCTACAGACACGGAATACAAACATGCCACATGAAACCTCCTACAGACACGGACTAAAACATGCCACATGAAACCTCCTACAGACACGGACTAAAACATGCCACATGAAACATCCTACAGACACGGACTACAAACATGCCACATGAAACCTCCTACAGACACGGACTACAAACATGCCACATGAAACATCCTACAGACACGGACTACAAACATGCCACATGAAACATCCTACAGACACGGACTACAAACCTGCCACATGAAACCTCCTACAGACACGGACTACAAACATGCCACATGAAACATCCTACAGACACGGACTACAAACCTGCCACATGAAACCTCCTACAGACACGGACTAAAACCTGCCACATGAAACCTCCTACAGACACGGACTACAAACCTGCCACATGAAACCTCCTACAGACACGGACATAAAACCTGCCACATGAAACATCCTACAGACACGGACTACAAACCTGCCACATGAAACATCCTACAGACACGGACATACAAACATGCCACATGAAACCTCCTACAGACACGGACATACAAACCTGCCACATGAAACATCCTACAGACACGCACATACAAACATGCCACATGAAACATCCTACAGACACGGACTACAAACCTGCCACATGAAACCTCCTACAGACACGGACTACAAACCTGCCACATGAAACATCCTACATACATGGACTACAAACCTGCCACATGAAACATCCTACAGACACGGACATACAAACATGCCACATGAAACCTCCTACAGACACGCACATACAAACCTGCCACATGAAACATCCTACAGACATGGACTACAAACCTGCAACATGAAACATCCTACAGACACGGACAGAAACATGCCACATGAAACCTCCTACAGATACGGACTAAGCCATGCCACATGAAACCTCCTACAGACACGCACATACAAACATGTCCATGAAACCTCCTACAGACACGCACATACAAACCTGCCACATGAAACATCCTACAGACACGCACATACAAACATGCCACATGAAACATCCTACAGACACGGACATACAAATATGCCACATGAAACCTCCTACAGAAACGCACATACATACAAACATGCCACATGAAACCTCCTACAGACACGCACATACAAACCTGCCACATGAAACCTCCTACAGACACGGACTAAAATATACCACTTTAAACATCCTACAGACACGGACTACAAACCTGCCAAATGAAACATCCTACAAACACGGACTACAAACCTGCCACATGAAACATCCTACAGACACGGACTAAAACATGCCACATGAAACCTCCTACAGACACGGATATACAAACATGCCACATGAAACATCCTGCAGACACGGACTACAAACCTGCCACATGAAACATCCTACAGACACGTACTACAAACATGCCACATGAAATTTCCTACAGACATGGACTACAAACATGCCATATGAAACATCCTACAGACACGGACATACAAACATGACACATGAAACATCCTACAGACACAGACTACAAACAAGCCACATGAAATATCCTACAGACACGTACTAAAACCTGCCACATGAAACATGCTACAGACTCGGACTACAAACCTGCCATATGAAACATCCTACAGACACGGACTACAAACCTGCCACATGAAACATCCTACAGACACTGACTACAAACATGCCATATGAAACATCATACAGACACGGAGTAAAACATGCCACATGAAACCTCCTACAGACACGGACTACAAACATGCCACATATAACCTCCTACAGACACGGACATACAAACATGCCACATGAAACATCCTACAGACACGGACTACAGACATGCCACATGAAACATCCTACAGACACGGACTAAAACATGCCACATGAAAGCTTCTACAGACACTGACTACAAACCTGCCGCATGAAACCTCCTACAGACACGGACTAAAACCTGCCACATGAAACCTCATACAGACACGGATTACAAACCTGCCAAATGAAACCTCATACAGACACGGACATAAAACCTGCCACATGAATCATCCTACAGACACGGACATACACACATGCCAAATGAAACCTCCTAGAGAAACGGACATACACACCGGCCACATGAAACATCCTACAGACAGGCACATACAAACATGCCACATGAAACATCCTACAGACACGCACATACAAACCTGCCACATGAAACCTCCTACAGACACGGACTACAAACCTGCCACCTGAAATATCCTACATATACGGAGTACAAACCTGCCACATGAAACATTCTACAGACATGGACTAAAACATGCCTCATGAAACCTCATACAGCCACGCACATACAAACATGCCCATGAAACCTCCTACAGACACGCACATACAAACCTGCCAAATGAAACATCCTACAGACATGGACTACAAACCTGCAACATGAAACATCCTACAGACACGGACTAAACCATGCCACATGAAACCTCCTACAGACACGGATTACAAACCTGCCAAATGAAACACCCTACAGACACGGACTACAAACCTGCCACATGAAACATCCTACAGACACGGACTAAAACATGCCACATGAAACCTCCTACAGACACGGACTAACATGCCACATGAAACCTCCTACAGACACGGACTAAAACATGCCACATGAAACATCCTACAGACACGGACTACAAACCTGCCACATGAAACATCCTACAGACACGGACTACAAACATGCCACATGAAACATCCTACAGACACGGACTACAAACATGCCACATGAAACCTCCTACAGACACGGACTAAAACATGCCACATGAAACCTCCTACAGACACGGACTAAACCCTGCCAAATGAAACATCCTACAGACACGGACTACAACCTGCCACATGAAACAGCCTACAGACACGGACTAAAACATGCCACATGAAACCTCCTACAGACACGGACTACAAACATGCCACATGAAACATCCTACAGACACGGACTACAAACATGCCACATGAAACATCCTACAGACACGGACTAAACATGCCACATGAAACATCCTACAGACACGGACTAAAACATGCCACATGAAACATTCTACAGACACTGACTACAAACCTGCCGCATGAAACCTCCTACAGACACGGACTAAAACCTGCCACATGAAACCTCCTACAGACACGGATTACAAACCTGCCACATGAAACCTCCTACAGACACGGACATAAAACCTGCCACATGAATCATACTATAGACACGGACTACATATCTGCCACATGATACATCCTACAGACACGGACATACAAACATGCCACATGAAACATCCTAGAGACACGGACATACACACCTGCCACATGAAACATCCTACAGATAGGCACATACAAACATGCCAAATGAAACATCCTACAGACACGCACATACAAACCTGCCACATGAAACCTCCTACAGACACGGACTACAAACCTGCCACCTGAAATATCCTACATACACGGACTACAAACCTGCCACATGAAACATACTACAGACACGGACTAAAACATGCCACATGAAACCTCATACAGCCACGCACATACAAACATGCCCATGAAACCTCCTTCAGACATGCACATACAAACCTGCCACATGAAACATCCTACAGACATGGACTACAAACCTGCAACATGAAACATCCTACAGACACGGACTAAACCATGCCACATGAAACCTCCTACACACACGGATTACAAACCTGCCAAATGAAACACCCTACAGACACGGACTACAAACCTGCCACATGAAACATCCTACAGACACGTACTAAAACATGCCACATGAAACCTCCTACAGACACGGACTAAGCCATGTCACATGAAACCTCCTACAGACACGGACTAAAACATGCCACATGAAACATCCTACAGACACGTACTACAAACCTGCCACATGAAATATCCTACAGACACGGACTACAAACATGCCACATGAAACATCCTACAGACACGGACTACATATATGCCAAATGAAACCTCCTACAGACACGGACCAAACCATGCCACATGAAACCTCCTACAGAAACGTACTACACACCTGCCAAATGAAACATCCTACAGACACGGACTACAAACCTGCCACATGAAACAGCCTACAGACACGGATTAAAACATGCCACATGAAACCTCCTACAGACACGGACTAAACCATGCCAAATGAAACATCCTACAGACACGGACTATAAACATGCCACATGAAACATCCTACAGACACGCACATACAAACCGGCCACATGAAACATCCTACAGACACACACATACAAACATGCCACATGAAACATCCTACAAACACGGATATACAAATATGCCACATGAAACATCCTACAGACACGCACATACATACAAACTTGCCACATGAAACCTCCTACAGACACGCACATACAAACCTGCAACATGAAACCTCCTACAGACACGGACTAAAACATGTCACATGAAACCTCCTACAGACACGGACTACAAACCTGCCAAATGAAACATCCTACAGACATGGACTACAAACCTGCCACATGAAACATCCTACCTACACGGACTAAACATGCCACATGACACCTTCTACAGAAACGGACTAAACCATGTCACATGAAATCTCCTACAGACACGGACTAAAACCTGCCACATGAAACATCCTACAGACACGCACATACATACAAACTTGCCACATGAAACCTCCTACAGACACGCACATACAAACCTGCAACATGAAACCTCCTACAGACACGGACTAAAACCTGCCACATGAAACATCCTACAGACACGGACTACAGACATGCCACATGAAACATCCTACAGACACTGACTACAAACCTGCCACATGAAACCTCCTACAGACACGGATTAAAACATGCCACATGAAACCTCCTACAGACACGGACTAAACATGCCACATGAAACCTCCTACAGACACGGACTAAGCCATGCCACATGAAACCTCCTACAGACACGGACTACAAACCTGCCACATGAAATTTCCTACAGACATGGACTAAAAACATGCCATATGAAACATCCTACAGACACGGACATATAAACATGCCACATGAAACATCCTACAGAAACGGACTACAAACATCCACATGAAACATCCTACAGAAACGGACTAAAACATGCCACATGAAACATCGTACAGACACGGACTACAAACCCGCCACATGAAACATCGTACAGACACGGACATACAAATATGCCACATGAAACCTCCTACATACACGGACATACACACCTGCCACATGAAACATCCTACATACACGCAAATACAAACCTACCACATGAAACATCCTACAGACACGGACTACAAACCTGCCACATGAAACATCCTACAGACACGGACTACAAACCTGCCACATGAAACATCCTACAGACACGGACTACAAACATGCAACATGAAACCTCCTACAGACACGGACTAAAACCTGCCACATGAAACCTCCTACATACACGGACTACAAACATGCCACATGAAACATCCTGCTGAAACGTACTAAAACATGCCATATGAAACATCCTATAGACACGGACTACAAACCTGCCACATGAAACATCCTACAGACACGGACTACAGACATTCCAAATTAAACATCCTACAGACACGGACTACAAACATACCACATGAAACATCCTACAGACACTGACTACAAACCTGCCACATGAAACCTCCTACAGACACGGACTAAAACATGCCACATGAAACATCCTACAGACACGGACATACAAATATGCCACATGAAACCTCCTACAGACACGGACATACACACCTGCCACATAAAACATCCTACATACACGCAAATACAAACCTACCACATGAAACATCCTACAGACACGGACTACAAACCTGCCACATGAAACATCCTACAGACACAGACATACACACCTGCCACATGAAACATCCTACAGATAGGCACATACAAACATGCCAAATGAAACATCCTACAGACACGCACATACAAACCTGCCACATGAAACCTCCTACAGACACGGACTACAAACCTGCCACCTGAAATATCCTACATACACGGACTACAAACCTGCCACATGAAACATACTACAGACACGGACTAAAACATGCCACATGAAACCTCATACAGCCACGCACATACAAACATGCCCATGAAACCTCCTACAGACATGGACTACAAACCTGCAACATGAAACATCCTACAGACACGGACTAAACCATGCCACATGAAACCTCCTACACACACGGATTACAAACCTGCCAAATGAAACACCCTACAGACACGGACTACAAACCTGCCACATGAAACATCCTACAGACACGGACTAAAACATGCCACATGAAACCTCCTACAGACACGGACTAAGCCATGTCACATGAAACCTCCTACAGACACGGACTAAAACATGCCACATGAAACATCCTACAGACACGTACTACAAACCTGCCACATGAAATATCCTACAGACACGGACTACAAACATGCCACATGAAACATCCTACAGACACCGACCAAACCATGCCACATGAAACCTCCTACAGACACGTACTACACACCTGCCAAATGAAACATCCTACAGACACGGACTACAAACCTGCCACATGAAACAGCCTACAGACACGGATTAAAACATGCCACATGAAACCTCCTACAGACACGGACTAAACCATGCCAAATGAAACATCCTACAGACACGCACATACAAACCGGCCACATGAAACATCCTACGGACACACACATACAAACATGCCACATGAAACATCCTACAAACACGGATATACAAATATGCCACATGAAACCTCCTACAGACACGCACATACATACAAACTTGCCCCATGAAACCTCCTACAGACACGCACATACAAACCTGCAACATGAAACCTCCTACAGACACGGACTAAAACATGCCACATGAAACCTCCTACAGACACGGACTACAAACCTGCCAAATGAAACATCCTACAGACATGGACTACAAACCTGCCACATGAAACATCCTACCTACACGGACTAAACATGCCACATGACACCTTCTACAGAAACGGACTAAGCCATGTCACATGAAATCTCCTACAGACACGGACTAAAACATGCCACATGAAACCTCCTACAGACACGGACTAAACCATGCCACATGAAATCTCCTACAGACACGGACTAAAACATGCCACATGAAACCTCATACAGACACGGACGAAACCATGCCACATGAAACCTCCTACAGACACGGACTACAAACGTGCCACATAAAACCTCATACAGACACGCACATACAAACATGCCACATGAAACCTCCTAGAGACACGCACATACAAACATGCCACATGAAACCTCCTACAGACACGCATATACAAACCTGCTATATGAAACCTCCTACAGACACGGACTACAAACATGCCACATGAAACATCCTACAGACACTGACTACAAACCTGCCACATGAAACCTCCTACAGACACGGACTAAAACCTGCCACATGAAACCTCCTACATACACGGACTACAAACATGCCACATGAAACATCCTGCAGAAACGGACTAAAACATGCCACATGAAACATCCTATAGAAACGGACTACAAACCTGCCACATGAAGCATCCTACAGACACGGACTACAGACATGCCACATGAAACATCCTACAGACACTGACTACAAACCTGCCACATGAAACCTCCTACAGACACGGATTAAAACATGCCACATGAAACCTCCTACAGACACGGACTAAACATGCCACATGAAACCTCCTACAGACACGGACTAAGCCATGCCACATGAAACCTCCTACAGACACGGACTACAAACCTGCCACATGAAATTTCCTACAGACATGGACTAAAAACATGCCATATGAAACATCCTACAGACACGGACATATAAACATGCCACATGAAACATCCTACAGAAACGGACTACAAACATCCACATGAAACATCCTACAGAAACGGACTAAAACATGCCACATGAAACATCCTACAGACACGGACTACAAACCTGCCACATGAAACATCGTACAGACACGGACATACAAATATGCCACATGAAACCTCCTACATACACGGACATACACACCTGCCACATGAAACATCCTACATACACGCAAATACAAACCTACCAAATGAAACATCCTACAGACACGGACTACAAACCTGCCACATGAAACATCCTACAGACACGGACTACAAACCTGCCACATGAAACATCCTACAGACACGGACTACCAACATGCCACATAAAACATCATACAGACACGGAATAAAACTTTCCACATGAAACCTCCTACAGACACGGACTACAAACATGCCACATGAAACCTCCAACAAACACGGACATACAAACATGCCACATGAAACATCCTACAGACACGGACTACAAACCTGCCACATGAAACATCCTACAGACACGGACTACAAACATGCCACATGAAACCTCCTACAGACACGGACTAAAACCTGCCACATGAAACCTCCTACATACACGGACTACAAACATGCCAAATGAAACATCCTGCAGAAACGGACTAAAACATGCCACATGAAACATCCTATAGACACGGACTACAAACCTGCCACATGAAACATCCTACAGACACGGACTAAAAACATACCACATGAAACATCCTACAGACACTGACTACAAACCTGCCACATGAAACCTCCTACAGACACGGACTAAAACATGCCACATGAAACATCCTACAGACACGGACATACAAATATGCCACATGAAACCTCCTACAGACACGGACATACACACCTGCCACATAAAACATCCTACATACACGCAAATACAAACCTACCACATGAAACATCCTACAGACACGGACTACAAACCTGCCACATGAAACATCCTACAGACACAGACATACACACCTGCCACATGAAACATCCTACAGATAGGCACATACAAACATGCCAAATGAAACATCCTACAGACACGCACATACAAACCTGCCACATGAAACCTCCTACAGACACGGACTACAAACCTGCCACCTGAAATATCCTACATACACGGACTACAAACCTGCCACATGAAACATACTACAGACACGGACTAAAACATGCCACATGAAACCTCATACAGCCACGCACATACAAACATGCCCATGAAACCTCCTACAGACATGGACTACAAACCTGCAACATGAAACATCCTACAGACACGGACTAAACCATGCCACATGAAACCTCCTACACACACGGATTACAAACCTGCCAAATGAAACACCCTACAGACACGGACTACAAACCTGCCACATGAAACCTCCTACAGACACGGACTAAGCCATGTCACATGAAACCTCCTACAGACACGGACTAAAACATGCCACATGAAACATCCTACAGACACGTACTACAAACCTGCCACATGAAATATCCTACAGACACGGACTACAAACATGCCACATGAAACATCCTACAGACACCGACCAAACCATGCCACATGAAACCTCCTACAGACACGTACTACACACCTGCCAAATGAAACATCCTACAGACACGGACTACAAACCTGCCACATGAAACAGCCTACAGACACGGATTAAAACATGCCACATGAAACCTCCTACAGACACGGACTAAACCATGCCAAATGAAACATCCTACAGACACGCACATACAAACCGGCCACATGAAACATCCTACGGACACACACATACAAACATGCCACATGAAACATCCTACAAACACGGATATACAAATATGCCACATGAAACCTCCTACAGACACGCACATACATACAAACTTGCCCCATGAAACCTCCTACAGACACGCACATACAAACCTGCAACATGAAACCTCCTACAGACACGGACTAAAACATGCCACATGAAACCTCCTACAGACACGGACTACAAACCTGCCAAATGAAACATCCTACAGACATGGACTACAAACCTGCCACATGAAACATCCTACCTACACGGACTAAACATGCCACATGACACCTTCTACAGAAACGGACTAAGCCATGTCACATGAAATCTCCTACAGACACGGACTAAAACATGCCACATGAAACCTCCTACAGACACGGACTAAACCATGCCACATGAAATCTCCTACAGACACGGACTAAAACATGCCACATGAAACCTCATACAGACACGGACGAAACCATGCCACATGAAACCTCCTACAGACACGGACTACAAACGTGCCACATAAAACCTCATACAGACACGCACATACAAACATGCCACATGAAACCTCCTAGAGACACGCACATACAAACATGCCACATGAAACCTCCTACAGACACGCATATACAAACCTGCTACATGAAACCTCCTACAGACACGGACTACAAACATGCCACATGAAACATCCTACAGACACTGACTACAAACCTGCCACATGAAACCTCCTACAGACACGGACTAAAACCTGCCACATGAAACCTCCTACATACACGGACTACAAACATGCCACATGAAACATCCTGCAGAAACGGACTAAAACATGCCACATGAAACATCCTATAGAAACGGACTACAAACCTGCCACATGAAACATCCTACAGACACGGACTACAGACATGCCACATGAAACATCCTACAGACACTGACTACAAACCTGCCACATGAAACCTCCTACAGACACGGATTAAAACATGCCACATGAAACCTCCTACAGACACGGACTAAACATGCCACATGAAACCTCCTACAGACACGGACTAAGCCATGCCACATGAAACCTCCTACAGACACGGACTACAAACCTACCACATGAAATTTCCTACAGACTGGACTAAAACATGCCATATGAAACATCCTACAGACACGGACTATAAACATGCCACATGAAACATCCTACAGACACGGACTACAAACCTGCCACATGAAACATCCTACAGACACGGACTACAAACCTGCCACATGAAACATCCTACAGACACGGACTACCAACATGCCACATAAAACTCATACAGACACGGATAAACTTTCCACATGAAACCTCCAACAAACACGGACATACAAACATGCCACATGAAACATCCTACAGACACGGACTACAAACCTGCCACATGAAACATCCTACAGACACGGACTACAAACATGCCACATGAAACCTCCTACAGACACGGACTAAAACCTGCCACATGAAACCTCCTACATACACGGACTACAAACATGCCAAATGAAACATCCTGCAGAAACGGAATAAAACATGCCACATGAAACATCCTATAGACACGGACTACAAACCTGCCACAGAACATCCTACAGACACGGACTACAGACATGCCACTTGAAACATCCTAAAGACAATGACTACAAACCTGCCACTGAAACCTCCTACAGACACGGACTAAAACATGCCACATGAAACCTCCTACAGACATGGACTAAACATGCCACATGAAACCTCCTACAGACACGGACTAAGCCATGCCACATGAAACCTCCTACAGACACGGACTACAAACCTGCCACATGAAATTTCCTACAGACATGGACTAAAAACATGCCATATGAAACATCCTACAGACACGGACATATAAACATGCCACATGAAACATCCTACAGAAACGGACTACAAACATCCACATGAAACATCCTACAGACACGGATTAAAACATGCCACATGAAACATCCTACAGACACGGACTACAAACCTGCCACATGAAACATCCTACAGACACGGACATACAAATATGCCACATGAAACCTCCTACAGACACGGACATACACACCTGCCACATGAAATATCCTACATACACGCAAATACAAACCTACCACATGAAACATCCTACAGACACGGACTACAAACCTGCCACATGAGACATCCTACAGACACGGACTACAAACCTGCCACATGAAACATCCTACAGACACGGACTACCAACATGCCACATAAAACATCATACAGACACGGAATAAAACTTTCCACATGAAACCTCCTACAGACACGGACTACAAACATGCCACATGAAACCTCCTACAAACACGGACATACAAACATGCCACATGAAACATCCTACAGACACGGACTACAAACCTGCCACATGAAACATCCTACAGACACGGACTAAAACATGCCATGAAGATGCCTACGACACGGACTAAACCTGCCACATGAAACCTCCTACATACACGTACTACAAACATGCCACATGAACATCCGGCGAAACTTACTAAAACATGCCACATGAAACATCCTATAGACACGGACTACAAACCTGCCACATGAAACATCCTACATAACGGACTAAATACAGACATGCCAAATTAAACATCCTACAGACACGGACTACAAACATCCCACATGAAACATCCTACAGACACTGACTACAAACATGCCACATGAAACCTCCTACAGACACGGACTAAAACATGCCACATGAAACCTCCTACAGACACGGACTACAAATATGCCACATGAAACCTCCTACAGACACGGACATACACACCTGCCACATGAAACATCCTACATACACCAAATACAAACCTACCACATGAAACATCCTACAGACACGGACTACAAACCTGCCACATGAAACATCCTACAGACACGGACTACAAACCTGCCACATG
This sequence comes from Archivesica marissinica, assembly GCA_014843695.1. NCBI lineage: Eukaryota > Metazoa > Mollusca > Bivalvia > Venerida > Vesicomyidae > Archivesica > Archivesica marissinica. The sequence continues at coordinate 64,889,734 of CM026402.1, forward strand.
AAACATCCTACAGACACGGACTACCAACATGCCACATGAAACATCATACAGACACGGACTAAAACTTTCCACATGAAACCTCCTACAGACACGGAATACAAACATGCCACATGAAACCTCCTACAAACACAGACATACAAACATGCCACATGAAACATCCTACAGACACGGACTACAAACCTGCCACATGAAACCTCCTACAGACACGGACTACAAACCTGCCACCTGAAATATCCTACATACACGGACTACAAACCTGCCACATGAAACATCCTACAGACACGGACTAAAACATGCCACATGAAATCTCATACAGCCACGCACATACAAACCTGCCAAATGAAACATTGTACAGACATGGACTACAAACCTGCAACATGAAACATCCTACAGACACGGACTAAACCATGCCACATGAAACCTCCTACAGACACGGATTACAAACCTGCCAAATGAAACACCCTACAGACACGGACTACAAACCTGCCACATGAAACATCCTACAGACACGGACTAAAACATGCCACATGAAACCTCCTACAGACACGGACTAAGCCATGTCACATGAAACCTCCTACAGACACGGACTAAAACATGCCACATGAAACATACTACAGACACGGACTACAAACCTGCCACATGAAACATCCTACAGACACGGACTACAAACATGCCACATGAAACATCCTACAGACACGGACTACATACATGCCACATGAAATCTCCTACCGACACGGACTAAACATACCACATGAAACCTCCTACAGACACGTACTACACACCTGCCAAATGAAACATCCTACAGACACGGACTACAAACATGCCACATGAAACCTCCTACAAACACGGACATACAAACATGCCACATGAAACATCCTACAGACACGGACTACAAACCTGCCACATGAAACATCCTACAGACACGGACTACAAACATGCCACATGAAACCTCCTACAGACACGGACTAAAACCTGCCACATGAAACCTCCTACATACACGGACTACAAACATGCCAAATGAAACATCCTGCAGAAACGGACTAAAACATGCCACATGAAACATCCTATAGACACGGACTACAAACCTGCCACATGAAACATCCTACAGACACGGACTACAGACATGCCACTTGAAACATCCTAAAGACACTGACTACAAACCTGCCACATGAAACCTCCTACAGACACGGACTAAAACATGCCACATGAAACCTCCTACAGACATGGACTAAACATGCCACATGAAACCTCCTACAGACACGGACTAAGCCATGCCACATGAAACCTCCTACAGACACGGACTACAAACCTGCCACATGAAATTTCCTACAGACATGGACTAAAAACATGCCATATGAAACATCCTACAGACACGGACATATAAACATGCCACATGAAACATCCTACAGAAACGGACTACAAACATCCACATGAAACATCCTACAGACACGGATTAAAACATGCCACATGAAACATCCTACAGACACGGACTACAAACCTGCCACATGAAACATCCTACAGACACGGACATACAAATATGCCACATGAAACCTCCTACAGACACGGACATACACACCTGCCACATGAAACATCCTACATACACGGGACTAACACCTGTCACATGAGACATCCTACGACAGGACTACAAACCTGTCCACATGAATACATCCTACAGACACGGACTACAAACATGCCACATAAAATATCTACAGAACGGAATAAAACTTTCCACATGAAACCTCCTACAGACACGGACTACAAACATGCCACATGAAACCTCCTACAAACACGGACATACAAACATGCCACATGAAACATCCTACAGACACGGCCTACAAACCTGCCACATGAAACATCCTACAGACACGGACTACAAACATGCCACATGAAACCTCCTACAGACACGGACTAAAACCTGCCACA